>LPNX010661884.1:484539-686881 GCA_001517045.1 Pseudotsuga menziesii | reverse complement strand
TTTCTTGAGTTTATGCTTGAAATGCATGAGGATATGTAGTGCATGCATAGGATATTGCATGTTGGTAAGGATATTGGAAATTATATATTTATAATGAACCACTAATGATAATAATTGTGTTGATGTTGGCATTAGTGGACAAACTAACGATGACATGGACCCGGATGAATATGTTGCTGATGCTGATGAGATGAAACCAGCAACCCTATGGAGAAGGGATAAGGCAACAAGTCCATGACAATAGTTGGTGAGCAAATGCTGCAATCTCCTGCAAAGGACCAACTAAAGTGGTCATGTCAAGGGTGTAAGTAAGACCCATGTAGGTAAGAGTTGCTTATGACAGATTCCATGGAATGGTAAAGGTAAGAGACTTCATACCATGTGAATATTGGAATGTAGACATGTGTCATGCCTATACATGTTAATGATATTGATTATAGTAATGCATCCTATATGAGGTAGTCATGGTTAGGCCATGGTATGGTTGAATGCATAGTATTCCTGAATCAATGCAAGGTAGAGTTGAATGGACATGCATTAAGAAGATTTTATGAATCTTGTTGTTATGCATTGAATATATGCATGTCAAGGGTGTGAGTGACTGGTTGCCTAAGTAAAGGTGCAAATGTTGTGATGCATTGCATGAGTGCATTGAGATGAATGCATGTGAAATTATGGAGAACTAATGGCTGAAATGATGAATTGATGACAATTCAGGAACCATTTCATAGGTTGCTATGAATGCAGGATAGTCATGATCAATTGGCTGCCAGAAATGCTCTATGGAAGATCAAGGTGGTATGAATGATACGCTTGTGAAGTAAGGAGTATCTAAACGTTTCATTTTATTGCATGAATGGTGTGACTATGCCTTGCAAATATTGAAATGATAATGATTGCACGAAGTAAACGAGCTTTGATAATATTGATGTGACTAACAGCGGGAAGTATTTGAATTTTGTAAATTCTGAAAATGCTTCAGTGATGGTTGTAGCTATAAGATAGTATATGCATCCATATTTACTAAGTGTTTGGTTGATGGAAGCTCATGTTTCAGGTAGATTATTCTGAGAACGGCATTGAGAGGTAAGATTCTGACCAATGCCAGAATCTACCATGTAAAAGAGCTTGTTAGATTTGAATTATGAATTTCAAATAAATTGCTGACAACTGTTAGTCACTATTGGCTTGCATAAGCTTGTGTTTGGATGTTGAAGCTTATGTTTTAGGTAGATTATTTTAACCATAGCATTGAGAGGTAAGACCCTGACCAATGCCTGAATCTACCATATGATATGCATAATGGGTTGTTAGGATTCGAATTGTGAATTTCGGATTTGAGAAATTGCTGACAACCACTAGCCATTGTTGGCTTGCATAAGATTGTGTTTGGTTGGTTGAAGCTCATGTTTCAGGTAGATTATTTTGAGAATGGCATTGAGAGGTAAGACCCTGACCAATGCTGGAATCTACCATGTAAAAGATCTTGTTAAATTTGAATTGTGAATTTCGGATTTGAGAAATTGCTGACAACCACTAGCCATTGTTGGCTTGCATAAGATTGTGTTTGGATGTTTGAAACTCATGTTTCAGGTAGAATATCTCAAATACGGCAGTGAGAGGTAAGTCCCTGACCACTGCCAAAATCTACCATTTATGAGAAGAAGTCTCATGGTTGTGAAAATTAGTTGGTACGGGTTGTTAAATTCGAATTGTGGATTTCGGATTTAAGAGGTACTAATGACTACTAATCATTGTTGGCTTGTGTGAGATTGTGTCAGGAGGGACACATGGTAAGTGGGTATTCATGTTATGATAGGAAGCATAAAATTATAATAGGCATAGTAATGCTGCTTACAAGAAACCCACAATTGAGCAAGTCAATTTATGTAGTATATAGAATCGCAAATTCTTATTGAATTCGATTGCTAAATGTCATTGCTTGGTTACGGAACGATCAATTTGGATTGTAGTATCAGGTAATGACTGACTGTTTGGCTATTGGATGAATGTGTCAGGAGTACACACTGCAGGAAGATCATGTGTGATGACCTGCAAGAGCCAAGCTTCATGGGAAGGTTTTCCCTTATCTTGGAAATGGGTTTCGGGTGAAACTCCATTAGACATTTTGAAAATGTCTCATCTGCACTGCATGTTTGGTGATAACATGAGTAAGATGGTATGGATTATGTCAGTGAGACGTGTGTGGATATGAAACGTAAATAGGAAGCAGGGATGGGGGCTTGGTTTGCTTAAACCTGGTGAATGGAAACCACACAGACAGAGCTAGAGGGCTGGCTTTCTTCTCCACAACCTCGGGACAACACTAAAAGGGAATGCAGGGCCTGAGGGACTGAGTAGCAGAGAAGGGATTGATTCCTTGTGTTGGGTGTGTGTGGGTGTCTTAGAAGTCAGGCTAGTTCTGGTGTAGGTGTTCCTAGCTCTGCAGCGAGCTCACCAGCTTAGCATTCAGTTTTTCCCAACTCCTTGACGGTGCCTGACAGATACAAAGGAATACTGCGATGGCAAATGGATAAGTGTTATGTAACCCTTGCTATGAATATGCATGTTTAATTATTAAATTCCATATGCAGAACATGTTTTGATTTATTTCCATGATGACCGATTGCTTGAGTATGCATAGGGCCTACATGGCACGCATCGGAGGAGAGTGCACACTTTTCCGATGTTGAGTCATGAAAGGGTTTTCAATATTGATTACACTCTGGGAAGTGGATGCACTCCTGGTGTCTCAATATTTGATAGTGAATGATATGAAATGTGATTACAGTTTTTGAAGCAATGATGCTGATGAGTTTGCTTGTATTGCTTGTGTTGCTTGTGTTGACAGGCTAAAGGTAAAGGTAAATGGTTGATATAAGTGTATTGTTGATATAAGTGTATGTTGGTATAAGTGCATGGTGATATAAGTGTATGTGTCATTATTGTTGATATAAGTGTATGATGGGTTGTGATATGCCTAAGGATCCATAGTAGATCCTAGACCTAGAAATGGTCATGATAAAGTTCCAAGCCCAGTTGACATGGTTATGTACTGGCTAGACATTAATTATTCGATGTTGAGGAGAAGCCGGCATGCTGACCTAACATCTGAGTCCATAGGTGATCCCAAGGCTTGCAAAGCGAAGCAGGATCCTGTGGATGAACGAGGAAACGCACAATACAGATAAGTATTGGATTATTTTTGCTTATAGATATGCACGTGTATATGATTTGGTTATGATGTTTTAAACTCTTGCTTTAGAGATAAAACTAATGAGAGTAAACTAAACATGTGAATCTATTCAATGTTTGGATATAGGTGTCGCTGGAAGCGAGGACTATGAGAGCATCCTAGGGGTGCATGTGGACATGTGACTGTCCTGGAAAGCTCGGGATGAGCGGTAATGAAAAAGGTGCTAGTAAGACGGGGGAGTCCTAGCAGCCGAGACAAACCATGTGGAGAGACTCCATGGTTTAGAGGTCTGGAATAGACCAAAGACACTAAGTTTCATGACCAAGAGAGATTGGTCCAGCATTCACGGTAAAGTGAAAGAGGCTAAGAGCATGAAAAGCCACAGCGATGGTGTGGGTTCCAGGATGGAACAGAACAAAGAGGGGAAAATCTCTTACTACTCTCTCTTGCCTTTTGATTATATATATATGTATATATGTTTATGCATTGTGAAAACAAAGGATTGTTTAATGCATGTATGATTGAAATGAAATGTGTGTATTTGCTTAAAGTAAATTTGTGAATGCTGGAATAGTTAATTCCCTACCTAGGAATGGGCATGAAGGAGCTCATGTGCCTGTTGGGGAAGGCATGAAAAATATGGAAGTATCCTTGATGAGGCTTGGACTGTCATGCCAAATTGGGTAATTAACTAACTGATTTTGATATCTATATTATGCTTGGTCTGATAGAATTTCAATGGTGCATTTCACAGGTGAGAAAAGTGAAACCAGGTGGTGCACGTTGATCATGGCAGCAGATTAAAAGTTGTTGGACTTGGCTGGAAGTCTCCTTCAAGTGATTGCCAAGACCCAAGAGAATCTTGGGGAGATGCTCAGGATACAAAAAAGGCAGAGTGAAATGAACCACCAGATTTTGCAAGACTCCATCGGTTTGCAAAGGGAGGTGAAAAGCCTTCTGGGAGCAATCGGTAAAGGAAAGGAAGGTAGATCAGCGATGGGACATTCGTCCAAGCGACCCGATAAGAAACGGTCCAGGCATGAAGACTCAAAGTAAATCGAGCAGGTAAAGATGAAGCAGCCAGTGAGATGCTGGAGATGCGGAGGACATCATTTATGCCGGGACTGTCCAATGAAGGAACATGATGAAGGAAATAGCCACAAAGTTCCTAGACTTCGGGATCAGCTAGAAGCTGAGAACCAGCAGGAAAAGTCCATGGAAGCCGAGAGGCTTGGTCGTGAACGTTCAAAGTAGATGATTGAACGTGGAACAGATCTGCAATTTTGTAATTTTGATGTGCAATTGTATATGTATTTTATATATGTAATGGAACACCGAGGACGGTGTTATTCCAAGGGGGGGGGGAATGTAATGTCCCCGGTTTCGACCCCATTTGCATGATGTATATATTGTAATTAATCATGGTGAGGAGCTCAAGGCAAAAGCCCCACCATCGATTTGGTTGTGTAGGTTTCGGCAATGCGGATAATTGTCGATGGTATGCTATGCTATAAGGCACATTATAATTCGGCGTCATGTAAACACGCACATAAAATAAAACTAAAACCACAACCAGCTACGGCAGTGCAACATTGAATGAAAAGGGCATGGTTCCAAAGGATAAGGGGTGGGGGATGTCAAACCTTGGTTATGGGGGGAAACCCATGTTTTGTTACCTTGTTGTTTCACCACCTTTGTTGTTTGTCACCTTTTGCCTCATCCAACCTTGTCAACCTCTTTAATGCTCAGCTGAGTGGTTGAGGGCAGTTATTGCTGAAGTGGTGGTGGTTGTGGCAAGCTGTCAACCTTACCCACTTGCCCACTCCACCCATGTCTGCCCATTCTTCTCGCTCACGCACTCTTCCTTGGTCAGTGACTCTCACCACGAATTGGTCTGTTGGCTCCTCACACACGGGCTCTGGGTGATTTTGGACTCACGCAGAGGTATGTTCGTCCTCCTTATGGCCGGTTGATTCGCATGCAGAGAGAGAGGCTATTTCCCCTCACGCGCAGGCTGAAATCCTCACGCAGAAAATCGGGTATGTCTTTCCCGTGCATTTTTCTATTGGGTGCGAGTTTTTCCTCATGCACAAGATGTTTGGGTCATTTTTCCCATGCCGTGAGCCGTGCTCGATGTTTGTGTTTGGGGCTGTTGTCTTCCCCATGAGTTTTGTCGGCTGTGGGTTCCAAATTCGTTTTGGACCACCGTGGAAGGCCAATTTGTTGGCTGTGTTCTCCTCTGTCCATGCTGGGGGTTTACTTATCCTTCGTTTGGGACTATGCATAGTTGCTGTCGTTCCCATTGTGAAATTGGGCTGCTGAGGTACCCTGGTTTGGGTTGCAGCTGAGTTGTTTTGGCCACGTTAGGGCCAAAACCAACTCTGAGTTGCTGTGTAGGCTGGAGCTATGTATCATTCTTCGTTTGGGACTGTCACCCGTTGTTTATGCCTTCATCACAGAGCAGTGAATGAAGTTGTTTTGGTTTCCTGAGTGCAATGGTTAGCCTTCGGGCTGTGCTGGCTTGGCTTGTCTGTTGAAAGCCTGTGAAACCCAGCTGTGTTGGTTTGTTATTTATGTTCCCTTGGCTATGTCTAAGCCTGCAATTTGACCCTTATTCCGGAGGAATCATGCCCAGCTCAGGGGTGGCAGCATTGCTGAGAGATTGATGAGCAAGCTGGCCTATGGTTGGGTGGAACGTTGCAGCGACGTAGCTGGTTGCGGGTGGATTCTTCATTAATAGATAAGTCTGCTGTCTATACTTCATCTCTGCAATTTATATTGATGTTAAATGAACTATAATGATCTTGTTGAATGCTGGTTTATGAGTATGTGTGCTTCCGCTGTATGATTGAAGATAAATGCATCTATGTATGCTTAATTCCAGCATTGATTTCATTTGATTAGGTTCATGGGGCCATTTGCCCGGTTGTGTTGATGTGTTCGTCGCGTCCTCTTCGCCGGTTGAGGGACGGGGACGTGACACCTAATGTAATTATGTAGATTACAACATTGATTCCATTGTTAGTAGTATTGAAACTATGACAAAACATTATCATGCGTACATAAATGGTGAGTGAGAAGGAAATACATGAGTGGCGGAATATAAAATTTGAAAACTACATTCAGAATTATGTTGAGAGAAAGTTGACTCTTGCAAAGGCTAAAGAAAAGTTCTTCACAAAAACTCATAAACTATTTATAGAGACCATTCCACATGAAATAAGGAACTTTCTCAATAGCCTTCATGAGCAGACTAGAAGGCCATAATGAAATATTGTTAATACAAAATCTTTGTAACGACAGATGGAAAAACTTACATGAGTAGTTCGAAAAGATAGCCAACAACTTCTGCGAAGAGAAATCCATAGAGGAAAGAACTTCGTTGGACGATGTTGGGACCAACCTTCTATAACGACATACATGATAGTGTTTTTTGTACAATTTCATCATTACTTCACATATTTTTAATTGAAAAGGGATTTGGACATATAATCGAAACTCAACCTCCTTTGGGCCCTGAATGCTCAAATTGGGAAAAGAGGAAAAAAGACTAGGAGTGCTTCATCTGCAAATGAGAGTGGGAATATTTTCTCAATGAATGAGTATCATTGATAAACCACGCCCATCTCCTATTAGTAGTCAGTTTAGAAATGGGGAGTCATCAAACAAATGGAATGAAAATAAATGATGATATCAAAAAAATGAAAATGGAATGAATCCTAGTGAGAAATCAAACACGATTCAAAGAAAAATAGATAGCCAACCACAAGCATAAAGATGATATTTAGAAAACCAAAAGGGATTAAAGACCAAAAACACAAGAGGAACTTAAGAACATTCTAAGTCCGCTTCATAACAAGAGGAATATGAAGAAACCAGTCAGGAAGATCGAACAACCAAAAGGCATACTTGATTTGAGGGAAAGTTGGCCAGCTAAGAGAAATGATGAGGCACTAACACTGGTCGAAAGAGCTCATTTGATGGAGGAAACTCCAAAATATTTCTAGATCAAGTAATTCCAGAAGTTATGAGTCCCACTGAACAAATCATGATTCTTATGACGCATGGTCCAAGTGTAAGAGAAATCGTCAAGTACAACTTGGGAATTGGAGTTGGCGACAGTAGTATATGGTATCGAATAGACGAGTGTGGATGAATCATGAATCGACTAATGCTGTATAGACCACTCCAAGGTAACTAGATTACTTTTTCACTTGAACTCAAAAGATATAGGTTTTACTTATTCTATTCAAAGCAAATGGAGGTAACCCCCCCTCCTAGCAACATTATCAATTGAAGCAAGAAGCATGACAGAGATCTGACCTGACAACAAAGACTCAGTAGAACAAATTCATTTATCTTGGTATAAAACTCATCACAAATAAGTAAGTACATATATGGTTGGTACCCCTCCTCTGGGTAATAATCAAAATTTTGTCAATATGGCTTATCATCATTCAGTAGACATTCCATATTATGAGGGGAACGAAAATCCCACAAGACACTAGTTTGTTAGTGAAACCATGTGGGAATTTAATCTTGTTAATGATGAGAGTTGATAGATAGCATAGTTTACAAGTGGTCTCCATAAGAAAACACTTACCTAGTACATGAATTTCATTAAAAATTAGACCAAACGAAGAATGAAATTAAGTATAATTTTCTAGAATTCTTCGAGAGTCAAGACCTCAAACATCTAACTGTTAAAAAATTAAAAGAGATTACATAGAGGATAGGTGAAATAGTCTGTGAGTATGATAAAAGATTCAAATATTTACTTAGCCAAATATCATACACATTTAATCAAAGGTTATTGATCCAGTGGTTTGTCGTAGGTTTCCTACCCATGATTAGAATATTGTCGAGATTACATGAATTTACAACATATGGGGATGCTCTAAAGAAATCCCAAAAAGTCAAGTCTAATGAATATTTCATAGTCACACCTATCGACAAAAGATTAAAGGAAAAATTGGAAGTCATGCAAAGTTGTATTCAACAAATAACTATGAGACATAGTGACTTGTGGTGTACGATGTGCTCATTGAAGGGTCACACCAAAGATAATTGTCGATATGATGAGAAACTACAATTCCAAAATGAAAGAATGCAGTTTCCATATTAAAGAATATCATTTCCATAGTAAACATGACCAAATGAGTCATTCACATAAGCTATTAATGTGATATATGTGAAATATCTATGCCTCACTCTGTGTTGGATTATCCATACAATGATAAGAATGTTAAACCTAAATGGTGTGGTATCTGTCCAGATAGCTTACACAATATTGTGAAATATTCGTTGAATATGAAGAACAAACCAAACTACCATTCGTTCTATCAAGCTTAGATCATCTACTACAGAAATCAGAAGAGACAAGATTTCATAAACAATGACCAACAAAAGAATGACTACAATTGACAAGGAGGTTACAATGGTCAAGGAAGGTATAACAATAATCGAGGTAATTGTCCTCATGGTCTAGGGAAGTCTTGATGTTTCATATTGTATAGTGAAGAACATATGAGTTTCGATTGTACTTGGAAGGATGAGACAAATCTCAAATTGTGTATGAAATGTAGGGTGGGGGAGAATTTATTAGAATACTTCCCCATCATCCTTAAAAATATCATAAATAAGAATAATTTTAATCTCTTATCTACTGTACCTAAGCATGAAGCGTTAAATTCTAAAAATTTGCACATTATTACTAGACAAGGCACAAAGACTGGAGGAGACGAACCGCACATTATTAAAATTGAAAGTAAATAGAATAATTATCCTAATCCTCATAAGTAAAGGGATATTTTTAATAATGCTACAATTACTTTTGAAGATTTAGCATATGAAGAAGACATTCCAGCATCAAGAGATAAAACACTTAATGAATTGTTGCAACTTCTCATGAAAGAAAATGGTGTCACTCGATTAATTGATTTGATGTACATGATAATAAATAACCTAGGGAATACAAAAATTGCTAAAAATATTTGGCAACTAAATAAAAACGATAAAGTTGGCATCGACCCCTTAGTCAACCACAAATTTCCTTGATTTTGAAGGATATTGTATCTAGAAAGTCATCCACGATTTCATATCTCAATAAAATACAATGATGAGGTCTACATGGGAAATATTGGGTTGACCACAATTGTTTGATTTAGGTATATATCTTAAGCTTTCCAACTAGGGCTCAATTTAACCAATAGAAGTATGGAATAATTTAATACTACAATAATGGGCATAGACACTCAAATGTATTTTGAATTAATGGATCCAATAGAAAGTTCTAACTCCTTCCCTATGCTAGTTGGTCGAACTTGGGGAAGAAATATAAAGGATTATATATCATTAGAAAAATATAGAATAAAATTGAATGGAGAAGTTAAAAAGATCATTGTTCCCATCTACCTGTCCCAAGGAATACCTTGGGTTGATTCGAATGACAATGATGCAGATATAAGGTGATTGCATCAAGCAACACAAAATAATGAAGACTCGGTTGAGCCTAATGAATATGGGGAGATCCATCTGAGCTCACCTATGTTGATCGGACAAAAATTTAAATTGAAACCATACAATTGGTAATTTGAAAACTACAAATCACAAGCACAAGAATACTAGACAATCGAAGTCATTCCCTGATACTTGGTGCGAAAATGCTTCACAATCTTTCTAATTCTGAAATTCTTTGAGAATAAAGAATGAGAGTATCCAACATTAGTACTAACTAGAACTGAACTGACCAATTTTCCACCACTTCGGTTTAAGTAATGTGAGGTGTCAGTTAGTCACGTCGATGAAGTCTCTAAAAATGTTGGAGAACAAGGTCGACTATAGAGTTTAGTCGCCAAATATTTTTAGCATTTTTTTATTCCCTAGGTTATTTTTTATCATGTACATCAAATTGAGTGACATTCACCAATCCCACCTTCAAACTTGGATGGTGGACTTAACTTATTTTGTCAAACGATTCAGAGGAAAGAAGCTCACAAAATAGGCAGGAACTATGAAATTCACCCAAGGACAAGATTAATTCAAACACATCAACACTTGTGAAAAATAATGAAAAAAATTGCTAGGACATATAGGTATTATAGAAAATTCATACGCCATTATTCATATAAGAAATTTCCCTTGGAGGAGCTGCTTAAAATAAATGTTGAATTTGTATGGACATCAAAATGTGTAGAATAATTTGAACTACTTAAATGAAAACTAGTTGAAGCCCCAATCCTTAAATTTCCACATTGGTCCATTAAGTTTCATGTCCACATTGACACGACAGGTAATTCAACCGTCGCAATCCCACCCTGACAACGATGGGATCGACTATACCAATGCATATTCTAGTTGAAAGTTAAATAAAGATAAAAAAAATTATTAAATCATTTAATGAGAAAGATTAGGTGTGATTTTGGCTCTCCAAAAGTATCGTCATTATTTATTGGTTAACCCTTTTTTGTCTTTTACAGAACACCGTGCCCTAAAATACTTAGTTAATAAATCACAACACCATGGATGAATATGTTGATGGCTCTTATTATTTCAAGAATTTGAATTTGAGACCATAGTTCAACTAGGAATGACCAATGTCAAACCCAACCATTTGTCCCATATAGAAACCGGTGAAAAATATTTCAATATAGACGATGAATTACCTAATGCCCATATTTTCATATTTGAGGTTGTACTAATTGAACTAGCAAACATTGCCCAATTATTACAAGAAGAACAAGCTCCATAAGGACATCTAGGAAGAAAAAAATTCTTATCTATGAAAGCATCACCATATACTCTAATCAATGGATTCTTTTATAAATTAGGATAGGATGACATACTCCACCAATGTGCCCTCGACCATGAGAAAGACGTTATATTTATTGACGAATCATATTCAATACTGACATGAGGACATTTTCAAGTCGACACAATTGTCAAGAAGATACTGCAATATGGGTTATAGACGTTAATATTGAATAACAATTGCAAACAAAATTATAAGTGTGATAAATTCCAATGAAAGGGTCAACCTCTCAAATGAAATAAAATGTCGCTAATATCTATGAACCTAAGTCTAACATTTAGAATTTGGTCTATTGAATTCATTGGTCCATTCCTAGTACCTTGATGATAAACTAGTGCTCGATACATAATTACCACAGTTGAATATGTCACAAAATGAGAAGAAGTGGAACATGTCGAATCATGTTGGAGTGAATTTGAAATGAACTTTATCTATGAAAACACTATTACAATACTTTGATGTCCCCTCACATTAATCATTGATAGGAGAACACATTTTATCAATAAGACTATAGCAATATTTCTTAAATAATTTATGATCGACCATCATAAGAGCTCAACATATCACCCTCAATCGAATGGTACTATCAAGGAATTTAGTAAGATAGTTACCAAGGGATTGTTGGGAAACCTCTCAACCTTGAACTATAGAAAAAATAAAGAAATAACAGAAGGGAATAGAAGGGAACATTATTCCAAGAAGAAAGGTGGTGTCTAAATACACCATTACAACACTTAAGCACAACGTATTATGATCAAAACATCACAATGCATACTTTGATTTTATAATCAAGCATCTTAAGCATATTAAGCATATGAACACAACCATAGGGTTTTTATTTTGTAGTCTTCAAATATAACGAACTCAATGGAAGTGAGGAAGATCTGGTCCACAAATAAGGTTCATTGGTTCTAATGGTTTCCACAAAATATGCAATGTCCCAAAGTGTAGTTTATCGTTACAGTTGGGTTGACCATGGTCTTACTGACCATTTAGTCTTTTTTTCAACCGAATGTCCAGTCAATCCTCCGACTCTCCTATCCATGCCTCCAATCAACGACTCCACTAGTATCCTATCATATAACAATTGATTGTCTCCAGAAGATCCACAGGTGTGATGAACCATCAAGATCATAAGTTCCAACACCTCCCATCAATATAATTTTATGGGAATTTAGGAGGTGAAATTAATTTCTTCGAACACCCCCTCATAATTGGTAAAGATGTAAAGGCTTGGTAAAGATGTAAACAACTTGATCATTTTTCTAGCAATAAATAAGTGAGACAATGTTTTCCTATACCATTTGTCTCAAGTAATGAACATGGAGTCTAACAAGTTTCATCTTGATATGAAAAAAAAGATTATAATGAACTTGAATACTACTATGATTATCATATAAAATAACAACTGAGGCATGAATAGGAAACCCAAGATTTTCAAGAAGTTGATCAATTCCTTTGTACATGCATTGACAGGGCCATGATACCCGGATTCTGAAATCGAAAGAGGTATTATGTTATGTTTCTTACATGACTAGACCAAGGGTTCAGAACTCCGTCGAAACACATAGCCAGAATTGGACTTGCATCCATCAATGTCACCTACCCAGTCGGAATCGATGAGCCCTACTAGTGGTTCTGTACTACAACAATACCTAATACCATACTGATAAGTTCCCTAAATATAGAAAAAATTTCTCTTTGTAGCTTTCTAGTGGATTTCTTGAGGATCCTGTATGAACCGAGAGACCACACTAATAGTAAAGGAAAGATATGGTTGACTGTAAATCAAGTAAATAATGCTACCAATCAACTATTGATAAAGAGTGGCATTGACTCATCGATAGTCATAATCTTTCGACAAACTCACTCCTGATTGCTAAGGTGTAGCACACGACTTACAATCGTCCAAGGCATATTTAGGTTGAGAAATAAATATACCATAATCCATTTGCAATTGGAATGCCAATAAAAAATGAAAACCACCAAGGTGAATCATTTCAAAGGTATATACAAGTTGTTTCTTCAAACCCAAAATCAGATTGACGTTATTTCCAGTTATGACTAAATCATCAACATACAATTCCATAATCAAAGTATCACCATGAACATGTAATTCATAAATACTCTAATATTCACAATGTTTTAATCCAAGATTAACAAAGAAGCAATCAATATCCTCATACTAAGCAAAAGGTGCCTATTTCAAACCATACAATGACTTCTTCAGTAAATAATCAAGACTAGAATCTATCACAAATCTAGGAGGATTCTTCTTATATATTTCTTTGATCAATTATCCATGAAGAAAATCACTTTTAACATCCATTTGATGAAGTTCCCATTCAAAGCTAGCAGTAAGGGAAAGGATCAGTTGAATAGAGTTTATCTTTACAATAGGAGCAAATGATTCCATATAATTGATGTCTTCTTTCTAAGATAATCCCTTGGTGGTCAAACAAACCTTTTGACATTCAACATAATCATTGGAAGTAAAATTGGTATTAGACACCCATCGACACTTCACAATATTATTTCCTTGTAGTCAAGGAACAAGTTCCCACATCTGATTCTTCTTAAGGAATCAATTTCAATAGTCATAGAATTTTCCCATTCTGGCACACCTTGATTATCAACATACATGTCATGATCATGGGTTTCAAGAAGATGTGCCATCAAGGAAACACTACCACATTATTTTTTATTGCGAGTCTGTTGAACAATACTAGCATCTTCAACATCTAATTCAACATCTTCAATCGTCTTCATCCCACCAATGTAAGCAAGTTGGAGGTGATTCATGTAAGTTATCATTAGTCGAATGAGTTGGGGAAGTTAGTCTATCAAATTCAGCAGTCACATTAGACGGACTATCAGTCAACTCAGGAGAAGAATTCATCAATCTAGTTGAAACTCCATAGATGCGAATATTCGATCCAAATTCTTCAAGAATGGAAAACAAATCACTATTCAATATCCTAGAGGAGGAATTCAACAACTTATTACCTAAAATGTCATCATCAAAGATCACTCTTCTTCTTAATTTGATATGTTATTTGACATGATCAAATAGTCTATAGGATTTTGACTCATCAAAGCATCCCATCATGATGCAATCATGACTCTTTGCATCTAATTTATTTCTATAGTTATCATTGATATGCGCCCAAGAAACACATCCAAAAGTTTTGAGGTGTACAACAGAGGGTTTCATGTCATCAACTGCTCTAGTCAGTACAAGGTTCAAATGATAGTTTGAACAGTAAATGATTTTTTTCTAAAAACTTCATCGAAATATATTTGGTCTATAGTCGACACCTATCCATTTCTATTAAAGTCTGATTCTTCCTCTCTACGCCTCCATTCTGCTAAGGGGTGTGAGGGATTGATCTATGCCAATAAATACCATTTTTCAAGAGAAATTCTTTAAACATTTGACTCACATATTCATCACCATTGTCCAATATCAAACATTTGATGGGTCAACGACACTACTTCTCATCTAATGCTCTAAATTCCTTAAATATTTCAAAGACTTGACTCTTTTTCTTCAAGAAATATACCCATGTAAATCTAGAGAAATAATCAATAAAGGTCAAAATATACTTCGCACCTACTAATGAAGGTTTTCTCATGCAACATAAATCGTTGTGAACAAGTTCCAATTACTTTTGTGCACACCATGCTCTCCTTGAATCAAAGGGTGCATGATAATGCTTTCCAAGCATACATCCTCTACAAACTCCATCATGTGGAACATTCTTTTGGGACACCAGTAACCATATTGTGAGTTATCATTGTCTTCAAACTTTGAAAGTTTATATATCCAATTTGTTCATGCCGAATTCGACTCCTGTCGTTAGTCTAAGAAATGAGTGCAGTTGGTCTAGTCATTGCAGTGCAATTGGTCAAGAGAAACATGGGACTTGTAAAAAATTTCTTTGGTATCCAAATTCCCTGAAGCATCAACTACTCCCCCAATCCTCATTTCTTTTGTGATAAATAAATCCAACCAAAACTCAATAGTCTTTTTAGTCTTCATTAGTTGATAAAAACAATAAGTTTTCACTCAAAATAGGAACATAATATACATTGTATATTCGACCATGCTAACATTCAATATCACCATTTCCAATGACTATGAGAGCATAATAATCGATAACATAATTCTTCTCTTCAGAAGCTCCACTTAAGGAAAAAAACAAAGAATCATTATTTTCCATATGATGAGTACATCCAGATTCAACTATCTATTATGTCTGAGTGCTATGGGCATGTAATTCCTGTGAAGTGCTAACATAGAAGGTATAATTTTCAGGAGGTTGATTGGTTGACTATCTATTCAATGTACTATCCTCAAGGTTCTTTACCTTTCCTTTTAGATCCTTCATTGTTTTCCAACATCTCTTCTCAACATTTCCCATCTTTGTACAATACATATAGGTATTCTTATTACGGTCCTTCTTCATTGATGATGACTCTATGGTATTCCCTTTTGTAGGTTGGTCGATACATTTTGGTCAATGATCATGCTGACCATGTTTTTTAATGTTTGGCTTAACCTTTATTTTCATCAAGTGATCTTGGTGCTTGCTACCAAGCTTCCCTTCTTCAAGCAACTTTTGTTGGTCCTTAATCAACAAATCACAGAAAGTATCAAAGGTAAAATCCTCACCATCTTGCTTGTGTGACATCCAATTAGTGTGAAAGGATGAATAAAAGACATCATGTGGTGTCTTCAAATTCATTAGAACCAAATCAACGAGTCATCCATCCTTCTTCAGAAAATCCTTGCCACATTCTCCAATTTTAGTTGTAGCTCTTTGATGGAAGATAAATAGTCCTTGATATTATCAAAGGAAATAGGTACCAAAGAGATAAACTATTTCTCTATCTTCATAACTTCACCTTCATTCACCTTGTTGAACATAATCTTCAACTTATTCCCGATGACATAACTACAGTCAATCCCACTTGTATGAAAGTGAATATTGCTTTATATGTAGGTTGTGATGACACTCACGACTTTATCATTTTTAAGATCGACTATAAAATTAGCACCGACATCCGTCAGATCAAACATAGATGTCTTCATGTACTGCCACATTCCTTTGGTCTTCAACAAGGTCTCCATTTCTATCACCTAGATTACATAATCATGTCTATTAAGAACAACAGGTTCTAACTTGGGAGTCATCATTTTGATTAAATAGATCTGATCAAATTCATGCAAGAGGTATCAATCAATAAATATTCAGCCCATAGTCGATCAACACTAGATCTGACTCAACATGGTTTATAGATAATGGGGCTAGCTTAGAACCAAAAACTATGATACCATGTCGGGGGACCTATTAACCTTGAACTATAGAACAAAAAATACATAACAAAAGGAAACAATATTCCAAGAAGAAAGGTAGTGTCTAATGACATCCTCATATCACTTAAGCACAATGGATTATGATGAGAAAATCACAATGCATACTTTGATTTTACAATCAAGCATGTTAATCATATGAAGCATATGAATACAACCCATAGGGTCATCCTTTTATAGTCTCTAGATCTAACGAACACCATAGAAGTGAGGAAGATCTGGTCCACAAATAGGGTTCATTGGTTCTAATGGTTTCCACAAAATCTGTAATGTCCCAAGGTGTAGTGAGTTGTTCTAGTCACATTGACCATGGTCTTACCGACCATTCAATCATTTGTTCAACCAAATATTCAATCATTCCTCTAACTCTCTTAGTCATGCCTCTGACCGACTACTCTACTATTTTCCTGTCGTCTAACTACTTGTAACATCCCCGACCCTCCGACCGGCGAAGAAGACGCTACCATGGCGTTAACCATCCGGGCTACCAGCCCCATGAACATGTGAAACCATAAAATAACTGAAATAGAATGCTTTGAACTAGAATCATGCATACATGATCATTTATCATGCACAGATGCAATTATCTATCATACACAGCGGAAGCAACATACATTTATACAAGCATTCATTCAACATGTTCATCACATTCATTAATAGTAAATACGATTGCAGAAGTAAAATAGACAAGGTTACTTATCTTATAAGAACTCATTCTGCAACCAACTACGTCGCTGCAAAGTTCCACCCAACCATAGGCCAACGTGCTCCTTAATCTCTCTGCAACGCTACCACCCCCGAGTTGGGCATGATTCTCCAAGTAATAAGGAACAAGCAGGCTTACACATAGCCAAGGATACAAAAAACACAGCCAAGCCAACATAGTTGGGTTTATCAGGCCCTCAACAAGACAACCAAGCCAACATGGTCAGGTTTATCAGGCCATACAAGAGTTGGAAAAGGCTAAATTCTAAGCTGGTGAGCTCATTACAGAGCCAAGAATGCCTACACCAGAACTAGCCTGACTTCTAAGACACCCACACACACCCAACACAAGGAATCAGTCCCTTCTCTGCTACACAGTCCCTCAGGCCCTGCATTCCCTTCCAGTGCTATTCAGGGGTTGTTGAGAAGAAAGCCAGCCCTCTAGCTCTATCTGTGTGGTTTCTAGCCACCAAGTTTATCAAGCAAACCAAGCCCCCATCCCTACTCCGAATACAGTTCGAAGACCAGCCATTGCACACATGCAATCAATCAGCTATTACAGCTTAACAGGGGAAACGACTCCTAAGTCGTTCTTGGCCCTATCGTGGCCAAAACGACTCCCAAATGAATTACAATAGTCCCAAACGCAATCACAACATGAGGAAAAACAATAGTCCGTCCTAGACAACTAAGCAAGTGGAGAAGAATTACACAAACCGCAACACAGTCCCTGAGCGTAAACGACCCTCCACAGGAACAATCGTGGGTGACAGTGACCAATCGGCTCCCATATTGCTGCGTGAGTAACAACAATGCAGAACACAGAGCATGAGAGAAGATTTACACCCAATTCCAAATGCGGGTCAAGAACACACCCGATTCCTCACTGGGGAACCATGGGAATGACAGTGGAGATGACTCCTCACTCCTGGCTACGTGAGACCAAAGCAGGAAGGAATCCTATGCGTGAGAGAGAACAAGAATTCCGCTCCTGCATGAGGATGAACAGCTCTGCCTCTGCACGTGGATGACAAACAACGGCAAGAATGCATAGTGGTCATTCCTCTGCCCAATGTGAGGTTCAATCTGCTAGTGGAGTGTGCGTGTGGGAAAGGACTGACAGTCCTGCCACACTCCACTCCCAGCCATAACTACCCCAACTAATAGCAGCAGTTTTTAATGGTGGTGGTTGGATAATACAAGGAAAGATGACACATGGCTTTTTCCCCCCATTGGCCAAGGTTTGACATTTTCCCCACCCTTATCCTTGTGAAAATCATGCCCCTTCTCAATTTAGTTGCCATGAATGTAGCTGTTCAGGTTATTTAATTAAATATGCATATGTACATGATGACAAAATGCAATATGTATGCCGCATGCCCCGATATACCATCAGTGACAATTTAAATCCGAAACATAGCATAACCAATCAATGGTGGGGCCTTGGCCTTTAGCTCCTCACCATGATTATTTACAATATATACATCATATACATCTAATGCAACGGGGTCAAAACTGGGGTGTTACATTCCCCTCCCCCTTCAATAGCACTGTCCTCAATGCTTACAAAATTGAACAAAATTCTACACTGGTATCGCCTCAGTGTTCCGCAGAATTGAACAAAAATGGATGTGCCAATCGCATGGCATCCTCCAGCTCCCATGTAGCCTCTTCAGGTCCGTAGTGCTCCCATTGCACCTTTACCTGTCCTATGGCCCAGTTCCGGAGCATTGTGACCTTCCTGTCGAGGATACGCATTGGCTCGATTCAAAACTCTCCCTCGGGTTCCACCTGAATCACATCCCAATTTATCACATGGTTAGGATCATGTACATATTTCTTAAGCAAAGAAACATGAAACACACTATGAGCCCTAGTACTAGCAGGCAATGCAAGTCTATATGCAACTGGCCCTATTCTTTCAAGCACTTCAAACGGCCCACGGTATCTAGGTGACAGCTTGGCACAACTTACAAGCTTCAAGGAACTCTTCCTTGCCCTCACTCTGAGGTAAACATGATCCCCAACACTGAACTCCCTGTTCACCCTATGCTTATCTGCATAGCTTTTCTGTCTGTCCTGTGCTGCTTTAAGATTCTACCTGATATTTACAACCTCTCGCTCCATTTCCTTGAGCAATTCCAGTCTAAGCACAATCTTGTTCACTGGTTTATCCCAACTCACAGGTTTCCTACACCTTCTTCCATACAAAGCCTCATACAGACTCATCCCCAAGGATGCTTGCTGTCCATTGTTGTAAGCAAACTCTACCAAGTGCAAGTAATCTTCCCACCTAGTTGGTTTGTCCATTACATACATGCGAAGCATGTCTTCAAGCACCTGATTAACTCTTTCTGTCTGACCATCTATCTAAGGATGATATGTAGTGCTGAAGTTAAGCTTTGTACCCAAATCTGCAAACAACCCCTTCCAAAAGTTGGAAGTGAACTTGACATCTCTGTCAGAGACTATTGCCTTCGGCAATCCATGCAATTTGAATATCTCCTTCATGAACATCTTTGCAATGTCATCAGTCTTATGCGTAGACTTAACTGGTATAAAATGCGCTGCCTTTGTCAACATGTCTACCACAACCATGATGGAATCATGTTGTCTCCATGTCATCAGCAATCCTGTAATAAAATCCATGGAAATAACTTCCCATTTCCATTCTGGAACTGGCAAAGGTTGCAACAAGCCTGCGGGATGTTGATGCTCAACCTTTACCTGTTGACATTTCATACACCTTGAAATGTACTCAACCATATCCCTTTTCATTCTTGGCCAAAAGTACTGCTTTCTAGCTGTAGCAATTGTCTTCTGATATCCTGGGTCACCAGAATACGGAGCTTGATGGATTTCATCCATAACAACTCTCCTCAAATATGCTACATTCGGAATATAAATTCTACCTTTATAAGTGAGAAGCCCCTCTTCTTCCAATTTATATCCTTCATACCTCTTCTCAAGACTTTGCTATTGCAATTTGTCTTTTACCTGCTCATACAATTCATCTCCAGCAGCATGACTAACAATCTTCTGCCTCAAATATGATTGGAAAATACTAAGAGATGCCACATGCATTTCTTGCATCTTCCTACTGAGTGCATCAACTACCCTATTTTCTTTTCCCTTTATGTACTTGATTTCAAAATCAAACTCATATAAAAACTCTAGCCACCTTGCTTGCCTAGCATTCAGAGTAGGCTGATCAAACAAATACTTCAGTCCACAATGATATGTTCTGAGCTCAAATATTCTACCCATCAAGTAATGCCTCCACATCTTGAGGGCATGTACTATGGCTACAAGCTCTAGATCATGAGTGGCATAGTTCTTCTCATGCTCCTTCAGCTTTCTTGACTCATAACATATCACGTGGTTGTCCTGCATAAGGACTCCTCCAAGCCCTTGTCCGCATGCATCGGTACACACCACAAAATCTTTCTCTGGATCTGCAACTTTCAATACGGGTGCACTGGTGAGAAGATTCTTCAACAGCTGAAAGCTTTCTTCACACCTCGATGTCCATTCGAACTTCATCCCCTTCTTTTGCAAGGAAGTGATGGCATGTGCAACTCTGGAGAATCCCTCAATGAATCTCCTATAGTATCCTGCAAGTCCCATAAAAGACCTTACATCTGTCACATTTCTTGGAGTAGGCCAATTCATAATGGCTTCAATCTTTTCAGGGTCCACAGATATACCCTCTTCTGAGATAATGTGACCCAAATACTAAATTCTATCTCTATAGAAGTCACACTTGCTCAGTTTTGCATACAACTGATGCTCCCTGAGCAATTGTAATGTCAATCTCAAATGCTCTTCATGCTCTTCCTCATTCCTAGAGTAAACAAGAATGTCATCAAGGAAAACAAGAACAAACTTGTCCAAATACCTGCTAAAGACACTATGCATGAGGCACATAAATGTAGCTGGTGCATTTGTGAAACCAAATGGTACCACTACAAACTCATAATGCCCATACCTTGTTCTAAAGGTTGTCTTATGAACGTCTTCATCCTTGATTCTCACCTGATGGTAACCAGACCTCAAGTCAATCTTGGAAAATACCTTTTCTCCTCTCATTTGATCAAAGAGGTCATCAATCCTAGGCAAAGGATATTTATTCTTCACAGTAACCTTGTTCAATTGTCTGTAATCAATACACAATCTGAGTGTACCATCTTTCTTCTTTACAAACAGAACTAGTGCTCCCCAAGGGGACACACTCGGCTGTATATACTTCTTTTCCAACAACTCTTGCAGTTGCATCTTTAATTCTAGCATCTCCGATGTACTCATCCTGTAGGGTGCCTTGGACACTGGTGCTGCTCCTGGCACAAGTTCAATTGTGAAATCAATGTCCCTCTTTGGAGGAAGCCCTGGAATCTCATTAGGAAACACATCCCTGAATTCCTGTAACACCTGATAGTCCTCCAACCTCGGAGTTTCATCTCCTGATGTCTCCAAAATATGAGCTGCATACAACTGGAAACCCTTCCTACAAAAATTCTTTAACTGCATTGCTGAAACCTGCCGTACTGAAATCACCTTTGGAATACCTTTCACAACTACTAGGTTTCCTTCTTCATTCATGCACTCGAAAGTCTTATTGTAACAATCAAGCTTCACCCTGTGAGCTTCTAACCAATCCATTCCAATGAGAACATCATAGGAACCAAGCGGTAGAACATTCAGATCTACACAAGTGACCAATCCATCCATGACCAATGGGCATTTCTCTACCACTTCACTGACCTTTCTCTTAGTTCCAGTGGCTAGCTGAACTAACCAAGACTTCCTATGCTTTACTTTCTTAAAAGCACAAATCTCCACTACTCTAGGAGTAATGTAACTGTGTGTGGAACCAGGGTCAATAAAAATAAAAATAGATTGCTCAACAATCTTACCTGCTACCTCAACCACAGTTGACTGGTGGTCTACTTGGCTGTCCTCCAGTGCTGCATAAATCCTAGGGACTGCCCTTGCTACTTGACCCACTGTTTCTGCTTCTTGAATGTTATAAGCTGGCCTTGCACTCTCATTCTCGAGTGGACAATTTCTGCGCATGTGGGGTCCTCCACATTTCCAACATTGAAGTGGTCCTCTATTATGTTGTGGATCCTTAGGCTTTTCTCCTATAATTCCAACTGGCTTACTCGCGGCTTGAGATGGTTGCTTCT
The DNA here is from genome assembly GCA_001517045.1 of Pseudotsuga menziesii. Lineage (NCBI taxonomy): Eukaryota > Viridiplantae > Streptophyta > Pinopsida > Pinales > Pinaceae > Pseudotsuga > Pseudotsuga menziesii. The sequence goes on along the minus strand of LPNX010661884.1, from coordinate 664,607 downwards.
GCTGATTCTTGAAGTTAGGAGGTTTGAAACCTTTCTTTCTTTGGTCAAACTTCTCATTCTTCTTGTCCTTCCATGCCTTGTGGTAATCCGGCTTACCTTTGCTCTGCTCATAGCAATACTTAGCCTTCCTTATTGCTTCTTTAAGAGTTCTAGGTTCATAAAACTCAATTCTATCTTTGTAAGACTGAGGTAATCCACTCAGAAAACATTGGACCTTCACTTTTTCATCTCTAATGTACTGGACATACCTCAAAAACTCCAAAAACTTATTTGCATATTCTTCCATGGTCCATTGTCCCAATCTCAGCTCATGGAACTCCTTAATCTTGTCATCATAATACCTGTCAGAGAGGTATTTCTGCCTGAAATACTTCTTGAACTATTTCCACTTAAGTCTCCATTCACTGATCCTCTTTACTTGCTTGAAGTGTTCCCACCAAATGGATGCTCTTCCATTCAAATTGAATATGGAAACTCTTGCCTTCATGTTTCCTGAATAATCATGCACTTGAAAGTACTTCTTTATCCCAAGAAGCCAAGCTTCAGCCTCTTGTCCAGCCTTTACCTCACCATCAAATGTAGGAGGTTTTTCCTTCTTAAATTCATCCTGAGAGCGATCCCTATGGTGTCTCTTCCTTTTCCTTTTATGAGAAGAGGAACTTGAATCCCCGCTGGATTCTTCAGAGTTAGATGATCCACTAGAATTTCTTCTCCTTCTCCTAGTACTACTCTTACTACCTTCTGGTCTTGCCATACCTCATCCAGAGCCTATATTTCTATGTAAGTCTGTCAAACTCTACAACATTGCAGCATTCAACTGATACTACTCTTCCTGGGATTTAATCAAACTTCTCATGGTGGCTGCAACATCTAACGGTGTCTCTTGGAATCTCCTTCCATTAGACTCTATGTCATCATTTTCGTTACGGACATTTTCTCCTACGGCATCTCGGGCATGCTCGTAAGAATCCCGAGCATCATATCCATCATGGGTTCTCATAACTGAACCACCACTTACTTATCAAACTGCACTACCTGGAATACTGCCCTTGAAGGTGACTATGATTCTGCAGACGTGTTAGTAACACAAGTGTTAGATGCATAACATTGATATAAACTAGCATTACTTACCTCCTCCTAGAATAATCATAAAATAACAAGTTTTCCCAAAACATAGAATTTCCTTCATCAAAGAACGTCTATCCGAAGGGGACGATGGGGTCAAGGGGGATTGCCCCCTGGTCGAGGGCAGCGCCCTCATTTTTTTTTTTTTGTAAAGCATTGGTTTTCATGCAATTTGGCGCATAAGATCACTGCCACTTTTCTCCTATTCAGTCCTGAAAATCCACTGAAAAACTGTTGAAAATCCCACTGAAAAATAGTTGAAATCTGCTAAGAAATCCCATGGAAAACTCAAAATTTCCTTGTACAGGATCGGGTCTCATCCCAACTTTCAATTCGACGTTTCAGCGGTCAAAACAACTAGTTCTTTTGCTGTTCATCGACGATCGAATCCATTAATCACTTCTGTGTCGACGATCGGTTCTTCTAACCTTCGGAAGGATAGTTCACTAAACAGCCGCAACGGCGGGTAGCAATCCCACTGCGAGTTATGCGGATCATAAACTCATCGGCTATCGGAAGCTCTATCCACTAACCATCGCCGATGCCCAATGATTCCCAGACTTAGAGAAATTTTTGAAATTTTCCCTCTTAGTCTTCCTTTTCGCCGCTTGATCTGCTCAATTCTCTTCTTTTCATCAACGAAATAGTTCTATCAGCAGCCGCAATGGTGGCCCACCATCTTCATTCTTCTCCCAATCGACGGCCCAATCTCTTAAGGCATAACCTGATCGGTATCAGCAGTCTTTTCTCGTCGGAAGGCTAGTGCTCTCGGCTTCCGAAACGGCGGCACACGAAACCCTTTCTGCTTCTGATGGTCTATGTTTTCATTACTTAGAAAAATTTCGAACTTTCTTTACTGTGTCGGTGGTCGGAGGCCTTACCCGTCGGACGCGTAATTTTCTATCCATCCATAACGGCGGGCGCTCCATCAACTATGTTCTGCCGACGGATGTCAAACACTTAGAAAATTTCCCGCAATTTTCTTTCCAACTGTGCTCTGTCGGTTATGCTTCCTTCTAGCTCTCCGCTACATCGGAAGTCCTTTCCACTAAGTGTTCCGATGAATCGACAGTTCAAACACTTAGACAAATTGTGGAAGTTTTCTGAAATAACTTCTGATCTCTGCTGGGCAGAAAGAAATCCTGCTTCTGTCACTGCATATCCATGGTCCATTCAGGCCCATGCTGCAACATGAGCTCTGATACCACACTGTAATGTCCCCGATCCTTCGACCAGTGAAGAAGACACTACCATGGTGTTAACCATCTGGGCTACCAGCCCCATGAACATGTGAAACCATAAAATAACTGAAACAGGATGCTTTGAACTAGAATCATGCATACATGATCATTTATCATGCACAGATGCTATTATCTATCATACACAACGGAAGCAACATACATTTATACAAGCATTCATTCAACATGTTCATCACATTCATTAACAGTAAATACGATTGCAAAAGTAAAATAGACAAGGTTACTTATCTTATAGGAACTCATTCTGCAACCAACTACATCGCTGCAACGTTCCACCCAACCATAGGCCAGCGTGCTCCTTAATCTCTCAGCAACGCTACCACCCCTGAGCTGGGCATGATTCTCCAAGGAATAAGGAACAAGCAGACTTATACATAGACAAGGATACAAAAAACACAGCCAAGCCAACACAGTTGGGTTTATCAGGCCCTCAACAAGACAGCCAAGCCAACATGGTCAGGTTTATCAGTCTATCCAGGAGTTGGGAAAGGCTAAATGCTAAGTTGGTGAGCTCATTACAGAGCCAGGAACACTTACACCAGAACTAGCCTGACTTCTAAGACACCCACACACACCCAACACAAGGAATCAGTCCCTTATCTGCTACACAGTCCCTTAGGCCCTGCATTCCCTTCCAGTGCTATTCAGGGGTTGTGGAGAAGAAAGCCAGTCCTCTAGCTCTGTCTGTGTGGTTTCCATCCACTAGGTTTATCAAGCAAACCAAGCCCCCATCCCTGCTCCGAATACAGTTCGAAGACCAGCCATTGCACACATGCAATCAATCAGCTATTACAGCTTAACAGGGGAAACGACTCCTAAGTCGTTCTTGGCCCTATTGTGGCCAAAATGACTCCCAAACGAATTACAACAGTCCCAAATGCAACAACAAACGCAATCACAACATGAGGAAAAACAGCAGTCCGTCCTGGACAACTAAGCAAGCGGAGAAGAATTACACAGACCGCAACACAGTCCCTGAGCGTAAACGGCCCTCCATAGGAACAATCGTGGGTGACAGTGACCAATCGGCTCCCAGCTTGCTGCGTGAGTAACAACAACGTAGAACACAGAGCATGAGAGAATATTTACACCCAATTCCAAATGCGGGTCGAGAACACACCTGATTCCTCGCTGGGGAACAATGGGAATGACAGTGAAGACGACTCCTCACTCCTGGCTGCGTGAGACCAAAGCAGGAAGGAAGCCTATGCATGAGAGAGAACAAGAATTTGGCTCCTGCGTGAGGATGAACAGATTTGCCTCTGCGCGTGGATGACAAACAACGACAAGAATGCGTAGTGGTCCTTCCTCTGCCCAACGTGAGGTTCAATCCACTGGTGGAGTGTGCATGTGGGCAAGGACTGATAGTCCTGCCACACTCCACTCCCAGCCATAACTACCCCAACTAATAGCAGCAGTTTTTAATGGTGGTGGTTGGATAATACAAGGAAAGATGACACATGGCTTTTCCCCCCCATTGGCCAAGGTTTGACATTTTCCCCACCCTTATCCTTGTGAAAATCATGCCCCTTCTCAATTTAGTTGCCGCGAATGTAGCTGGTCGGGTTATTTAATTAAAGATGCATATGTACATGATGACAAAACGCAATATGTATGCCGCATGCCCCGATATACCATCGGTGACAATTTAAATCCGAAACATAACATAACCAATCAATGGTGGGGCCTTGGCCTTTAGCTCCTCACCATGATTATTTACAATATATACATCATATACATCTAATGCAACGGGGTCAAAACCGGGGTGTTACACTATTGATTGTTGGCAGAAGATCCATAGGTGTAACGAACTATGAGGACCTTAGATTCCAACATGGATTAACAAAAAAATGCAATATTGATAAGGACATCTAGAATGAAAAAGTCCTTGTTATCTTGTGGGAATATAGAAAAACGTATAAAAGATCAATTTGGTAAACTCATTTCAAACTAGTCAATGGGCATAAGTAGTCATACCACTACACTTTAAATAACAAGTACCTATAATTGCACAAGTACTGCATTTGGAAACCATATAGGATACCCAATATAGATTCTTTGAGTTGCAAAAACTTGAATATCAAAGGCTGGTCACTTTCCACCATCATGAAGTTTAAAAACAATAGTAGAAAGCTTGGCATTATAGAAATATAAGGAATAAGGATGTCTTAGTTGGTGATTTAGTTCTCTTCTATGATAGCAGAATAACAGGAAAACAAAAGAACATAGAAACTGTATGGATGGGTCCCTATATAGTAGAAGAATTGAAACATAATGGATCTATCCAATTGAAAACATTTTAGTTTTGATTCTTCACTAAAGTTGTCAATGGATCTCGACCAAAAATATATCAAATATAAATAGGCACCTTGTTGGTTAGTGGATGTATGACCACTAGTCGATCAAATTGCCTCCAATTTTTCATTTTGTTAATTAAAATATTTAACTAATTTGTTTAAAGACAATTATTTAACTAACTTAGCATAGATCTCATATAAAAATGAAACTAAGGCATGGACTTCCGCAGGTTAGAATCACTTCAACACATATGACGGTGAACTGGGAAGAATGGGTGGCACATGAAAGTGCAAGCATGTCACCTAGAAGAAGTATCGGGCCTTCACCTAACACCAATAGGAAGAAAAAAAAAGATGAGAAGGAAAATATTGATCCATCCCATAGAAAATAGGAAACCAAACCAACAAAGGAAACCCCCCACCAATCGAGGAGTGACAAGACCAGTGAAGAATTGAAGCATGGATGAGACAATCTTCATGACTGTTGACCATGAAGTGAACCCATTGGACCACAAACAAAACTTCTAGATAAAGTTTAATCAAGTGTGTGAATTATTTCCCCCCCCACAAATATCATAGTTAGTTCACTCACCTACACACAATAAACACTCGCAAATTTCTCTACACTAGAAGACTCTTGGAAAAAAATTTGTTCTAAATTGGAGTGCGCGCATTCTATCTCAGAAAAATATTAATTTTGATTCATATCTTTCGACCATTGATTACCAACAACCAACAATGGCCTACAAAATAGTTGAGGAAAAGACAAAGGAACAACAAGAGGAAGTAGCAATGACACCCCTGCAAGATCGGTTGCACATAATTAAGAAATCCAAAACCAAAGGGCATAATTGGGAGAAGAAATATGTAGAGCTGAAATAACGGGGAATCGCAGATAACAAGTGGACCAATGAAGCTAATAATCTAGTCGTAGCCAAAATTTGACATTATTTGAATGCATTGCTAGTAATAAGCCATGGAAATTTGAAAGAAATCATAGCAGAATTCATAGCAAGTTGATACCATGATGGTAAAATCTGGTTAGAGGAACCCATCGACATAAACGATTCCCTCATTGTACACATCAGTGGTTTTTCAAGAAAAGGGGTGTCATTCCCTATCGCGACTAATCTCATGGAGCTAGTCAAGGAATTCACGGGAACACCATCCGGACAAAAATCAAAAGGTCTGACCATAAAAAGGTGGCTTACGCGATGATCAAAAGGATGACTAACATCGTATCACTATGTATAACAAGTCCTGGTTAGTCATCGACTTGAAAGTTAAAATGTTAGAGGCACTAAAATTTATTGCACATGATGCCAAGATTTTCGGGTGAACACCTAGCATTAATAGTAAAAACTAACTATAAAAGATGTCAATAAACCAGCCAAGCAATCTAGGTCTCACTACTCATATGGATAGGGATGGGAAATATTACTCGAGTTGTTGAATTGATATTCACCAACACAAAAGAACCATTAATGAACAATTTCAAGGTTTTTTCACATAAGGGGTCACCATTTGGTCCCGAAAAATCCAAGTCACTTTTGGAACATTGGTTCCAGGAAGTAAAGACCAAGTGTGGTTAGTGGAGAGTTCCCAAGAACATTCATCGCAAAATATCCCAATAGGCACACATCCATCTCGACCTCGAGCATACCATGGTATGTTATTTACAAGGTGTTGGAGGAAATGCCCAGCAACTCAACTATTATTCAAATATACAATACATGTTCACTGATCTATCCAAGCTTTTAAATACTGTAATACCTACTCCGACCATGTCCTGGTCTTCACAATCAAAGTTTTTGCTACCCCTCCTAAATGAAAAGGAAGAATACCAGTATGATACTTCGCTATACATCACCACATTCAGTCCAGATGAAAAACTTGTGGAGAACCCCTTATCAATTATTATGTCATCTAGCCAAATTAAGGAACTAGTCATAGAGCTGACCAGAGAAACAATTAAAGATGATGAATAAGAATCCATGATCAAGGAAGGAGTTGATCCATACTTCAATGAATCACATTTAAAGGATAAGATCGACCAAGTCATCAAGCAAATACTCACATTTTAGCAAAATGTTAAAGGTAAAGCCAATTGATAACAATCTAAGAAGAGGAAACAGTTATTATCATCCACACTCGAAGAAGACTTAGGAGGATTGTGGTAGTAGTATAAGTTTGTTATGATTGAAGAAGCTAAAAACAAAATGACCACTAAGCTACAGATCCAGAAAAAATTCGATGAGCATAAAAGACCAGCATTATTGATAGCCTCAAAAGTAGTCATTGTGTCAATGTCGTCCCCTTCGAAAAAAATAAAGATAATGATAACATGTCATGAGGAGGATCTAGTGGATGTGTTGGATGAATCATTTTTCCATTCCTTGACTCTTATGGAAGTAGAAAACCCCCTGACTACAACATCAGTTTCCACTACCATAACCCTAACCTTCGATGTTACCCATATTTTGAGTTCCTTGCAAAGTATGTTACATGAGTTGAGATAATTAACCACCATTCATCCAATCCTGGTAGCCACAACTCCACTAGATCATTTATCCATTATATCGCTTCCTCTACCACAAACTTAAAAATATCCAAAGGAAATACTTAAGCTTCCCTTAATTAAATCCTTCTCAAAATTTCATCACCTTCAACTCTTCTTATACCATTGACCATTCCTCCTACCATTTCAACTACTCTTATTGCCATCTCTACAAACCCATTGTCAACAATTTGAGTCTCCTAACATACCACAATCGAAACATTCATTCACTCAATTATCCCACTTCTTTCCTCGTCGACTTCTCTGCCATTTAGCTCCCTATCGACTACATTGACCACAACATTCTCGACTGCTTCATTGATTCCCACGTCAAATGTCAATACAACCCCAATCCCATTCGTGATTCCCCTATCTAATACTTCCAATATACCTTTGTCTCTATCCATCATGACTGCTACAACATTGATAATAGTTAAGAACACCTCGAACCTAACTACATCAATTTCTCAGCATACAACTCTGACTATGATCCAACCAGCAGTTGGTAAGTTTTCAAGAATTCGACAAAGTTTAGCACTTCGACTGCTTCGCCTTCCTCAACAAGTCTATCTTGAAAGGTTTTCCTCGATAGGTCTTCCTTGACAGATCAGTCTCGACAATTTATCCTCGACATGTCCGCCTCGACGGTTGAACTTCTGAACCGTTATAACTTCTTTGTAATTGAATGTAACGGGTAGTCACCCAAGCATCTCAACATCCTATATAACCATGTACACTAATGTAATATACAAAAAATTTGATTCCTCCATCTTTCATAGAGAATAAGTAATAAATTGGTTTGAATTCTTGCATTTGTCTGTCCATATACTTTCTATCGACCTAAGTGTATTTCCTGCTTTGTTGTTCTTTTTATATGCTTCCGCCATAACAGAACTCTACTCATTCAGTCGACTATTGTCCCCAACGTGCATTTGGGCACAACCTGGATTGTTCGTATCAAAGAAAGATCTTGTCCAAATCTTAAGTTACATAAACACTTCCATCGAAGTTATTTAACTTATGCATGTTCAAACACGCTCACAAACTCAGAAACACAAGTAGACACTTCCCTCGACTTTAGAAAAGATGGCCAAAGAAGCAGACAATAGATATGCAACTGTCGAGACAGGGAAACTCATTGAAAAAGAACTGTCTCATCAGCGAACCGAAATGTTTTCCCATTTCAGTGAGATTCTCATGCGAGTCACTTTGAACTCCGAGGAATCCTCGATGTGACATCACTCTGATAAAATCAGCTCCTTCAAAGGAAAATGAATCTGTACATACTGAACCTTGAAGGCAAGATTGACACGGAATCCGTCGACAATTGGGTACAAAAACTAGAATCTTACTATGCAGTGAATCAACTCTCCGAAGCGGAAAAGATCACCATTGCATCCTTAAAGATGTCAACCTCCGTACATTGCTAGTGGGAGAATCTATCAACAAAGATGGAAAAAGAAGAAAACCCCATTAACACGTGGGTAAAATTTGTTAAATGTGTCTGAAAGGAATTCTACCCATCCAAGTATCTTGAACAGTAGTATAAGAAGTGGCAGTAGTTAAGGCAATGGAAAGACCAATCTGTAAAAAGTTACACCGATGAGTTCTATCGACTCATGTCTAGACTTGGCATCCAAGAAGAAGAGAAATTGCTTGTCCTAAAGTACGTCAGTAGTTTATCCCCGTACATTCAGCAAGAAACGGAGTTTCTGACTATCGGTACGTTTGCGAATGCATTTCATTGTGCCAGCAAGCTTGAAGCTAAATAGAAAGGAAAAACACGTTTCAGGAGCAAGCCAACAAGTCAAACATCCGACAAGAATTCACCAGCCGACTCCGAAAAGTTCAAGAAATGGTGTGATTATCATAGTTCAACATGGCATGATATGTCAGAATGCAAAGCTTGAAAGACATATTTGGCAAAATTGTCGACATCTGACTTGTCCGACATAACCCTGGTAGAATCTGATCTAGATGCATCAACCCTCTTGGCTTTGACCTCAACCATCGTCGATGAGGAGGAATGAGAATGCATGTTCCATACATAGATATGGGTTCAGAAAAATCCATTACATCTGATTGTGGATAATGGTAGCTAGAAGAACTTCGTTTCTGAAGATCTTGTGAAGAAATTAGGTCTTGTCACCACTCCACATTGAGTCAGCCTTACAATATCAATTGGATGAAGGATGGGCAGGAACTAAGGATCACACGACAATGCAAACTCTCCTACTGCATTAATCCCTTTGAAGATGAAGTACTCTGTGACATGGCACCGCTTTCCGTAGTCAACGCCTTCTTAGGTAAACCATACCTATGGGATCGAGATGGTACATATGAGTCACGACCTCATAAGGTGATTGTCAAAATCTGAAATCAATGGTATGGAATACTAGAGAGACAACACACATCAAGGGTTGCTATCATATCTGCCAAAAAAATAAAGAATCTTATCAATCATGCTCAAAAGTTTTCGTTAATCATGATAAATCCTCAACATTCTAGGAAGATTGCAACAACGAGTCAACTCACTGACCAATGTAGCTCTCGACAACAATAATAGATCAACAACATTCTTGAGGAATACCAGAACATATTTCAAGCACCAGACGGAGTACCTCTGCATTGTCAGGTAAAACACTCCATTGAACTTGTTCATGGTTCTTCATTACCTAACGCACCTATTTACAGAAGATCCATTCTCGAAAATGAAGAGATTCATAGGAAAATCTAGGACTTGATCAACAATGGTCCTATCTACCCCAAATCCTCTCCTTGTGGAAGTCAAGTCGTCCTAGTTCCAAAGAAAGACGGGACTTGGCGCATGTGCATTGACTATTGGGCTCTCAACAAAATTTCAGTGAAAAACAAATACCCTCTTCCACGGATTGATGAACTCATCGAGAATATGAAAGGTGCTAAGTTCTTTACAAAGCTCGACCCCAGATCAGGATACAACCAGATTCCCATCGATTCCATCAATGTATGGAAAACAACTTTCAAGACCAAGGAAGGATTGTTTGAATGGTTAGTCATTCCTTTCGGTTTAACCAATGCACCTGCAACCTTCATGAGATATATGTATGACCTTCTATCTTTCATTAGTAAATGTGTCATTTTCTATCTTGACGATATCTTTATTTTTAGTCGATCATGAGAAGAACATGTCAAACATCTTCGACAAGTCTTCGACCCTCTCCAACAACATCGACTATATCTGAGCATGGACAAATGCTCATTTGTGATGACCAGCATCAAATATTTGGGGTATGTAATTGACACTGCAAGAATTCATGTCAACCTAGACAGTGTATAGATCCTCAAAGATTGGTCCATTCCTCAAAACATTCATGAACTAAGAATTTTTCTTGGTTTGGTGAATTTCTTTTGACGATTCATACTTGGCTTTAGTCACATTACATGGCCTTTGAATTAGTTGACAAAAGGAAATGGGAAAACTGTCTTCGGACAGTGACACAACAACAAGATTTTGAACAACTCAAAAACAAGCTTTGTACTGCACCAGTACTTGTGTTACCTGATTTGCATCAGCCCTTTGAGATTGAGACAGATGCATCTATGCTCTCGGTGCAGTGATCACTCAGTCAGGTCACCCAGTCCTATTTCATTCCTAGAATTTCAGTGACACTGTCAGAAGGTACTCGACATATGAAAAAGAATTGTATGCCATTGTGCAAGCTCTCAAGCAATGGAGATACTACATTCTTGGGAAGGAAACTGTCATCCTCACTGACCGTAAACCTTTGTAGTTCGCTCTGTCCCAGTCGAAACTACAAACAACCTGACAATTCAAGTGGATTAATTACCTACAACAATTTCAGTTGGTAATTAAGTATCGGAAAGGCAAAGCCAATGCAGCAGCCAATTTTCTCAGTAGACCACCATTACTCTACTATCTATAGTAATGAGTATGCAGGGTTATGACACCACAACTTGGCCACAATTGTATTCGGTATACTGTGATTTCTCTACAATCTATCGACAACTTCAAACTAACAATTTGTCGACTATCGACTACTTCCTAAAAGACACCTTGCTATACAAGCTTGGACAGTTTTGTGTGCCGACCGGTGAGCACCGACAGAATCTCATTTGGGACGCGCACTATAGCAATATTGCAGGACATTTTGGAGTCAAAAAAACACTTGTTATCCTCCAAAAGTATTTTTACTGGCCTTCACTTAAATCTGATGTCCACAATTATATTCGATCATGTGTGGTTTGTGCCATTACTAAATCGTCAAATCGACAATAAGGATTGTACACACCCCTTCCAGTCCCTAGTCGACCATGGGAATCTATTTCTATGGACTACTTGACGAGATATCCTACCACAAAACATCAGCATGACGCAATATTAGTAGTAGCTAACAGATTTTCCAAGATGGCTATACTCATACCATGCAAGAAGACTACGAGAGCACAACAGACTGCTCAGCTCTTCTTTGAACATGTGTGGAAACATTATGGCCTCCCGAAGACCATTTTTTCCGACAGAGATGCTAGATTTGTCATCACCTTTTGGCAAACTCTCTGGAAACATCTTGACATGAGACTTTCTTTGTCGATAACCTTCCATCTGCAAACAAACAGATAGACGGAAGTTGTAAATCGCTTAGTCGTACAACTGCTTCGCATGTACAACCAGAAGCATCGTCGAACATGGGATGACAACCTTCCATACATACAGCACAACTACAATCATGCTCAACACAGCTCTACAGGAAAGAGTCCATTTGAGATCTATTATGGATTTCAACGCTTAGTGCCTATCGAGTTAGCCAGTTCCTCAACACAGTCGAACGAAACTGACTTCAAAGGACAAGAAGTGGAGAAAGAATTGAAGTTCAGGGATCAAATCTACAACATCCAGAAGAAAGCACAGGAAATGTTGCTATGAGCGAATGCAAAAGCTAAGGCTCAACATGACAAGCATCGTATTCCTCATTCATTCCAAATTGGGGATCGAGTCTGGTTACATCTAAAAAAGGAGCGCTTCACTGGTCCATATAGAAAGATGAAACCTTTGCGATATGGTCCATACAGTATCCTTAAATAGGTTGGAGAAAATGCTTTTCAACTCGACATTCCTGCATGCCTTGGCCTACATTTAGTTTTCAATGTAGATCTACTTCGACCATACCATGCACCATTGTTGGAACAAAATGGATTCAAGATAGCAGAACCCAAGGACATCATTCCATGTGTTCAGGAACCTCTTCTTTAAGACACCATTGTGGGACGACGCATACACCTTACAAGGATGAAATCCATTCCCTTGTTTCAAGTGGCTAAAGCTGGACAGCTCCCCATGCAAGGAAAATGGTGCTCTACTAATGAAGTAGCCAACAAGTTTCCTCACCTGAATGAATACACAATGGAGACCATTATTTCTTAAGGAAGGAGGAATGATCCAACCAGTAATTGGTAGGTTTCCAAGCATTCGACAAAGTATATCACTTCGATTGCTTCGCCTACCTCGAGAGGTTCATCTCTACATGTTTGCCTCGGCAGGTCCGTCTCGACAAATCAGTCTTGACAAGTTCTCCTCAACAGGTCTTCCTCGACGGTTGAAATTCTGAACCGTTATAACTTCTTTGTAGCTAAACATAATGGGTAGTCACCCAAGCATCTCAACTTCCTATATAAGCATGTACACTAATGTAATATACAACAATTCTGATTCCTCCATTTTTCGTGGAGAAGAAGTAATAAATTGGTTTGAATTCTTGCATTTTGTCTATCCATATACTTTCTGTCAACCTAAGTGTATTTCCTTCTTTGTTGTTCTTTTTATATGCTTCCGCCATAACAAAACTCGACTCATTCAGTCGTCAATTTCCCCAGCGTGCACTTGGGCACGACATGGATCACACTAGCAGAGTGAACCAACCAAATAATTTGTCCAAAGAGAGAAAGAAACAAAAAGAAGTCCAGGACTAACACCATAATATCAGTACTAGTGCATCAACCGACTGGCACTTCAACTACAATAGTATTTTTTTCACAAGATAAAGCATCAGATAAGGAGCTCGATGAATTCATTAAAATTGCTAAGAAAGAACATAATAAAATATCGTTTGACTCCAATAAGAAGCTAAGAGCTATGAAGAATGAGTCGAGTGACACTTGGAAGGAATTCTCATTAGAGGACAAAAACATTTTGAACTAATAGAAGGACCCCAACCTAGAAGAACACTTGACTGAATCCAAAGCCTCCTTGGGTGCATATTAACCTTCCTACAACAAGTACTCATGAAGAGAATTAGTAGCAACAGTTTGAAACCAATCTACTTATGGTCAACGAGTTTAGATAGTTTAAAAAATGGGATAGGCGGCTAAAGGCTTATGAGACCCGGGCAAATAGATCAGACATGTTACTTAATAATTGGTATTCATATTATGGGAATATCTGCACTGAATTTAGACCATGCAAACTACTATTTTGGAATTATACAGGAGCATGAATACAACTGATCCAGACACCACTAAAAGTTTGTATGAACAACTTCAAATGGAATAGAGATGCATGATTGACTTATAGAATAAGGAGCATTAGTGGTGACATAGAGCTAAATATGTGTAGGGTGAAGTCAATCGTTTGACTATCCATATATACAGATGGATGCAACACCAATATAATTTTGAGCCTAATCTTAAGAACATGCAAAATAAACCAATCCCAGAGAATTTGTTGCGACTATCAAAGCTCACTACAGTTAGTACCAATATCTAGTCTGTCTTTTCCAATGGGAAATAATTTTAGTGATGGCCCGCCTTATATTCCACTACCATAGTTGAATCATGTGTTGAAGTGACTCCACCTAGTGCAACATCTAGTTCTCAACAACCTTGAAAATTTATAATTTTGTAATTTTATGTAAAATTCACACATCCTTGTTATGTTCAGGACAAAGAAGGATTTTGAAGTGGGGGAGATGTTGGAAGAGCCTATTCAATTAATCGACTAGGTCCTCCTAACTAACCACCGATTGGTCAACCCAGTGTAGTCGATTTGATTAGGTCGACTAGCAGATAGTTATACAGTTACATTTTTATAACCAATTATATGATCCATATATATAGGTTGTTGATCCAATTGATATAGATATGATTATCGCCTCTTGTACATTATGGTCTGTTAATATTAGAAGAATTGTTGTTGGTGTGACCATTACTCGTATTCTTTCTTGGTCTCTTTATGTATGCTTGTTCTCGTACTTGAATATATGTTACAATGAGCTATTGATAACCTAATGTAATCCCATAGATTACAACATATAGACATATATTTACACTTGTAAATGGAGTTGACCTCATACCCTAGCTGCAAACGGGTATAAGAATGACTATAACATGGAATGCATAGTTTACATAGAGTATAATGTTCGAGTATCTATCTTATTGTTTAGACAAACTCAAATCATGGTTAAACCTATATAAATTCTTGTTCATGTCGTTGAGTTAGGAAGAATCCTTTCGATCCTCTAGCAGATTTGATAGCTTTACATGGTCATTCATGCATTGTTATTTTGTCATGTTTTCTTGAGGGTTGTGTGGTGATGTGAGGGTCTGCGTGTGATGGTATTACGTGCCATAGGCATCTCTATCAAGCTTCTACTAATTCCATGGCATGAAGAAATGGTAAATGCATGGTGGAATCTTGATAATGGACGGGTTTAATGGAGGAAATGTGAGGGTACAACCATCACGTCAGCATGTTACCACTCTCGTCATAATCAATGATTCTTGATTCATGATGATTTGTAAAAATGATTCCATGATTTGTGGTGATTTAGGAAAAAATATATGTTTTTTAAACTTTGTTTTTATTTTACATTTTACATTTGACAAATATCCCACACATCAGGGATATTTAGTCAAATCACTGTACTCAAACAATCCAAAAATAAAAACAATAAATTTTACAAATTCAAAATATTTTTGTATATTTTTTAAAATAATCAAATTAATAAACAAATTTACTGAGACTTTATAAACATTAAAAATTATACTAAAAAAATTAAAAAGTCAAGCTCGCTCAACTTTGGTTCAAAATCTCTCGGATCTCGGTGTACAGAGAAATGATAATGGAGTCAACATCGCACCACATGGTCAAGTGATTCTAGCACGTGATGATCATGGGATAGACCAAGGGGAGGGAGAGCATGATGTATCTACCTATTCAGCATTTATGAAAAGATAATTAGGAAGGTACAATGCATGTATGAAATATGAGATGAGGTAAAATTTTGAGGCAATCAGTTGAACAAGGGGGAATTTGTGCGGTGCAGTAGACATGACTGGGGATGATATAGTTGAGGTTACGACATAGGGTATATGGGGATTCTCTCTCGAAGTGGTGTTTAAATCAGATTCTTGAGAAGTGCAGAGATCACACCAAGAATCCAATCTCGATTTTAATTTAGTGGTGGGGAGACACTAATTCTACTTGTTTGAGTATGGAAGTGGCGGTGAAGCTGGTATGGAGCCAATTGGAGATTGGGAGACCCAGAAGGATAATGGCAAGTGTAGAGTCAACCTAGTGTAGTGGAGAGTGGCGCAAGATGCGTGGCTCTTCAAAGACATGATTCCATAGACACTTCTAGATGAAATTTAGATAGTTGAACAAGATTTATGGGCTGAGTTAGAGGATGCAAAACCAATTGAGGAATTTGAATCTTTGGCGAAGTAGATTATAGACCCCGATTCTACCCGTGAAAGATAGACGTTGCATGACAAGACTCTCTCTCTATTCTTGGTGATGAAAGCATTGTAAGAAAGGGCGTTGGTGTTTCTAGTATCATCAAAAGATATTCTTATGTCAAATACACAAGAAAGAATAATAACAATCCATGTAACAAGTCGTCTCGGTAAAATGACTCAGTCTAAAGTTCAAGTCGACCCAATTAAAGTGGAAATAACCCAGTCAAATAGGTCAAGCTGACCCAGTAAGGAAAAGTGACTTTTCCAGTATAAATACAAGTGAATTGGCCTCATTTGTGACACACCAATTCGCTCAAGCAAGGAGAAAAATGTCTATATCCAAGGAGGCATAGTCAAGGGTTCAAAAGGCATCAAAAAGACAATGTTTTGTGGTTTATCATATTTCTCTGTCTACTTCTTTCTTAGAAGGGATCAGAGGTTATTCTGTATCTTTCTTGTATATCATTATTATGTTTGTGTAACTAGTTTGGGCACCACGTTAGACATTGTATCTTGTTGAAGAATCTTATCTAGAAAATTTTGTTGGGTTTTCTGGTGAGAGGGTTTTCCCATGGTAAATGGTGTGTCTATTGCGAATTTGTTTCTTTTGGTGATCCTTTATATGTATGCAATTTATGTTTATGTGATAGATAAGTTATAAAAAAGTTATAAACATTTAACTGCTAAGAAAAAACAGCATGGTACCATAGCAAGACTGAATAGAAGCCATTACTAGTGAAAAGCCATATACTATGGATTATAAGTTTGGGAATATTTATCCATAGATTTGACTTCAAAAAAATAGCTTGGAATTTACCCTTGTAAAGCGCACTTCTCTATGGAAGCAGTTTTCATTTTGATGAAATTTTCAATTTTGACCTAATTTCAGCTGGGGGTCAAGGATTAGGGATTCCAATTTTAATCCCTTCTATACACATATCAGTTTTGATCTTAGCATATTTTAACTCCACCTAGGAAGGTGCATCATATTAGAGGAAATTTGGGGTCTAAAATGGGCCTCCTAAGGAAAATAATAAAAAAAGCCACATCACACTACAAGTATGCCATGTCAGATTAAATCTAATGAAAATCTAATGAAAGTCAACCTAAACTGTCTCATCAATGGTAGTTCACAACTATATTGAGTTAATGTAGAGTTAAGAGATATTGATTAAAAATATTAATGAAATATTTAGATTCTTGTGCACACATAATAAATGATAGGAAACTTTTGAATTTTATATTATTATTTTTTTAAATGAATAGACCACTACTTTTTATATATTTAATAAATGTAAAACTCAAATATATTTATGTAAAACTCAAATAGTATTAAAAAAAATTAAAAAACACTATTATTTTTTAATATAAATTCTATATTAATTCATATACAAAATATTACATCACATAAAATAAAAAACAATAAACTATGTATATTCGTATTATTATACCTGCCTCGGGCAGGTATATTGTAATCGATCAGCTTTGACTTTGCTTTGACTTTGCTATTACTTGGTGCCTTTTGAGGCAGTTTTAAAAAATCAAAACCTGTTTTGCAAAGTGAGACTTAGGGGTTTGTAAAAAAAAAATTAATTTTGTTAAAAAGCAATTTTTGTCAACAGCTGATTGGTGGATAGGAGGTGATGTCAGCCTTGGGATTTGGTATCTAGATTTGGGTTGACATGTGTCCACCTGACGTCATAATAATAAAATTAAAAAAATCAAAATTATTTCGCATTGCCAAGTGGCACCATGGGAGCCAGCTGTTCTGGGTTCGCGTTTGCAGAATCAACGGTTACTAGGGATTAATGGAGGGGCTTGTGAGATCGCTGCGGGATTATCAAAAGCTCGCCATAAAAGCCCTCTTAGCGCTCTGCTTAACCAAGCAGAATCGTGGGGAAGCTGTGATGGTCGGTGCAGTGGATGCCATTTTAGAACTTCTCCCAAATTTGAAAGAAGTCTGCGTCGAGCGCGCTTTGGCGACTCTGGATCTCCTCTGCACTGTTTCTGAAGGTCGGCATGCGCTGAGAGAACATGATTTGGCGGTTCCTCTGCTTTTGGATATGATTCTGAAGGTCTCCAACAGAGGGACCGAGTATGCTGTGAGTGCACTCTGTGCTATTTGTGTGCACGAGGATGGTGGCGTTGATGCTCGGGAGAGTGCAATTCAATCTGGGGATTTTACCCAGTTGTTGCTTTTGCTTCAGAGTGACTGTACTTCGAGGGCTAAAAGGAAGGCCCTTCAGCTGCTCAAGGTCCTTCATAAGGTATGGGGTGAAGGAAGCTATAGTATTCTCGATGAAAATTGTATTTTCAGTTCCCTGATAGTGATAATGATGAGCTAAGGGAATGAGGATCCAGTCATTGTATTCTGAGTTCTGTATTTCTAAACCCTGAAGCCAGGGTTTGTGTTTGACTATAAAAATGTTGTTCTTTGAATTGTATATTTAAAATGGGTTCTTGGTATTTTCAATTCTACTTCATTGACTCAGAATTTTGATCATCCTTTCTCGAATCTCTGCCAGAGAAATTTTTCTGGTTTTGTTTTGTCTTACTTTATTAGTGTTCAAGAAACATGGCCAAGGAGCTTCACCACAAAGCAGATTTACTTTCCCATATGTTCTGGTTTTAAAGCTTGTCTGTTCTACCACAATAGCTCGAAACTTGCATCTGAACTTATCGCTTTGGATCTCAATCCATGCAATTGGGGAAGAACACAGTGAGAACGGAACCTGGTGCACAACTTAATATTGGATCAATTTCATCAAAAGATTTGTGAAATTGCTGTGTGTATTTACATAGAAATTTTCTGCAAATTGGGAACAGTTTTGTTAAAATAAACTGAATTGAACAGCCGACTTCATTTTCTCTGTTTAATCATCCTTGGCTAAATTCTTTATTGATTTGATTGCACTGGCGAGGGTAGTCTACGTTTGACTGATGTACTCTTTTGGTCAGATTGACCTTCTTTATGTTAATTTTTAAGACATCAATATACCTATCTTATCTTAACAATAGGGTGGGAAAATGACACCAACATATCATACATCAGCATAGATAACTTAACCTTAGATTTAGATTTATTAAGATAGCAATAGTTTGTGAGGGATAAAAATAGGTAGGTGTTGATTCATCTTAACCTTGGATTTGTTTTTAGTTTGTTTGTTTAATATATTATAATAAAATAATTATAAATAAATTAGTATAGATTTATTTTAAGTTTTAATTATGGATCCATTTCGTCTGATAGAGATAAAGATAGATAGCTAGGTGCACATTCATTTTAAGTTTGAGAGATCTGAGCCAGGCACATGTTGACATGGATCAAGCCAAATGTTCATCAACATTGGCAACAACCAATTAAACAAACCCTTAAGATTATCTTGAGTTTTTTAATCCCTCTGAATGTTTAACAAATCTGAGACTAATATAAATCTATACTAGTTTAGCATATCAGCCTTTTGAATTTCTCCATTGCTATTCTCAATTGTCAGAAGTCTGCGGATCCTATCACAACTACAGTATATTTTCAATGCTTCATATATTACTGTAAGCCATAAATCTTAGTAATATATGTTGTTTGTGCGTTGTTCTGCTCGCATGCTTTGCAGGTGTGTTCTGATCACCAACAACCACCATTGGTTATGAACAGTCATTATCACAGTCAAAGGTAATTGAAAACCCATGCCATCAAATCTGTACAGCCAGGCATATCATCATTGTAATTATATCATCCATTGCTATTTAAAAAAAAATTAGTCTCGGATTCTTTATTACAAACCCGCAAGCTGTTCGCTGTTACTAACCAGGAGTTTAAGATATTTAGGGGTGATTATATTTAGTGGGGTAAAATTTCCATACTGTAGAAATTCACCTTCTATTCATAGGATCATGGTTTATTGGAATGGTACAGCAATATTTAAAATGTGCATAAATTAGGCCTACGAATTGCTCTCCTGCTCCTTTATCAAATTATATTGTTGTTCTCTATGATTATCTCAGATTTAGTCTGCCAATGACAAAGCTCTCTTGCTCCTCTATCAAAATATATTCTGGTTCTATATGATTATCTCAGATTTAGTCTTCCAATGACAAAACTTACTTGAAACAAGACAAATCATAAAATAGTTTTATTACCTTTGATATGTTCTCAACTAAATTTATTTTCCTGCTTAATGAGATTAAAAACCTCATGCATGTAACTGGATATCAAACTGGGTTCAGGATCTTCTTTCTTTGGTGTTATTTAGCCTAGTGTAAACAAAGGGTTCTTCATGCGTACTTCTGATGTTCTTTATCACAAGGATTAATACCATCCTTACCAGATCCTTTTATATATGAGGACAAATGCAGCTTTAATTCTTTACTCTTTGGGATTCTTTTCTCCATATTAACACCAGAAATTGTGATGTTTTATATCCTAATTCCTAAGTAACAGGACACTTTCAAATAGGGCCCGTGTTCTATATTTTAGGTGTAGGACACTACACTTGCTTAATATCTGTGTTCGATATCAAAAATTTTGTGTCCTAAAATCTGGACACTTTGCAGCACGTTCTAGACATGTGTCCTGTCAAAAAGATATAGAGGAGGAAGACGATAGAGGAAAGAGCTACGACAATAATGCTAATTTTGACATGGAAGAGCAGGAGGACGATTGACAGTGCCTAGTACCATGAGCTATAATATTCTTCCATGTGGCTCTTTAGTATTTTCATTTTGTATCTAGTAGTACCGTAGATACTAAACTTAGTACTAACTACTCTATTTTGTATTTGTCGGTGGCATTCTCTCAATATCTATGAATACATTTTGATTTTTGTGGTTTAATCAGAAATATCAAATATGCAGTCTATGGTGCAAAGTTCATGATTCATTAATCATTTATAATCCATTCATCATTGTCATAATTTCAATGCAATGATATTATGATTGATGTACATTGTATATACTTCTAGTTTTTAAAAAATGTAAATCTTTATGTATTTTTTTTAGTGTGTATCTTTAAAACTTGTCCATGTGTCCTATTTCTGGGGTGGTCTTGTCATATGGCTTGGTTTATATCACATGGATCCTAAGAACTGTTCTCCGCCCGATTTCATCAAAAAGACCAGATAGATCTGGCATGAACATAATATTTCCTTGTCACAACTGTATGCCAATGAAGAAAAAAGAGAAAAATATTTTTTCCTTTTGGTTGTTAGCACTGCAAAATTACACATTTACAAGGCCTTAAAGTTTATCTTTTACTTCTTCAGAAAACAAGAACATCATCAAGAATTGATCATTTAACCACCAATAGAAGGGCTAAATAATAATAATAATAAAAACATTTACCAGGCAGAGAGCTCATTTCATATTGAGACCACTACATGCAAAAGCATATTAGGATAGTAAGAGCAAGAGCCACAATCCACATCGAAAAGCAAATCAATTTTGATATTAAAGCACAACATCGAGCCATCAGTACATAAATCTTTTGGGAAGAAGATGGACGGACTAGAATCCACAGCTACTTTGTACTGGGAATTCAATAGGTGCTCAACTACTAAATTGATATTGGGTAGCCTAATTAGGACCTATGAATCGCGACCAGCGCTGCCGCCTTCGCTCGGCGCCTTGAAGAACTTGAAGACATTGAGGCTACAGCATTGCGAGAATTTGAAACGGTTGCCTGATTCTGTTGCACAGTTGACTCAGTTGACTGAGTTGGATGTATCGGGTCGTCCCATAAGTGAACTGCCTTCGCTCAGTGACTTGGGTAATTTGAAGATATTGATTCTACAGCGGTTGACAGAGTTTGTGACCAAGAGCATAAAGGGGCTGGCGCAGTTGACAGCGCTTGTGACTCTAATTGTTCGTGAATTCTCTGAGTTTGCTTCTGGGCACCGGTTTTGAATGCTGTTAAGGTTAAATTTGATGCTAGTCCTTTGGTTTACAGTCTCCCTTAGCAGTGGACAATGTACGACTTTTGAATTTATAGTTTGTTTCTGGGCTCTGGGCACCGGTTTTGCTGAGCCACTGTCTGCTGGGTGTAATAAAGCTGGGCTCTGGGCACCGGTTTTGCTGATCTGTTGGGTGTAATAAAGCGATAGTCAATGTTGTTTTCTGTTTTTGAGCTGGTGAAACTCAGGTCACTCCATGCTTGCTTAGTAGGAATCCATGTTGTCATCTGTTGGAGCGTCCACACTGCCCATTAACTGGCTATGCCTTTAACAATTTGGCCCCTCTGCCTCTCTTGAAGGCAACTTCATTCGCTGATTTATCAAAATAAAATATGCCGCGGGATATGAAACGAGGATGAATGAGACTACGAGTAGAGTTTGCCACAGTATATAAAACAAGGATTAATAAAGGGATCCCAACTCTGATTTACATATATCTTTGCCCGGTATTCTTTCAAGCAATCCACTGTCTATTTTGTCCCCTTAAATGATTCAAGCTAAATTAAATTAGCGACTCATCTAAAGTTTTTGGCCTCACATTGCAATCTGAGAAGGTATTCTGTTAAAGAGAAATCCAAAGTTAAAGTTGGATGCAATCTGTGAAGGAATTCTGTTCAAGGGATATCACTACGTAAATCATAATGTCGAAGTAATATGCAGTGGTATTTGACTAGTTTTAGTTACATTACAGCATATTGATATGTTATAAATGTTCGTAAAATCGTAAAATTTTGATTTTGCGCATAGTTGGAAGTTAAAAAGTTAAAACATGTTAATTAACATTTTAAAGATAAATATTTTTTACAATTGTGTGTTTATTTAAAATAAACAAAATTTTAAAAAAAATTTAAATAATATCAAATAAAACATATCATATACGGGGATCCGTCTCCCAAAAATGCCCCGTATCCATCCCCGCATTTCCGGGTCTTAATGAACCTAGGAAAGGTCTCCAATCTTTCAGGGAATTCGTTGAGGACTTGGGACTTGTTGGATATACTCAAAAAGTCTTCAAACGACTGGGGCGCAGATTTTGGGGATGTTCTAACTTTCAAGTAGATTTAAAGATGTTCTTTTCGAAGATCTTCTAAACATGCAATTTTGTTTTATATAACATTTATTTTATTTACTTTTTTATGTTTTTCTAAATTATAGAATAATTTGTAGTTGAAAATATGGGTTATCTATGATAGATTTTGTAGCTGGAAATATGGGTTGTATATGATGGATTTTGATTTGGGTTTCTAGTGATTAAATATAACCTTTTCAGCAACATTATTAGGGCAAAATCTTCATGTCAACAAAACAAAAAATGCACTAAGTCAAAGCTCAAACCTTTTTGGATATTGCTCTTGCTCTTCTCATTTTTAGAGTCATCTTTGCTTTTACATATTGTACATAGATGTCCAGAAGTTATTCAAGTCCAATTCTTCTCTCATCTCAAGCTCAAATCCCAACCTTAAACATTATGAAAACAATTGGATAGCAAAGTCTTAGATTAGATCCTAAACATTTAAATAAATTCCTATTCAATATTATTTTTATAGATGTAATCTCTTTACATAATACAATTATATATATCTCAAAGTTTTTTTTAAATAATTTCAACACAATTATAAAAATATGCAAAATTTATTGAGAAAAGAATCCCTTTATTAATCTCCAAAACCAATGTAACCTAGAATTCATATTATTTTATAAGATAAGCTTAATTTATAAATTAACGTTATCTCTAAATAGATTCAAAGCTCAATCAGCCATCCTATTAATACACAAAAATCCCTGTAGCCATGCGTACATTTTTTTTTCTCGTTGTTTGTGGGCTTTTCTCAATCATTCTTGAGCAGCTGGCATAAAATTTCCCTCATGGCAAAGATATTTATGCGTTCCCATTCGAACTCCAGCTCACTAAGTTACCTTAACATCACTTACCTTAGTTTTACAATATGGAGGAAGAGACTTTAAACAATATTGGACAGGCCTTATAAAGAATCAAAATTTTTTCTTTTTCGTCTAAATGACGAGACATGGAAAACAAAGATTACACTGAGGCATGTATAAAGCATATTCAAAGAGTTTTGATTCATTATCTTGATTGCGTTTTATCAAGATTTTTATACCTGCTGAATTATAAATTTATAATAAAATATAAATAAACTATTCTCACAACAATGAAATTAATTTATAGTCTTATAAGCTATTATTTCTCATTTCCTATTTATGCTAGTCTATAAAAAAAACTTGCATATTTGTATAACATTATAAATTTATAATAAAATATAAATAAACTATTCTCACAACAATGATATTAATTTATAGACTTGTAAGCTATTATTTCTCATTTCCTATTTATGCTAGTCTATAAAGAAACTTGCATATTTTTATAACATAAGTCAAGAATATTACTAGAAGTATGTAAGGAAGCTTGAATATGCTTGTTTTATGCTACATTGCAATAACCTATATCGTATTTAAATGGACATTTTTTAATTCATTTTTGTTTTAATTTCTTTCAAATTATAATTATATTTGTTTTATCATATATTTTTATAGCAAAATTATCCTGTTGCTATATATTTTCAATCTCTTCTTAGGAGGCAGGTATTAAGCAACTTTGTTGCTTATTCCACTTGTTTTTTATATTAATATATAAAAAAAATTGTGGTTTAATGGGTAGGTAGGTAAGAGAGAAAAAAAAGTAAAATCAAATTTTATTATAATTTTAGTAACATTAAAAATAGTTTTTATTTGTATTTAAATGTTTTATTTATTTTTGGATGTAATAATTAAATATATTTATTTTTTAAATATTATTTAATAATATTAAAAATACTAAATATCTTTTATTTAATATCTCAAGATAAGTCTATTTAAAATTAAATATTATTTAGTTTTCTTTTTAAAAAATTGATTAATAAATGTTTTTAGTATTTCAAAATGCTTCCACTACAATTTTAATTAATATGAATGTTATGTTTTTAGAGGAATTGGAAGTAGTGATCAAATAAAATATTCTATATTTATTAGTTAAAGTTTATTTATCTTATTTCGAGGTGATCTTTTCAAGAACTTAACCAAGGTGAGGTTAATATGGAGTTAGCTATTGTCAAATAAAAATATGACACATAAGCATTATGTGTCCAACTCAACCTTAATGGTTGACCAAAGATATTGAAATTATATTGGTTTAAAAATTCAACTCAATCCAGCTCATCCATGGCACATTTTTTTATAAGGCCCATTTTAGACCCCAAATTTCCTCTAATCTATCTCTGGAGTCAGATATCACTTTTGGAAAACTTCAATTTTGATCTACCCTCTACTAGGGTTCCTAGGTCAAATATTAGCTTTGACAAAATGACAACCAATCTAAGGGTTGAGGATAGATTAGATGGAGCATACAACTTCATATATTGGAAGCATATAGTACTTCTCATTATATAATAAAATTATCTCTTAGATTATGTTAAAGTATATACACCAAAACCGAAAGAAGAGGAGGCTAAAACAAAGTACAAGAAGAATATGGTCAAAGCACAAAAAAAAATATCTGACTCAATCAAGGATCACTTGATTCCTCATGTGTCATAATTGAGTAATCCTAAGGAAATGTTTGAGGCCTTGAAAAGATTATATGAAAGCAAGAATACTAGAAAAATATATTTTTAAGACATCAGTTAAGGAATGTGATGAAGAACAAGTCAGAGGCAGTGTCCTCACACTTTACAAGGGATTCTCGGATCAAGGATCAACTAGAAGATATTGGAGAAATTGTAGAATATGTTGAACTCATGA
Organism: Pseudotsuga menziesii; assembly: GCA_001517045.1. Classification (NCBI taxonomy): domain Eukaryota; kingdom Viridiplantae; phylum Streptophyta; class Pinopsida; order Pinales; family Pinaceae; genus Pseudotsuga; species Pseudotsuga menziesii. The sequence continues at coordinate 638,899 of LPNX010661884.1, read as the reverse complement.
TGACAACCTTGAATGGTTTTCCCTATTATTGGGATGTGTTTGTTCAAGGAGAGAGCTATGCAAGTTTGACAAGTTATGGGAATATTGTACTCAAGAAGAGGAAATTTTAATCTCCAAGATGTAGAAGACAAATGATGAAGAGAATCAAGCACTTGCAGATCATCCAAGGAAAGGAAAAGGTAGGAAGTTTACCAAGAATACCAATAGAATATTAGAATCATAAAATTAGAAGGATATGTCCAAAATCAAGTGTTATAACTGCAACAACATGGGACACTACTCAAGAAATTGCACTCAAAGGAATAAAAGAGGAACGATAAAGCATGATGCTCATATAATAGATGATGATGAGCCTACGTTAGAGGAAATTTGGGGTCTAAAATGGGACTTATAAGAAAACGCACCAACAATAAATTTTGTGAGTTGGAATTCAAGAACCAATAGAATTTCAATAAAATGAGTCAACCATAATGGTTAAATTGACATATTTGTCATAAAAGAAAACTATTTTTTTGTTCGTATTTTCAACATATATCTTTGTATTTTTACTCAAAGTCTGAGCAAGAGAGCTCGTTGGATGCGGAATCTAATTCCGCATCCAATGAGTACCCACACTGCATACTTTTGACAGACCCTGCTACCCCAAAAACAATAAATACCTAAAAAAAATGTGATGATGATGTCATCATCATGTTTTTTAGGTACCCGGCTACCCCAAAAACAAGAAATACCTAAAAAACATGATGATGACATCATCATCACATTTTTTTTAGGTATTTATTGTTTTTGGGGTAGCAGGGTCTGTCAAAAGTATGCAGTGTGGGTACTCGTTGGATGTGGAATTAAATTCCGCATCAAATGATCTCTCTCGCTCAAAATTTGAGTAAAAACACAGGGAGATATGTAAAAAATACGAACAAGAAAAGTAGTTTTTTTCATTCTTCCTCCAAAATTAATAATTATTATTTTATTATTTTAACTATTATTTTATTATTTTCACTATTATTTTATTATTTTCCTTAGGAGACCCATTTTAGACCTCAAATTTCCTCTAATGTTTAATACAAGAAACCAAAGGAAGCATCATATGTTGAATTTGCAATGATATCAGTATTAATAGGTATTGTCACTCATGGAAGTAATACCTAGTTAGTAGATAGTGGTGCATCCAAGCACATAACCGATTACAAATATTCACTTATAAATTTAGTTCAAAATAATTCTTCCTACCAAGTGGAACTTGGTGACAACTCGAAGTATGCAATTAAAGGAGTAGGAGAATCCTCCTATCAATTAGACTCCAGAAAATACCTGAAGATGAAGGATGTACTATTTGTACCAGGTTTAAAGAAGAATCTTCTCTCTATATCAACATTATAAGCTCGAGGCTTTAGAGTGGCATTTATAGATGTCCAAATTCTTATGTGGTCAAAAGTTTCAAGTATTGATTCATCTACTGTGATTGGTGTTCGAGAGGGAGGCTTATACAAATTGAAGGGACACTCAGCTCAAGACTTAGTGCATGACAATGTTATCTAAAGTGAGCTATGGCATATAAGATTCTCTCGTATTCACTTCAAAGCTTTACCAATCATTAGTAAGATGGTTACTGGACTACTAGACATCTAGGTGGAACATGAAGGTGTGTGCAGAGGATGTGCACTTGGTAAGAATGTCAAAGGAATGTTTTCAAGCAGTCACAGCAGAGCAGAAGGAATCTTGGACATAGTACATTCAAATGTATGTAGACAGATATCAACACCCTACCTCAGTAAGTATTTGTACTATGTAACTTTTATTGATGATTTCTCAGGAAAAGAATGGATATATTTCTTGAAAACAAAAGATGAAGCCTTCATTAAATTCAAGGAATTCAAATCCCTTGTCTAAAATATTTATGAAAGAAAGATTAAATTTATTAGGTCAGATAATGGAGGAGAATTCACTTCAAATGAATTCAATTATTTTTGCAAGGAAGCAGGGATTAAGAGGGAGTTTACTACTCCCTACAATTCCCAATAGAATGGAGTTACAGAAAGAAATAATCAAACCATCATGGAAGCAACAAAGGTATTGATTCATTATAAAGATTTACCCATGCATCTATAGGCAGAGGCAGTAAGGATATTTGTGTATGTGCATAATAGGATCCCTCATTAAATATTGGGAAACAAGACACTAGAAGAAGAATTTACCAAAAAGAAGCGAGAATTCAACCACTTAAGGATATTTGCTTGTCCAATGTATATACATGTCCCCAAGGATAAGAGGATGAAGTTGGGCCCCTCAAGAAGAAAGGGAATATTTGTCAGTTACAATGAGACTTCAAAGACATACATAATTTGCAACCCATGACATAAACAAATTGAGATCAGTAGGGATGTGACATTTGATGAAGATGTAGCCTTCAACAAATCGAGGAAGTCTCACATGGATAACTTCTTTGAGGAGATTGAATCTCCAAAGAAAACATGTGCAAAAGAATCTACTCCGGCAGGACATATTCCAGAATATCCTGATGATATAGAAAAGCTAGAATCACTCATAGATCCACCTAGAGAGATGTCAGTCTCTAAGAAGAGACCGATATGGTTCTGAATCACGATCTAGGATGCATAGAAGTATGGTGCTCCCATCTTTTAGATAAAGAAAAATACATCTCCAGTACTCTAGTTGCATGGCACTAATGAGTGATATGATTGATACAGAACCTTCTAGTTACAAAGAAGTTGCATATCAACAAGTATGGAAGGAATCCATGATGGAGGAGTACCTGTAAATCGTGAATAATTATGTATGGGAGGTGGTTCCAAGACCATAAGGGAAGTTAGTAGTAACTTGCAAGTGGATCTACAATATCAAACATGTTTCATATGGAAACATAGAGAAGTACAAAGAAATATTCATGGCTATAGGATTCTCTCATAAAGAGGGAATAGGTTATGGAATGACATTTGCTCCAGTGGCCAGACACACTTCTATTAAAGGTATTATATAGCTTCTGTGATGGGATGGAAATTACACCAAATGTACGTTAAGACTTCCTTCTTGAATGGTGTAATTGAGTAACAAGTCTATATCGAGCAACCTACAAGATTTGAGACTCGTGACAGAGAATCACATTTGTGTAAATTGAACAAATATTTGTATGGGATTAAACAAGAACCCATGGCATGGTATGCCAAGATAGATGGATTTCTTATGATCTTGGGTTTTAGAAAAAGTGAAGTTGATCCCAAACTTTACTACAAGGTTGTGGTTGGCTAGCCAGTGATATTGGTACTGTATGTAGATGACCTATTTCTTACAAGGGACGAGAAGCTCATAGATGAGTGGAAGAGGGAGATTGCAACAGAACAAATAATGAAGGATCTAGGTATGATGCATTCCTTTTGGGATTAGAAGTGTAGCAGAGATGATATGATATTTTCATCAGTCAAGGAAAATACAAATTAGAGATCCTAAAGAGATTCAAAATGATGGACTGTAAGTCCATGGGCACACCAATGGTGATGAATCTGAATATGTTGAGTGACTTTTCTTCAAATTTGGTCGATCCCATGATGTACATGCATATGATTGAATCCTTGATGTATTTGGTTAACACCAAACTAGATATATGCTTTGTAGTAAACACCTTGAGTCAGTACTTGGTTGAGCCTATACATGTACATTTGATAGTAGCAAAGCATGTGTTGAGATACCTGAAGGGTACAGTTGGATATGGAATCATATATGTCTCAGACAAAGAAGTGAAATTGCAAGGGTATGTAGACTCTGATTGGGTAGGAAGAGCAGTGGATAGGAAAAGAACATAAGGATGTTGCTTCGTCTTGGGATCAGTGATGATCTCATGGTTCAGCAAGAAAAATACATCAATTGCACTCAATACTACAGAAGCAAAGTACATAACAACTAGTGCTTCTAGTTGCGAAGAACTCTAGCTTTGAAAGTTACTTACATGCTTATTTGATCAACAGCTAGATGTGACCTGGATATGTTATGATAACCAAAGTTGTGTGAAGCTTTCAGATAATCCAGTATTTCATGAAAAGTATAAGCATATAGAGATAAAATACCATTATATCTTATACACAGTGCAAAGGGGAGCAATGAATCTCTAGCACATATCTGTGGATGAGAAAATTGGAGATATACTTACCAAGCCTTAGTCTAAAGTAAGGTTTGAGTTCTTCTGGGACAAGCTTGGTGTAGTACAAAATGAATCCCCTTGTTGAGAGGGAGTGTTGACATTTCTCCATGGGAATTTACAGGTAGTATCCCCCCCCCCCACCACTAGTTAGTCGTGTGGGACATAAATTAGTCATTTTCTCCACATGCAAGGCATGTAGTGGTACATGGCTCAGATAATCCATGTAGTGGTACTTGGATCAAATAAACCATGGAGTGATAATTCATGTAGTAATACCTGACTCAGATATTGGTTAGTCATGCTACATGAATTAGATAGCCAAGGGATGCATTACAGGAAACCAAGGGTTGTAGTATGTGTCACAGAGAACTTCTCTAGACCATAGAAGATTCCATAAGTCAACAAGCAGAAAGCCAATGTTGAATATCGTGACCAAAATAATACCTTTCTCTCTAAGAGGGAGTGTTGATGTTTCTAGTAGAATCGAAAGATATGCGTATGTCGGCTAACGAGAAAGAATAATAACAAGCCCTAGAACAAGTCGACATATTCCAAAGGTCAAGTCAACCTAGTTAAAGTGGAAATGACCTAGTCAAATAGGTTAAGTTGTCCCAGTAAGGAGAAGTGAATTTTTCCAGTATAAATACAAGTGAAGTGGCCTCATTTGGGACACACCAATTCTCTCAAGCAAGGAGAAAAGTGTTCAGATCCAAGGAGGCATATTCAAGGGTTCAAGATGCATCAAGAAGACAATCTTTTTGGGTTATCATATTTTTCTTTCTACTTCGTTCTCAAAAGGGATCAAAGGTTATTTTGTATCTTTCTAGTATCTCATTATTCTATTTGTGTAACTAGTGTTGGGAACTAGATTAGACATTGTATCTTATTGAAGAATCTTATCTAGAGAAGTTTGTTGGGTTTTTTCTGTGAGAGGGTTTTCCCAAGGTAAAGATTGTGTCTACTATGAATGTGTTTCTTTGAATGATCCTTTATATGTATGCAATTTATGTTTATGTGATAAATAAGTTATAAGAATTTATAAACATCTAATCGCTAAGAAAAATCAACAGGGAGGAGAAACATAAGGGTGATGAAGTGCCAATCCAATGTTGGAAAGAGCACCATGCTGACAAAAGGTTAATGCACATGATGTTGGATGTGATCGCAAGTTACCTAGGGTTTCCTTTCCTCACATGGGGTCTTGGTTCATATGCCTCTGTGTCAAGGGTGTTGACGGGTGAAGGATTTCAGAACAAGCAAGTTCATTAATTTGTTTATGGTTGTGTGGTTCCCTAGTATGGGCGATTATTATGTTTCTAGTTTTGATTAAAGGTGATAGTTTGCAACAAGTCAAATTTTGTGGTCTATTTGTATTTGAAATAGAAATTAAAATAGTAAGGAGTAGGAATTTTAGTTATGGACTCAATTACATGTATTGCAAGAGGAAATCTATATGTGAATGTGATGTTTCCCTGAGTGAGGGGGGGGGGGGGGGGTTTTTTTGGGGGGCTTGATGGGGTAGGGGTGATATGTTGGTTTATATAAGTCTGATTCTAAGGTTCTAGATGTCTGAATGAACTACTATGCTTTGTATTTCTATGTTATATATATAATATACTGTTTTTCTACTGATAAAAAAACTTTGGCTTAAAAGCTATATTTCTACTTGGAAAGGACTAATTGTAACATTTCATTTAATAAAAATAAAATATGAATGATATGATTGATGATGATGATGATTAACATCTATTGAAACCAATTTTGATTTACAAACTTTAAGAAAGGAAAGAAATTATTTGATTTTCTTTACAATTTGATTTCTTTGTTTGAAATACTTTAAAAGAACCATTCATAAACCATCATAGCTTTGATGGGTTAGAAGGTTAGGAAGGTGGGTATTATAACAAATATTTTGAATTTTTCATTTGATATGGGTACATCTAGGACAATTTAAGAGAAAATGTTTTTCATCTTCAAGTCTTTTAGTGTCATAAAGATGAAAATTTCTTCAACCCATAATGTTTTAGCGATTGTCCATTGTCCTCTTTCACTATGGAGATCATCATAATTGGTTCTTTTTTTAGCATTAATGTTGATTTTCTTCTTTATGTTAGCTAATATTGAGAGATACTTTTGATATTCTAGATTATGGTTGATCACTTCCTTATAGCATCCAAATTTTCTCTTATCCTCAAATTCTTTATCACGTCATAATTTATCCTTAAATTTAGACGTAATAATATTTTTATTATTATCATTATTTTGTAAGTGATCTCTTCCTCTATTCTCCAATGATTTAGCTAATAGTTAACATCATTTTGTCAACCCTACTTGAGTTGTGAGTGGTTTTCAGTAAGGTTTGAACCAATATTAGGAAGCCTCTTGTTTTCCATGTTGTTTATCTTGTTTTTATACATTAGGTTGCTAGTCACATCCATAATCTCAATAGGGAGAGAATCGTCCTTATCTAGAGGATATGATAGAGTGTATTCCCATTCATTTATAAAACAATTGTATAAATGACATTGTATCTTCAACTAATTTATCACTCCATTTATTGAATTCTTAAATAGTTTAACATTTTTAAATAGTCTAATATTGTCTTTATAAAAATAAAAGACTAATGGTATAGATATATTAAACACTGTACAAAGCTTGAGTGGGTTTAATAGATTACGGCGAGGGGTAAAGTATGTACATGATTAAGTAGGTTGTTACTTATGGGCTAGAGAGTGGGACAATATATATTTATATTTCCTTGGAAAATAAGATATATTTAACAATCTCATACTTTTTAGTTTTTAAAATATTTTTTTTATTAAAATTGTAATAAATATATAGGGGCAACAAGTACGGGGGAGGAGGGTGGTCCTTCTAGACCCCGACGAAAAAACAAGAAGTGACATTCTCTTTGAGAATGGGATCGGAAACTAATAACTACGAAGAGCTATATGATCTATATATGTGGTTGGAAATGACCAAACTCCTCAAGATCCAAAAAATATTAATTCTTTGAGATTCTCTTCTCATAATCAATCAAGGAAGAAAAGTGTTACTTTAGGATCCACCATGAGCATGACTTAAGAAATAATCATATGGGATGTCGAGCAATTAAAGGAAGTCAATATTACATGTTAGAAGGAAAATAATTCCATGACAAACAAGCTAGCTAACAAAGCAATACCTTTGGACAAGGGGGTGTTTGTTAAAAATAGGGGGGCAACTAGAATGATGTAGGTGGCTCCACTAATTTTAATTTATTCTCATGAAGAACTATAGGAAAGGTCTCATAAGTTGCTTGCTCGTGAAAAATGAAATGGATGGTATGTGGTACACTTAGCACACTTCCCCCACTAGGATCAAGCCTCGTCTTATGGAAAGCAAGGGACCCATAACACTCCCTGGTTTTCTTGTCTCCCTCATATCTATCCTTTCTCCATTGAACATTTCCTTATGGCATTTGACTACTTGTTATATTTTGTATATAGGATATCTCTGATAAGATATATTAGTGGCATGGGCAAATGTTGGAATCCGACCAATTCTATCTCAGGAAAGAATGAACTTGAAAACTTATTGCATAATTCTTGGGTAGCATGGGGAGGTAAGAACTTGACTTGTGTATTTCCACCTTTGCTTACCGACGAGATACTAGAATACAAGGGTGAAAGAATTTCCTTTATAGTAATGGTTAAGATTTAAATATTAAGATGCTCTACTTCTCTATTTGTGATTTCAATATTGTATTTTAGGGTAGATTACTCTGTAGGGGTGGGGAATTTCAGTGTTTGAATTCTATGTAAGTGTACATATGTCCAATCCCTCAAATTGGTGTGTTGGTGGAGGGGATGACCTCGATGCTAGAAAGGTATTGAAGATAATGATGCCTAGACTCAATGCCCAAATGGAGGGTATGAAAGGGGCATTGGATTACATAAACTCCCATACTGAATAATAGGATGTCAAGCAAGAATAATTGGAAATCAAAGTTAGAGAACAAGGAGAGAAAATCAACAATATAACCAGTGACCACGAGATGCATTTTAACATCCTTTTGGGTTAACCAAAGGCACACATGCATAACATGTACACTATGTTGGTTCGAAGAGGGTTAAATATGACTCTTTGCAACAAGAAACCATGAAAACTATGGAAACACCCAGTACTTAGGGATCGATTAAGGATAAATAATAGATGGATGGAGAGCATATCACCCATGTTTTTTCTCAAGTCCTCTACTCTAATATCTCCATGTTTTACACTTTATTCTTATGTTAGGACAATTTATAAGGCTTTATAGTTACAAGTTTTTTGTGAACAATGTAAAAACAGTAATATGAATGTATGTTGAGGACAAATTTTGTGATATTTCTCTATATAATTTACAGCCCCTATGGCAAGCTTATGAATTGTATCTTTTTAGTTGTTTTCATCAACCTGTTTATTATAAAAATTATACTCGCTTTTGTTTTACAAAAAATAAAAAACAATAAATATATAAATTATATAATTTAAATAAAGTAAATGTTGAGTTTTGATTATTTTAAATAATCGTACTTTTTAAAAGAAGACGTCTAAAAATTTGCGATTTGGACTGGATGATCATTTTTTCCTATAATTCGGTGTTTTTTATTTTGCAAAATCAGAATGTAACTATGTTTTAAACCCAATTTTGATGGTAGAAATGGATTCAACATGCTCAAAAACCCCTTGGACACCTAACATTCCAAAACATGATGACTGTAACCTAGTTTTTTTAAAATTCCAACCAAATTTTATCAAAATCATACTGAAGAAATCATCCATTTTTTAAAATAAAATAATATCCTATAATAAATATTTCATAAAATTGAATAATCGAAATGTATTTTTAAAAATTAGAAAAATTTAAATGGTTAGTCAAATATCATATTCTACTTGTGAATAGATAAAATGATTATCACTTCAAAGTAAGAAAATTCCATGTATATAATATGACAATGGAATAAAATCTTAAATTTAAGTTGTCCAAGTGTTTTTTTCTAATAATGTATATGTTTTTTTAAAATAAAATAATGTAGATATTTTTATTCATAAATAAATGATGATTAATGACTTAGACATATTACTAAATGTAGCAAAATTTCCCAGCCCTTTTTAGATTGTCACAATTTCCTTAAAGTATATCATTAAATTAATGATATTTTTTTTTCCACAGAAAAAAAAAAATTCGTAACTTTATTATCAAAATTGCATTCCTCATATGATCCACTATCATTTACTGATCAGTGTTCATTTCCTCAAATCCTTCAGCACATAAATGCTTTACAAAAAAGATAATAATTGATTTAGAAATCAAATTAATCCAATCCAAAAAATTATCAAAAGCAATAAAACTACAATCAACCAAAGTTGTATCTTATAGGCTACCATAGAAAGTAGTTTTTTCACATTATATTCGTCAAAGTATATAAACCTTGCACTTCAAAACAGTACAAACATTAGCCTATAATCCAAGTTCATCAAAGACTATGAAGAGTATATCTATCATCTAAACTCAGTCTTTGTCCACATAGTAGAAACCTTCAAAACTGTTACAAGTTTTAAACCATCAAAAATAAAACTGTCAAGATAGACCAGTCATAATCAAAAGCTGTCACATAGTGTCATATAGCCATCAGAAAAACAGTCAATATAGCCATCAAAAGAAAATACTGTCAGCAAGAAACTCTACCGAGTCTCATGACTCTCCCCCCATCCATAAACCTAAAAAATCTGAAATGTCTCATAAGTATCAGTTCCTCTGAACTCCTTAATTTTCCAATGCCCTTCTTCCACATTAACACCTGCATTTGCTAATGCATCAGCGTTAAAATTCCTTTCACGATAGATATGCTTAAAATCAACTTTAACAAGGAAATTAGAAATGCGAATCACCTCCTGCAAGACCTGAGTAAGAAGAATATTATTGATCCTAAACTTACCAGATACCCAGTTGATCACTAACTGAGAATCCCCAAAAATCTGCATGGACTGAACCCCCTGCTTCAAAGCCAAAATGATAAGCAACTTTAAAGCTAAGAGCTCAACAAAGTTATTGGTACCCACGCCCAGTCCAGTAGAAACAGTGAAAAAATGCTCATCTGATATGAACAAAATACCACCAGCGCCACAGATCTGTGGCATACTTGCTGTCGAGCCATCAAAATACCCCCAAGGTGAAGCTTTATCAATAAGTTCATTAACAACCAATCTCATGTTCATGACTCTGTTTTCCAAAGGATAAGAATTTAGTAACCCCAAACATAAGGATGTTACCACATGAGTCTTTAGCTGAATGTCTTCAAAACAACATAGATTTCTAGCCTTCCATATGAACCAGAAAACAATTACAGGTAAAGATCTGTACCCGATATCAACCTTCAATATCCAATTCTTTACACAGTCTAAAACTGATATTCCATGCCAAAAATTGAAGTATCTTAACTTGGCCTTGATTTCTGACCAAACCCTCCTCGTAAATGAGCATTCAAAACCAATATGTTCATTAGTTTTAGACTCCACATTGCAAAGGTAACACCTACCAGGTCCCTCTCTGCCTTTTCTACACAGTAAATCCCATGTAAGTCCTTTCCTTGAAAATAAAAACCAACAGTAGATTTTTTATTTTAGTTGACAATTAAGTTTCCATAACCACCGCCACCACTAGAAACTTTCCATCTCATTCCTAACTTGAATAAGATGAAAATAACCATCTTTGGGAGTGTACTTACCTATTTTAGATAGACTCCATACCAGCTGATCATCCTCAGTAGTAATTTTAACATGACTAGATATCAGCAAAGCAACATAATTATTCCAAATTATGTTTTCCTGTTCCACAAATCCAAATAAATCAGCATGTAACGAGCCCTGATCCTGAAGTAAAACCGTAGCAAGGCAAGCAATATCCTTTAAAACAGAAAAACCAACATCATGAAGTTTATCAATCATAGAGGCTGGTAAAACATGCCTCCATTTGCATCCAAGCCAAGGATCAATGCCAATACGTACCTCAGTTCCAGTCCCAACTTTCCACACAAGTGACTGTCCAATCATATCAAAAGACCACAGAACTGATTTCCAACAGATGGATACACCCTTCTTTTTCTTGACAGATACCCTTATCCAGTCTAATAAAGTTAAGGGAAAAATGTATTTCTGTAAAGCAATCTGGGCCCAAAGTCCTGTACCATTAATTAAATTCCACACATTTTTTGCAGCAAGTGATTTAGCAAATAATGCAGGAATTTTCAATCCCCAACCTCTCAAAGATTTGGGTTTTGCCAGATCCTTCCATGAAGACCAAGGTAAACCAGTAGCATCTTTATTACCAGACCATAAGAACTTGAAACAAATCTTCCTAATTCTTTCGAGAATACCCACTGGTATCCAAAAATGCGCTTCAAGAACAAACTTCACCAAAATTAGTTCCCCCTTAGATAGCCATCTAAAACTCCAATTTTTTATCCTCATTTCCACTTTTGTAATGAGTCAATCCCAATCCTTCTTGAGATATCTGCAAGGTTTTAAATGGAAACCAAGATATTTCATACCATGCTCAATTTTTTCAACATTAAAAGAAAATATGTTTTGTATAATCCAAATAAAAGAAAGATGATTTGTCCTCATTAATAATCAGCAACATTAATGATATAGGTACGTGTACTCATAAAAATAAAATAAAAAATGATTAACGTCGTATCTACCTTATTGACCATTGAATTTCCAAATAATTCGCGGAATTTTTTTAGATTGTCACAATTTTCAAAATATATTTCACGTTTCTCGTAAAAATAAATGATTGATGTCGTGGCTACTTTATTGACATACAATTTCCGAATAATCAGGTATTTTTTAGATGGTCACAAATTACAATGTTCTTAATGCATATCATTAAATTAATGATGTAGGTATTTGTACTCATAAAAACAAAAGTATATGATTAATGTCATAGATACTTTGTTGACTATACAATTTTTAATTAAAAAATATAAAATATAAAAATAATAAAAATTAATAACAATAAAAATAAAATAATAAAAATCTAATAATCAATAACATTATATAGTCAAACAGTTCAGTACTTTATTTAATAAACTAATCCTACTAGCATCATATTTATTTTTAGCACCACAATCATAAAATTAAAAAAATTAATAATACAAGTATTTTGTAATTTATAGTATTATTTTTTTTAAATTAAAATAACTTTCTATATTAAAAAAATGTAATTTATATAAATAACATGGTCAAACACCAAATTGTCAATGGTATAATATTCAATTACCTATATTCATGATATAGGTATTTTTATTTACAAAAGTTTTTTTTTAATGTGAATGTTAACTATTTTATAAAAAAATGGTAATGTATATATTTTTGTTTAAAGATGAATCTTTTGATAAATTAAGATAATTTTATATATGGCATTGGAAAATAAACATATATTCTTAATTATTAGACTTACTTATATTATATCTAAAAACAAATTATAAACAAGTGAAATACTTATACCTGCTTCTTAAATTTTACAATAGGAACATATACAAAACTGTATAATGGTTTGTTGCAGAAAAAAAGAACAAAACAAATCTCTAATTCCATATTAATATAGAACAAATGTTGACATAATAATTTATGAAAAATTGTTGCTACTAGTAATATAATGAAAGTATAAATAAAATAAAATTTAATAATGTAAAAGTAAAACTCTAATAAATATTTAATGTTTCTAGTGATATCTTTATATACTCTTAAATATACCATCTACTAGATAGTAAATTACCACATATACTTTAATTTTATTAATCTATATCTATTAGGTAGTAAATAACCATATATACTTTAATTCCATTATCATATGAAAGTCTTATTTCAACAAACCAACAAATATAGGCATAAAATTATTTTTTACATTATATCAAATAATTTGCTATAGAAAATAAGCAACATGGTTGCTTAGTACCTTCCTATTAACTAAACGAATGTAAAGTAAATTAGTGCCTATTTTTTTAAAATATTTTAGTATATTAATTATATTCAGTTTAAAAACTAAAATAACTATCCCATATGAAAAATATTATTCCAAAAGTTTATATAGTTAATAATTGAAAGAAATTAAAGACAATATAGTTAGTACTTTTTATATATGAATAGTGTAAAATAAATTAACATCTATTTCTTTAAAATATTTTAATATATTAGTTATGTTTCTTTTAAAAACTAAAATAATGATCAAATATATAATTTAAAAAAATAGAATTCCTTAATTTCTTAGTTGTTATTAAATACTTAAATATGTATAAAATATGTTATTACATGTTAAAAAATAAAATATGATTTTTTTGTTTGCTAATTGGGAAAATAATAGTTTGTAGTTAATTATAGTTAATACAACAAATAATTGAGAAATCAAGGTCTTAAGAAAGCAACTTCATAAACTACAAAGTTAAGTGACAATCTATTTTAGAATGCTTTCTCCTAATTATTCATCAATTAAAGATATATTGCAATTAAAGATATATTGCATGGGATTGGAATCTGCAATATAAAGTGACTCACCAAACAAGGACTCAATACAAAGAAAAAAGTTTGATTATTATTTATTTATATATTTTAATTATACTTATTGAATTTCATTATAATTAATAAAGATATTGCTAATAATTATGTGGTACTTGCTATATAAATTAGTTTTCTTTAACATAAAAAGTTTTTTATTAAAATATGTGTAACACTTCATTTCATCGTAAAACAAGGGAAATAAACAACTAATTGTTGTTAATAAAATTATATTAATAATTGAAATACCATTTAATATTAATTTTTAATTTTTAATTGTTAATATTCAACAAATATAACTAATTAAAATCAAAGAATAATATTGTTTATTATATATTTTAACCAACAAAACATTAGTTATAAAAAAAATGGAAATTGCATTTGCTTTCATATTTAAATTAAAAATATTCATAATCATTAAAAAAAACTTCTACACTTATAATTTAAAAAAATATTATAATTCATTTAAAACTAAAAAATATAACATAACCCAAATCCATTAACACACAAATTATATCACATTTTCAAACTTACAATTATATTTTATGAATTTGTACTAAATGAAATGCCTTTTTCAAACCTAAAAGCCCATTGTTATGATTTCAATCATAGTAGAGCCTCAAATTGATTTTAAATATAAATTTGAAATGACTTTTCCTTTTAGTATTAAAGTCAATTGTATAATTATTTGTAGTTGAGAAAAATTAAAATAAGTTAATGAAATAATCTTTGCAATTATATTGATGTTCCACTCAAGTGATCTTTCCGCTTACCACTAATGTTTCACTATTTTATATGTGTAAATTGAAACTCTTTCAGTTCATGAACATAAAATGGGAGTTTCATGTAGTGTAATGGACTTGACCCAGTATTTGGCATGGATGCTAACCAGATTATTTTTTGTAAAATTGTGGATTTAATTTTTTTTACTTTTTCATCCAAGTTGAGAAAACAAACCAAAAAAAGATGAGAATGTCAATAAGAAGAAAAAATTACATTAAAAAAAATTCAATAAAGTTGTTTTTTAATGTATGTGGGTGGGTCATATGTATATGTAAGATAGAAAATATAACAAAAATGGTGGAACTAAATCCAACTTCAACAAGTTTTGAGCAAAAAAAAATGTTGTTTGTAATTTAATAATAAATAAAGCACTACAAAATGAGTTTCATAGGTTAACAAAAGTTTAAAATAAAAAGCACTAAAATTTTCAAGGGATGGTAATTTATTACTTAAAAAAAACATGCTTCAATTTTTTATTCCAGTTTTAAAAAAACACATGCTGAAATATTTATTGTATCCACACATATTAGAGTATTGTATAGTGAAAAGAGATTAGCGTTCTTCTTCTCCAATTTGCTCTGCAAGTATATCAACCAGAATTTATCTATTTAGTGAAAGCGTTACCCTGGTTTTAATCAATGTAAGAATAAATGTTGGTGGTCGACTGGTACTGGGAAGAACAGATAACGAGATTAAGAATATCTAGAACACTCATTTGAAGAAACGTCTGGAGCCGCAGAGTGATGGACCCATGCATTCCTCTTCTTCTACTGTGCCCACATTTTCGGTGTTAAGTTTGTCTAAGTCACTTATGATGCAAAATTCTCATTTAGATCATGATTTTCGACTCCTTTCTAGTTATTCACCTAACGATTATGGTTGAATGCAGAGAACCGAGAATAATTGTGTCCAAGCCTAGGAGTAGGGGCTCAAATAGAACATTCTGAATCGCCACATACATTAAGTTTATGTAAGTATTCAAGCATGAACCAACATAGGCGATAGATACACAGAATGACTGTATATAGATGTTATTAAACATCAAGAATAACTTGCTTATAAATCATGGCCGCCATGGCTATGCCAGAAGCCAGAAATATTTGTGCCACCTGCTGTTGATCACGTAGCCGCCGATACCGCTGCTCTGCTTCCTCACGACCAATGCCAGGCATTCCGCGTTATCAATGCAATACTTTATTAGCTCCTCTTTCTTGTTCCGAAAAAACCTGCAAAACTATTTTGTGCAGTAACCATCGATCCCAAAATATCATCACATGGATTCCTAATTTTTCATCCATACCTTCGCAATAAGGAGGGTTTTCTGTGACCGAGTATAAGGATCGAAGCTTGTAGTTTCTTGTCCTGGGACACAATTGTATTGCCCTTTCCTCCTTGCATTACCACCGCTTCCACTTCCACCTGCAAATTTTACAAAACCAGATTTGAAATTACAAAGCCATTCCCATGGCCAACTAAAATATATGCAGGAACCAATTTTTTTTTTTTTGTTTCTAATTCACAATATAAAATGCAAGAGCATCCTATGCTGAAAATCAAACTCCCACGAGACAAAAGCTCAATCGACAAGACACAGATCAAAGATCATGAATCAAGAACCAAGATTCAAGATTCAAGATTAAAGATCATTAATCATCGATCACTGTCACTACTACCTCTGGCCTGCGTGATCTGCAGAGCGCCCGCATTAAGTTGACAAGATCGCATCCCTGGGCATAACGGTGCCTACTGAGGTCCGGCTTGCATTTAGAAGTGGTTTTACAGGAATCAAAAACATAAAGCAACGCAAGTGTATTGACGATGTTGATGGTGACAAAGAGCCCATAATGTGGCGATCTTGGACTCCCCAGAGCCATCAACAACCACCATCACTTTCTTCCTTGTTATATCATCGACTCCATTAATGATGGTTACCTGTGCTGAGTCATCCCAATCCCAGCCCCATTCGCAGTACTATTCATTGTTCAGAGTAGTTTCTTCTGTCACGCATGACTTGGGAGCTCTCTTACTCCAGGTTCTTGAAATACTGCTACTGCACGAATCTCTTCTTCTTAGCTGTCTCAGAACGGAGCTGTCGTCCCGCATTCCCTCTTCACAGTTATTTGGAACGATGTGGATCGTATGGATACATAAGCTATTATACGTAAACATACGTTGAAAACGTTGGTTGGGTAATCCATATGTCACGTGGAAAAAAATAATTAACATTAAATTATAAAGAGTTAGAAATTTAATTAATAATGAATTGACCCAAACTGATGTCATAGTTGCCACTTGTCATCTGAAAACCAGATACCAAATTCCAAAGCTGACATCATTTGTCATTGGCCAATCACAACACAAATAAATACATTTTTATTATAATTAAAAATTATTATTTATAAAATTATAAAGTTAAACATTGTAAACAACATTTTAATTTTTTATAGCTGCATCAAAAGTGAGCAACTAATACCAAAGTCAAACTCAATCGATTACAATATACGCTGAGGCAGGTATAATAAATTTATTAAATAATAATAAATTTATATTATAATAACAACAATAATAATAAATAATAAATTCAAATAGTAAATCACTTTAATATAGTTAAAATTTACACTTAATTTTTTTAAGTATAATTAGTTTTCACTTTAAAATAATAGATTAAAAATTTATATATTTTTAAATTCTTAATAATGTTTTAATGATTTGTCAATATTTTAGTTTGCTTTAAATACCTACAAGATAAAAGTGAAAAAAGTTGAAGTATACACATTCTCAATCCCAATTTAACCAATGTGATTATCCCATTTTTTTTTCTTAAAAAGATGACATTTTTTGCATCCCAAATTCATGGTATAGATATTTTTATTTACAAAAGTATTTTTTTAATGTGAACGTTAACTATCTTTATCAAAAATGGTAATGTATATATTTTGTTTAACAATGAATCTTTTAATAAATTAAGATACTTCTATATATGACATTGGAAAAGAAACACATATCCTTAACTATTAAACTTACTTATGTTATATCTAAAAACAAAGTATAAATAAATTTATTAAACAATAATGAATTTATATTATAACAACAATAAATAAAAAATTCAAATAGTAAATCACTTTAATATAGTTAAAATTTACCCTTTATTTTTTAAGTGTAATTAGTTTTCACTTTAAAATAATAAATTAATAATTTACATTTTTTTAAATTCTTAATGATTTGTCAATATTTTAGTTTGTTTTAAATACCTACAAGATAAAAGTGAGAAAAATTGAAGTATACACATTCTCAATCCCAATTTAACCATTGTGATTATCTATTTTTTTTGCTTAAAAAGACATGACATTTTTTTCATCCAATTTGAGTGTTTTATTTGTATTTTATCTTTTAAATTTACATTGGTTTGCAAATGAAATTATTCAATTATTTTTCTTTTTCTTCACGAAAAAAAATCATAACTCAAAATGTTTAATTGGCATAAATGCCTTACCATAATCATCATCAAATATGCTTTTAGCTTAGATAGATTTAACTACACTTAACTTCATCCATCCTATCCAAAGATACTACAAACTTGTCCAAAAAAGAATCGCTTGTAAAGAGATATAGCTTTTACATCAACTAAGAGAATACAGTCCTCCACTATTATAAAAATAATAATGTGAATGATTGTTTGAAATTAATTTGTATCCTCATAGTATCACCACACAGGATAGCTCGATGGCCAATAGATTAACCAAGGAAAGGTCTCAAGTCAAGTTCCTTAATGATGTATGTTTTTTCCTCTGTGGAGAACCTCCTGCAATAGACAATGAGAATGCACAATATAACAAAAATATTGGAGCACAAAATAGATTCTATTGATTGCAGGCCACTTCGAGGGGGCAACATCCTTTGAGCAAGCTCAATACAAAATAACTCTTGGATGATTTCATTGGTCTCAACACTTAGTTATATATTAAGTCTAAACTAAACAACTATTACTCCCCATGAATGTGGGATAATACAACATACTAACTGGACAACTTAACATCAACTATTAATCCCCATGAATGTGGGATAATACAACATACTAACGGGACGGCTTACAAAGCATATGCGTCCAATGAAATATACTAACAAAATAAAGAGGAGGGTTGACACGGGTTCTTAACATCCCCTCCCTCTTAGAAAAGCTTTGTCCTCAAAGCTTAAGATGTGGAAATTGTTGCTGAATCTGAAGGAGTGGTTCCCATGTAGCATCCTCTAGTTGCATGATGTGCCACTGAATTGAAGACCTATGTGATGGACCAAGATAGAAGCTGACAAGTGTGCTTATTGAGGATGGCCTCCGACTTCGAATGATGGATCCTTCATTATCCCATTCTGGTAAAACAATTTGTGCGTTGATGTTGGTGCCAATCACTTGCTGGATGCGAGAAGGAGGAAATGCCAATTTATAAGCAACATACCCAATCTTTGGAAGAACTGTATGTGGGCTAGAGATATTTGGAGCAAGTGTTTGATTCCCTTTGTCTTTCAAGGAGGATTGCTTGTAAGGAGCAGACGAAGAAAAACCATATCACCAACTTGAAAGTGCGCTCAGAACGGTGTTGAGCAACCTGTTGTTTCATGCAGGCTCTTGCCATGTGAAGACTGTCCTGCAGGAGGCAAATAATATGATGTCGGTTTCAAAGAACCATGTCAACTACCTGAACTGGTGAACTGCTGGGGGTGGATGGAAGGAGTACTGGAGGTGCGTGACCATAAACTGCTTCATATGGATTCATTTTAGATGTAGTATGGTAGGAATTATTGAACCACCATTCAGCAAGAGGGAGCCACTTTTCCCACATATGTTGTTCTTCTGAGGTGAAACAATGCAGATAAGTTTCCCAATATTTGTTGACGACTGTAGTCGGACCATCTATTAGTGGGTGATAAACTGAACTCATATGCAGTTTGGTGTCAGTGAGGTGGAAATGACTTGTGAAATTTGTGTTGCGGTCTGAGACAATGGAAGAAGGGATTCCATGAAGAAGGAATATCTGGTCCATGAAAATTTGTGCGATTGAAAAGGTGGTATATGGATGGCTGAGAGCACAAAAATGACTATATTTGGAGATTCGATCCACATCAACCAAGATTACGGTCTTCCCTCCATATTTAGGGAGCCCTTGAATGAAATCCATCCAAATATATGTCCAAATCCTTGTAGGGGTGGGAAAAGGGTCAAACAATCCAGAAAGGAGTGTAGTTTTACCCTTGTGGTGCTGACAAGGAGCACATTCGGCAACCATATGTTGAATTTCTCGTTGCACCCCCTTCCAAAAGAAGTGACGTTGCGCCAGCTCATATGTTTTGATGAACCCATAGTGCCCTGCCGATGGAGAAGCATGGAGTGCATAAAATACCACATGTTTAAGGTCTGTGCTCTGGGGAAGCACCAGACGACCCGTGTATCTCAAAGAAAATCCATCCCAATATGAATACGGTACCACAGAAGGGTTACTGGCGAAATGTTGGATGATTTCAGATAATAAGGAGTCATTGACATAGCCTTACTAAACATAGTGTAACCAAGTTGGAATAGGCATAGAAATAACTGAAAGAGAAACATGGGCATCAAATGTGTGGAAAAGAGCATCCACCACAAGATTGTCCTGAACCTTCTTATAGTCATAATCCCTGAGTTTTCTAAACCATTTATGTTGTGTTGGGGATGAGACCCGTTGTTCCAGGAAATATTTCAAACTTTGGTGATCAGTCTTGATGCCGAAAGGATTCTCTAAGAGGGATGGCCACCACTTCTATTCTGTGTGCAAAATAGTCATCATTTCCTTCTCATATGTAGAGGTGGATAAATTCTTTCTAGAAAGGGATTTGTCGGTGAATGCAATGGGATATTCATCTTGAAAGAGGACAACCCCAAGTCCATTGTCATAAGCATCACTCTCAAGAGTGAAGAGCTTGGAAAAATCAGGCATCTGAAGGGTGCATTGGAATGAAAGATCCAAAGAAGTATTTGAGACTGTTGAAGGTTGCATCTGAATGAAATGGAGCTGAGCGATGACACCATGTGAATTCGTCTTAAGGAGATTTTCCATGCGATGGGAACTGATGATGCTGAGAGAACCTAGTTGTAAGCCATTGAATGGGTGTTTGTTCCCATTGACTGAAAATCGCATCCACAGTTCAACAAAATCCCATAAGATGGATCCAAGTGTGTGTAACCATTGAGTTCCCAAAATCACATCACATCCTCCTAAAGGCATGGAAAACATGTTAGAGCACAAGTTATAATATCCAATAGAGATACACACATTGCGACACTTTCCTTTGCAAGGTAAGGTGCTCCCATTGGCAACCATGACTTTAAAGATGGAGCAAGGATGGACAAAACTATCCACTTGTTTGGCAATCTGAGGGTCAATGAAGTTATGGGTGCTACCAGAATCAATGAGTATTGTAAGGGGAATCTTATTAAAGAAACCCTTGACCTACATGGTTTGTGGGGCGGTGACTCTGGCTAATGCATGGAGAGATATCTCTGGGTGTTCTTCATGAGAATGAGGGTCAACAGGAGGCTGTTGAATGTCGACCTGATCATCTACTGAATCCTGAGCAACTTCACAAATTTCAAGTGCAAGCAGAGAAACCACATCCAAGAGATAGAGCTTATGTTCAGTACATTGATGTCCCCGGGTGAATTTCCCATCACAATTATAACAAATTCCTTTTTCCCTACGTGCCTGCATCTTGGCTTCAGACAAATGCTTGATAGGAGTGGGTCTAGGTGTTGGAGGGATTGGATGTCTTTAGGAAACCCTATTTTTGAATGGAACAAAAGTGGATTTGGGGCGTTGCTGAGCCTTGATCTTGTCCTCCGCCAACTTAGCCAACCCTAGGATTTCCATCATTGTGTTGGGACAGAACATGTTAACCTTAGATCAGATTATATCCTTAAGACCACTAATAAAACAACTCCTATGCAATGCATCAAAAAATCCTTCTATGTGCTTAACTAATTTCTCAAATTATGTTTGATACTCTCTCACAGTGCTAATCTGGCGAAGTTTGGTGAGTGCTCCTGTGAATTCATCAAAACCACTAGGGCCAAATCGGTGCAAAAGGAGTTGGCAAAAATATGTCCATAGGGGCTCTTCATGATCCTTGATGTACCAATAGAACCATTGAAGGGCTTCATGTTCCAAATTAAATGATGCAAGTGGGACTTTGGTGACATCAAAAGTGTTATGCATATTAAAGTATTGTTCTGCCTTGTGTATCCATCCAGTTGGATCATCACCATTGAAGCGAGGAAAATCAAGCTTCGGCCCATGAAAGTTGCTGGAAGAAGAGAACTCGGTGTCTGCAGAAGACTCAAGCTATTGTCGGTTTCTCGTGGCTGAATTCTGAAGATGGAGGTCAAGAAATCGTTGATCCAGATCTGCGCGTTTGGTCTTGAGGGTGACAAGTTCTTCTTCCATTTGTCTATTTGCTCCTGCATGGGTGACAACAACAAGATTTTTATTTTTATTTTTAGGGAAATGGGTAGAAAAACAAAAATACAGAGGGTTTTAGAAAAGAAAAAATTTGAGTTGGGAAAGACGTGAGTGAGTAATTGGAGTTGACTAGGTTTGGGACACTTTCTGAAGGACAAGGAACAGAAAATGCGAATTTCAGAAGCGGAGTGAAAGAATGAGAAAATTTGTCAAAGAGGGATAATGAAGCATAATTTGGAAACGAACACTATGGCAAAATGTGAAGGCGATTGGGTGAGAATTGAAGAAGTTATGACAAACGTGGAATTTCGAGCTTCGGGAAGTGGAATTTGGGATAGGGTCCTCAATGAACGAAATATGCAAAATGGAATGACGGGGTGACTATGAATTTTCAAGGGAAATGGAGTTAAATCAAGGAAGATATGGCTAAGAAAAACATAAATTTATACTCATTTTTTTTGAAGAAATGATCTGTGGCGGTGAAAGAAAGCTGTGCTTTATCAACTTGAAATGGAGTAAATGATATGTGACAATTCTGGAATTCTGTGCATTATCAACTGTAAATAGATATGGACCCCACGTATATTCAGCTTCCTAATGGTTCAAAGGTAGTCACTCAACCACCAAGGCTGTCTCAGGCTTATTGGGGCAGTACCCCTCACTTCCCAACGCAGGTAAAACTGCTAACCGCTTGGATAAAAACAACAGCTCTTTGGTTTTCCTCACGGATGGAAATCTAGTCAATCTAGTGGGGATCATTGCCCTTTTTGCTTACCAGGTCCTCTCAATGTCCAGCTACTTCGGGGTTCCTGTGGTACTCCTCACAATGAGTTTTAAGGTTATGCCCAAGTACTTCCCACAGTTAAGCGGATAGGGTTTATTCCCTGATTCGAATGAATAGTACCACTGCAAGAAGAAGAATTACTGCAATAATCATAGTGCCAGAAAAAATATGGCAGAAATTCCACCCAATGCCAAAAAAAACCCGTAATTAGAGTTAGGGTTTTGAGATGAAATTTTAAAATCAGCATAACTTGATCTATATTGCTCAGAATCACTAATATAGCCTGTTTTTGGAACTAGAATAGCCACTCTTCTTCTACCCATGTAATCAGAATAGAAATCTGGGCACCCGGTCAAAAGATTTTTGCTGTGCAATTTTCGTGGCCATCACCGAAATTCTGAAAAATTACTGATTTTAAATCCACTATATCTCCACTTCTGGAACTCCAAACAAGATATTTTTTTTTTTGAAACTACGTATTTTTGCAAGAAGAATTTAGATATGCAACCTGTTTCTTCTGATTCTATGTATAAAGTTTCAAAAATTGATCTGAAAGTCGCCGCCCAATTTTTCTCTCTTTTTTCTTAGAAAAAAATTTCCCACTTGTTCCAAAGAAAGTGCTCTGATATCAGATGTGGAGAACCTCCTGCAATAGACAATGAGAATGCATGATATAATAGAAATATTGGAGCACAAAAGAGATTCTATTGATCGCAGGCCACTTCGAGGGGGCAACCTCCTTTGAGCAAGCTCAATACAAAATAAGTTGAATCTAAACAACTATTACTCCCCATGAATGTTGGATAATACAACATACTAACTGGACAACTTAACATCAAATACTAATCCCCACGAATGTGGGTTAATACAACATACTAACGGGACGAATTACAAAGCATATGTGTCCAATAAAATATGCTAACAAAATAAAGAAGAGGGTTGACACGGGTTCTTAACAGCCTCCCAAACTTTCCAGGTGTCTTCCACATATTGAAGTCCCATTTTTAAAAATTGAGTTGCTTATACATTTCATTCCTTGTATATATGTTGGAAGAAGACATATTCAAAATATTCAAGCATCCTACAATTATCCTCATACACAGTCTTCACAAAATTAATCTAAAGGTCTTTTCAGCTTTTTTCCATAATTGTGCAAGACACATGCTTGATAACTATGCCTTTCACATTGTATACTCAAAACTATAACAAATTTAGAAAACAAACATCTCATATCATATATGTTTTCAATCTTGTGCCTTCCACATACTGAAATCCCATCTTTGAAAGTTAATCTGCATGTACATTTCATTTTCTATATATATGTTGAACAAAAACATATTCAAAAGATACACACCCTACAAATATCCTTTACAAAGATTTCAGAAAAAATATAAACTTTAAAAATTATTTTGAAAGTTTTTTCCACTTTTTTCTTTCATTATGCAAGACAATGTTTGATAACTATAAATTTCACATTGTATAATCAAAACTATAACCAATTTAGAAAACAAACATCTCATATCATATATGTTTTCAATCTTGTCATTATATTTAGTTTGAAATGTTATAATGAAATTTAAGGAATGCCAATTATATTTAGTTTGAAATGTTATAATGAAATTTAAGGAATGCCAATTTGACAAATCACCATTATCAATTATCTATTAAAAAATGCCATTAATAATTTTTAAATTCGTATAAAACATTATTTAGAAGCATTCATAAGTTTCATATTCATAAACATGGATAAATTGAAAAAAAAACATACCAAAATGCATTTCAATTATAAATTCGCAAAGAAGTCATTTAAGCTATGAGAAGGTAAGTAGCAATCCTTAAAATTTAGGTCAAAAGCTTCACGGTGAATGAATCCAAGAGCATTGGTTCTTGGTAAGAAATTACAAGATTTGAAGTAGAATGAAAAGTTTTTTTTTTTTTTATACAAAAGGTTTTAAAATTTTTGATGGAAAAGGACATTTCTAGTGTGCGGTATTGATCTAAAATGGATCATTATTTTATTTGACATTGTTTAAAGTATCTTATGAATAAAAAATGGTGTATTGGTTTGTAGGGTGCATTCTATGGTAGGTCTCATTTTGGTGATTTAGGGTCCAAAATATTCTAAATCTTGTTTGAGGCCTTAAGTGGCCATTTCTAGGGTAAAATAATTTTTTATCTTAGCTTCATCCTCTTGACATTTCCCTATGTATAGAGACATTTCCAATGGTGCAGAAAGCACCTCAATTGAAGTGAATTTATTCCCCTGCAACTTGATCTATCATGTTGACCATAATGATATCGAGTGGATACCACTCCAACCTACGCTTCTCACATAGGTGGATCTAGTCATATCTGGACTTTCTAGAAGATCCTAAAAGGTAAAAAAACCTAACATTAATTGAGGTTTGAGGCATGAAAAAAACCTAACTCTAACATTAATTGAGGTTTATAGCATGAAAAAACCTAACCCTAACATTAATTGAGGTTTATAGCATGAAAAAAACCTAACCCTTACCCTAGATGATTATGAGACTATGTTAAATATTGGGTCATAAGGAAAAAATGTTATCCATTCTTACTATGTTGCATATTATTTCATAGTTGATAAACAAAGAATTTTAATAAACTTCGGAAAGAAAACACACTACCCAACATAATCTCGAGCACAATAATTAATAATGGCTCACACACATTACATGAAGATTTACTTTGGAAATCCAAAACTAGGGAAAACAGCATTCTTGATAGTTTCTTCACTCCCTATCTCATTGTAATATCTATGATCTCATTATATTATGTGTTATATTTACAATACAATATTATAGCATCCAAAACCCTAATCCATTAATTAACCTAGACTAGATTACAACCACAGTTTCTTGACTGAATATAGTTTACAATCATCCACAAAACCATGGGATGAGACAACTCAAGTGGACCAAAACCAGACCCAAAAATATTTTTTTGGGGGTACTACCCTAGACCCATTTGGATCTTGGAACCTAAAAGGATTACAACACATGTCCAACATTTTGCCACTTGTTGTATTCTTTAAAACATGTGGGGATTCAAAGGATAAGCAATCATGAGATCAATTGCTAAGGACATGAATTCCCATTCTTCAAGGTATGAACCTTCTTGAACAATAAGTTGTTCTACTAAAATATGCATCTTACAAAATGGTATTGAAGATCAATATGTTTTGTATTGGAACGATAAGCAAGGTTCTTTGCCATAAAACTTTCACTTGAGCCATCACAACCTATTCTCATTTCTTTCTAAACAAAAGCAACGCCTTAACACAATCCTTACAACTATATGGTTTCCTTACTTCCATGAGTGGTTTCCATGTAGTTTTCTTATGTATTTGACAATACAACTACACCCTGCATTTTACTCATCCAATTGATTGCACCACCAAATAAGTTAAAAACATAATCACTTGTAGATCCTCCGCAATCACGATCTCCAACCTAATATGCATCAGCAAATCCTTGCATATCTATCTCCTTGAATGTTCTAGGTTTTCTTTGGTAGCACATTGCAAAATATGAACTGGCACACAAAAATTAGAAGACCCTCTTTACTAATTTCCATTGTTCATTCCATGGTTTTGACATATAACTGATCAAAACTCCCTCTACATGGGAAATGTTTGGTCTAGTGCATACTATCACCATACATCAAACTTACAACAACACTAGCATAGGGAACACACAACATACACCTATAGGAATAGGGACATTTATTGGTTTACATTCCTACATATTAAACCTTTGCAATACTATCTCAACATATTTCCTTTGACTCAACTAGATTCTTCTATTGGACCAATTATTTTTAATTTCCATGCCCAAAATAAAATTTACAATGCCAAGGTCTTCAATATCAAACATAGAAGACAAATGAGATTTGACATCCTTGATGATTCTCTTGTTGTTTCCAATATTTAGAATCATATCATTAACATATAAGATGACATAAATAAAATGATCACCAACCTACTTAAAATACACACAATGATCAACTTTGATTCTTGAAAAATGAAGCATCAAACTTTTTATACAAAATTCATAGTGGTTGTTTTAATCCATACAAGGACTTCTTCTGCTTGCAAACCAACTCCTTGTTATAAGGATATTTATACACTTAGGAGTTATTTAAGATCAACTTGGTCTAAAGTGTATTTAGGTAAAGTGTGTTTCTTTAGTATGTATTTGTACTTATATAATCCGACGGGCATGATATGTTCCAGACATAGAGTGGTCTGATAGTTTATCTTCACCTCAATCTTAGTGGCTATGATTCCATGGATTAACACCTGATTGATCCATGATCTCTCTCTAAAGAGCACGAAGGGTCATTTTCTTGGTGATTAATTGTGAGGAACTCATATGCAAAAAAAATTCCTTTGCATTAATGTATTGTCTTAAGTAGCTATTATGTTGGGGCCATTAACTGTTTCCCTCTTAGAGTATTTTAACCACCTAAAACATCGGTGTGTTAATTTATGATATGCTTGTGTGAGTGATTTCTTAAGGTGTTTGATCTTTTGGAAATACCTTGTGTTAGTCAAATATGGTATCAAAGGGCTTACAAAGTCTCTCTTCCATTGTTAATCAAGATCTTGAACTGGTGTAGTTGTCTGCATCAAAGGATTTCTAGATTCTACATTTTTTGTGTATTTATGGGATAATAAAGGTGTTTCATTGCATCTAGAGCACTGCTTTAAGTTCATAATGCTTCTCGTTTTTCTCAAAAAGGTTTACGTTTTCCTGAGATAAGGCCATTTTACCAAATNTTACATTCACGATTTAAAAAAAAAAAAAAACATTTTTAGATGATTTCCTATTTTATCCTATTTTTTTTGTTATTCTTGGTTTGTTAAATTTTCAGTATGTGTATTCTCTTTGTCATGTTCTCTATGTGAACTTGACAATTCATAAACAAAACAAAAATAGTTTTCTTGATTGTTTATGCTCTTTTTTGTAAACCTTGTGCGAGCTCGGTAAACCAAAAAACAGCGAAAAAACTTACATTTTTCAGGTAACTAGCCTAACTCCAAATTTTAAAATTTTGGTTTCATAATTTTTTCTTTTGTTTTTGTGTGGCTGTGCAACATGCCTTGCAGACCAAAAAGCAGGGTTTTTTGGGTACACACGCTCTCTAACAACAACAATAACAACTTTTTCGTCCATAATATCACTTGGTTCAAGGTTACTTGAATAAGTAAGAGTTCTGGGGTTCAAGTATTTCTTTTTGTTACTTTTTTCAAAATTTAATGTAACTTTAATTTATAAAGTAATGACATTGTAAAAGTACTTCCCACTTGTTTTATAATTGTAGGACACTTATTTGTACACGTGATCTTATAGGAAAATTTTGTAAGGGAGGAACTATTTACTACATTTTTCTTGCACCCATGATCATGTTGTTCAACTTCTACCTATCACAAGGATCCCTAGTCCCATTCTATGCCTTTCTTCAAAAAGGAAAAACTTTGACATTTGGAGTCTGTTTTCAGTGCCATTTTTGTTAATTGCCTATTTTTTCGACCGCTTTACATCTATACCATCAATTTCTTATTTTGAATCTACATTAGCTACAAATTTTAATATGTCTACTCCAAGTGATATTATTCTTACTAGTAACAACTACTTCTCATGGAGAGCTCGTATGGAGGATGCCCTACAAAGTAGAGGACTTTACCAAATTTCCTTGGGAAAAGAAACTACCCCCACTGATGGCGATAAGAAAATAAGATGTGATAATAAACTTGATGAAGCACATGGGTTAATAGAGATGTCCATCTCTAATGAGTGATGATTCCACCTTCAACGAATTGATGCACCAAATGCGTCTTGGGAAAATTTAGAAACTGTATTTGGTAAACCTAATGATATTTAAGGTCACTATCTTGAAACTCAATTGGTTACTTTAAATCAAAGTGATATCTCTTTCATTCAAGGTTATCTAAAGTAGAAAACCCTTACTCTTAGTTTAAGAATGCAACATAAAAAAGGAGGAAAACCAATGTATTTATCATATTCTTTCTAAGATTGGTCTTTCTTATTTTGTTTTTGTATCTAATTTTTACTACATAAAAGAAGCTATGGGGTCTACTTATAAAGAATCCACTCTTAAAGCCTTTTGTGATGATTTGATTCAAGAAAAATATAAAATCTCACATCTTGGAGTGATCATATTTGTAGATACATCTAGAAAATCCTTAATGGAACAACAAAACAATAAGTCCAAGCATCCCAAGAAGAAATATCCTCACAACAATAAGAAAAACAAGAGTCCCAAACACTCTCATCTAGCTCATCCTTCCAATGGTGACAAATGAACCAAATCAGAAGGTAATAAGATTGAGTGCCATTGTAATTTTTATGGGAAAGATGGTCATGATGAATCTAAGTGTTTCAAGAAGATGGAATCCCTAGAATCAACAATGAATAAGCAAAACATCAACTTTGATTCTTCTTCTAAATATTATTCTCATGGACATGCACTTTCCGCTTCTAGTTTCTCCTTTGATGCAACTTTTATTTTGTCTTCTTCTAATGAGTGGCTCATTGATTCTGGAGCATATTCTCATATGCCTATGAATAAAGCATGTTTTTTTCCTCTAAATGAATGTCACACACAAAAAATATTTGTTCGTGATGATAGATATCTTAATGTTGTAGGATCTAAATAGTTCATCTAAATGATGGCCAATTCAAACATGTATTATGTGTTCCAAGTATTTCCTACAATTTGTTTTCAGTCTATGAGATCACTAATTCTGGCAAGGGTAAGATTATATATTTTACACCTCACCAAGTTGTGATCAAGGATTTCAAAGATCTTAAGCATGTCATAGCAATTTGAATGGTTGATGATGTTACTGAGTTGTACAGTTGTAAGGACCCTTGTCGGTTATGGGCCCACAAGATCCTTAAATACTATTTAAAACATTAATTATATCTTAATGAGAATTCAAATTCTTTGTTGAGTAATCATCCACATTTGTATTCTCCGGTAGACCATACAGAGCATACATTACACATAAATTTCAAAATGAAGTTTTTATAAGTAACTTAATAAAGGAAATTTTCATAATTGAAAATACATTCTCAAAATTTTAAATACCTTATTCTCTCATTTGTGTTGTCCTTTGATCTTCTGTAACTTAGCTCCTGCAATAGCTCCATCAATGTCCCAAACTAGGTTAACAACTTGTCCAAATGGGAATAGTCTCTCTGACTCCTCATGCCAGAAAACCCACTAGGGTTTTCTAGCCCTCATGCTGAAAACTCCAAGAAAAATGTGCATATGTTCTCTTAGATTAAAACCACAATCAAATTTATGTTTTTGACACCCCATTTATCTTCTTCTTGATTCCCAAATATCATCCCCTCTTTTAAATGTAGGGGGTTTTTTCCCTCTCAAGAAACTCCTCCCCTTCCACAAAATCCCATCCTTTTCCCACTTTTCGTAATATTACATACTATACAATAAAATCTTGGCACACAACTCAAAATATAATATCCTGCATGAGGAAGTATAAGATTGATGAGTTGCTAGATGAGTTGCACGAGGTAGTATACTTTTAAAAGATTGATCTCCAGTCATGCTACCACCAAATCAGGGTTCGTGAGCAGGACGTGCACAAGACAACCTTTAGATGCCATTATGGCCACTACGAATTTTTGGTTATGCCTTTTGGGCTAACCAAAGTACTAGCTACCTTCCACTCCTGCATGAACCATATCTTTCTAAAGCAGTTGAGAAAATTTATGATGGTGTTCTTCGATGATCTTATGATCTATAGTCATACATGGGAGGGGCACATGAGGCATCTAGGTGAGGTGTTGGGTATTATAGAGGAGCAATCCTTGTACGCCAAGGCCTCCAAATGTGATTTTGGGCTCACAGATATTTTTTACTTGGGCCATGTTATCAGTGAATAGGGTGTGCAAGTCCATCATGAAAAGATCCAGTCTATTTTAGATTGGCCCACATGGAAGTCCCTTACTAAGTTACGGGGAATCTTTGGGTTGTGCAAATATTACAGGAAATTCGTGAAGGGTTTTTCACAATTAACACCAACCCTCACGAATCTAACAAAAAAGGGGGCTTTTAGATGGACAGCGGACTCTCAAAGGGCATTCGACAAACTCAAAGAGGTGATAAGTACTTGCCCAATTTTGGCACTAACGGACTTAAGCCAGCCATTCATGTTGGATTTAGGCATCAATACTGGGAATGGGATACCTATTCTTGATAGTCTTTTTGTTCAAGGCCCTATTATCGATGCACATACACATTGTCCCGTATTTCATTTTTACCAACACAACTGAAGATGCGAATGGATTGGAGCTTGGTCTGATATGTCCCATAGCTAGCAGCTTCTTGATCGCCTTTTCGATCTCATCTTTGAATGCCTTAAAATGTCTATAAGGGGTGGTGATCATAGGTTTATTCCCATCTTCTAACTCTATGGTATGCTGAAAACCTCTATTTGGTGGCCACCCTGGTGGAATATCCCTAAACACTTTGTCATGCTTCTCCAAAAGTTCTTGTATGTTTATGTGATACTGATGACCATCATGGGAGGTCTTGTAAGTAGTGATCAAGCACTCCATTGCATATGCCACATGGCCGTGTCTCAAAAGTACCTCCATTCTATGGAATGATATAACTCTCAGGGCTTCATTGGAAATATGCCCTGCAGAACTACCCTCGTCCCATCAAGATTATTGAACCCCATCTCCAAGTTTTGGTAGTCTATCGTAATGGGTCCTAAGGTGTTGATCCATTGTATTCCCAAAACCAGGTTGATCTATACTAGATCCATTATGTAGAAGTCATATGTCATGTTTTAATTCCCCATCGTCACGATTAGCTGAGGAGCCTTCAATATACATGGCATGATCTTCCCACCTACTACCTCTACACCAAACTCCTCAAACTCCTGGACTGGATTCCTCACCTGGATATTAAGGTAGATTCAATGAATTTGTGAGAAGCCTCATCATAGAAATTGTGACCCTCTTGCCTCCAATGACTCCTCTAACACAGAAATTGTTGAACCTTGGAGTGGCTGATAAAGTAGCGACGTTCCCCCTTTGAGGATGTACTAGTGGTTGTCGTACCTATGGTTGTGGTACCTTTGGTTGATGTACCTATGGTTGTTGTACTTATTTATGTTGTACATGTGGCTGGTCCTCATCCAATTACTCTGACTCCTCATCCTCATCATTATCCGATACTAGCTCTATGTAGTGAACCTTGCCCTTTTCCATACATCGATGTCCCGACTACCATGGTTCTTTGCAACTGAAGTGTAGTTTCTTTCTTCGTAGCTCAGTCTGGGTTTCTTCATCTAAGTTGTTGTTCTCGGATCCTCCCTTCTGAAAAGACTTCTTGTCCTTTCCCTTCTGTAGAACAAAAGTTTGGACGAGTACTTCTTGGGTATAGCATCCTCCATATCTTGAGTGCATGTGATGGAATCATGTAAGGTAACAAGGTTAAAATCCTTGAACCACCCATGTAACGACTTAGAAAACCCCCTTGTAAATAACATGATAAGCCTGGCCTCTGAAATTTAGGTCAATGTAATTTCTAACCTATGGAAATTGGTGATTTAAGCATATAAAGTCCCTGCCTTCTTGAATTGAGCCAACTCTCTCGAATGTACCTCTCGGTCTTTCTTGTCAAACTCACTCATCAATCTATGAGTAAAATCTAGGTAGGATGTAATGCTTGCATGTCCCAAGGTGAATAATCCATGGTACCACCACTTGTGTGCTACTCCCTCCAAATGTAGAGTGGAATACTTGATGGCTTATGTTTCCCTCATGGGGTTGAGCTGGAAATATGTATCAATATTTTGGACCCAAGCTCCCGCTATGCACTTGGTTGATGCATCAAACAAAGGGATATTCAATTTTCCCATCTTCCACTGCAATTCAAATTTTTGTTGCATCCTTCCAAAATCTTTGGGTTTATTTCTAGACTTAATGTTGCAAAAATTTTGGAAAGACATGTTGGTATTAAAATCTATACCCATTCCCCTGTACTCTGCTAAATAATCTGTGAAAGTCTCATGGTATCAGCTGGCTTGGTTGTATCCCTCGTTGATCTGTCAAGAAATGTGACAGTTTTGTTGTTGTCCCCTGTGCTGGGTTGAAGATGAATATTTGTGTTGCTTCCTTCCAGATGATTCCCATTACGACCATTTGAACATTGTGCACCATTGTTGTTCCACTCTTGTGAATTTACCAGTAGTTGTGCCATAAGGTCAACTAGTTGTTGTTGTCATCTAGCCAGGTCATTTAAAATATTCATGGTACTATCATTTCGTGGTATCTCCCTGTTTGAGTCACTCCTACTACCTCCAAACATTCCATGCTTGTTGCTCCCAAGTGGATCGTTTATATATCCCATTTCTTTTTCACCCTCAGTCTCAAACTGCTCTGCTTCTTCCACTTTCAACAATTCTTCTTCTTTTGGTGCTATTTGTCCCTCTCCCATAAACTCTGATAAGAACACGCGTGAGGGTTATCCTAGTCTTCTCCTCCTATATGTGGGGTGTGTAGTACTTTCTGGATTCATAAAATTTCATGAAATCACAGGTTGGCAGAATCTATGGCTCTATTACCACTGAAATGTCCCTTACCAAGTATGGGCTGATTTTCTTTTTTGATGTTTTTTTATGATATGTTTCAATTTTCATTTATAAATAATAAATATGCTTACACAATAAATTCACATATATATGGATCTATTTATATTATAAAAAATTATATAACATACCATAAATAATAATATTAAATATTAATGATAATTATTAATATTGATATTAATTAATATTATTAATTATTAATTATTAAGTAAGAAGTAATTAATTAACCATTTATGAAAAGTCAAAAGACATGACTTATATTCTAAAGGGCGCCAAATGGCGTATAAAGCCCAAGGCACTATATATAAATCATCATTATCTTATCAATTATCTATTAATTTTCCATTCATGGAGTATATGTGTTATTTACGCTGGTTATTCCAATAAAAATGATTTTTAATCATTTCAATATTCAACGTGGAGAGGGCGAATATCATAATAATCGAAAGATAAATATCCCAGTATATCTATTACAACAGCCATCCGTAAACTTCTTTAAGGCTATAATAACAATACAAAATACAACAAATAATTTATACTTGACATGTGGGAACAAATCATAGTTGTAGAACTTCTTTATGGATGTACTGTCCTCTTTATATCAACTACATAATCATGAACAACTACAGATCATGGAATGCTACAAAATCATGAACAACAACAGAATGGCAACTACAAAATATGGAAACTGTAGCTGCAGAATAAGATGGCTACAAAATCGTGACTGCGGAATAAGGTGGCTGTAGAATGAGACAAATGTAGAACCATGGCTGCATAATGAGACAGTTGCAGAATCGCAAATGTGGAACGAGGCGTCTGTAGAATCGTAGCTACAGAATGAGGCAGCTGCAGAATCACAACTACAGAATGAAGCGGCGGCATAATTGCGGCTACGGAATGAGGCAGCTACAGAATGGATTTAAACTCTGAAATCTCTTCAAATATACAATAAGCTTTTATCATTCCTCGACAATGAAGTGCAAATGATGAATCTGGATGATCCCTCCTCCAAATCGACTAGGGTAGATAGTTTCACTACCGAAATCGAATCCCTCTTTCTTAGGGTTTCATCCAAGAGAAAGCCAAAGATCAAGAGGTCTCAAGTTTCAAAATGCAATAGACAAGAATGAATGAGAGAGTGTGATCGCTCTCCCTTTTATAACTCTTTTTCTCTCTTGTGACTCTTCAACTTCCCTTTCTCTCATTTCTCACTTTTTAATTTAAAAATGACCTTTTAGTGAGAAAGTAGTTCCTATTCTCATGTTGACCCTTTTTGGACCAATTTTACCCTTTTGCACCACTTTTAACTTAAGTGACCTTTATAAAGTCACTTTAGGTGATAATTATTAATTATTAAATGTCGCTTTATAAAATTCTAAGTTGCACGAAACGTGAAAAAGTTTTTGAGTTTTCGAACGGGGACACCTAGAAACGTGACCCCCCCAAAATGGGTATGCTGGGGGAAACACCGTGTGTGTATATATATATAATTTGAAAATACCTCATTGTTTTGTAAAAAATAAGAATGGATATTAACTGCAATGTATAGTATGCTTGTTATACCTTTATGATGTTATTCCATGATATGTCACCATTTTTGGCATCAAACCTACAATGTAATTTAATTATCTTTTTTGTGTAAAGTATAAGGCACAGTTCTGAAGTTATTCCTTCTCTTAGATGATTTGGAGTGCAAAATTTGTTTCTGTACTAATTATACAAAATGCTTGCATCAAGAAAAATGATGAGACATTCAACAAAAGAAATAGTTAAAATGTTTTCGGTATCCATGTTGCTTCATTCAATATATAACATGTTATTAATGGTAAGGTTTTTGCACAACTTTATGATGGAGTACTATGTTAGACACACTAGCTCACCGAGAGGGGGGGGGGGGGGGGGGTGAATCGTTGAGCTTGAACTTACTTCAATTTTAACTTCTTCAAACTCTAAAACTTAAGTCATCATTTCACATTCAATTCAGCATCATATTCATCAATAGATCCTGCTTCAATAATCAAATCATTCATCAAATAAAACACATAATCATTAATTCATTGCATAAGAGACACAGATATAATATTTGTAATCTTTTTGTATTTCAAACGTCTATGACCGTGATGGCAATTCAACACCTACTGATACAAAAGCACCTACTTCCATCCAAGACTATGCTTGGTATTTTCTTAGATCCTACTAAGAAAATAGTTACAAGACCCATCTTGTATGACAAGTACATATTTGTCACATTACATTGTTACAATCACATCATCCTCATTCTGTCAATCACGGTCCTCTACTCATGTCCTCAGGGGCTGCTGCAATCACTATTTCGTCAATACAACTTGTCAATAATCATGTCTATCTAATCAAATATCTCCAAGATCATGATATCATTGCTTAAAGTCTGAGTGTAGGCATCATCATCAGTTATGTCATAATGTGCATAATCACTGTGTATATAGAATATCAATCTCAATCATATGACAAGTATATCACTATGTACCCATGAGCATATATGTCATCACTGTATATGCGTCATCCATTACATCACTATGCATATATTGCTATCATCATTCCATTATACAAATTGTCATGCATACCACAGTTTAAATCTTCTGATTGTTTCAACAATTCAAACTGTGTATCACTGAGCTGACTGTGCAAGAATTTAGACTGTGTATACTACTACAATCTCAGTCTTGGAACATCTTCCAAAGACAAACAAAAACTAGACTTATGATGTACACTCAGGAGAATCAATAAGACACCTATTGTTTTCCCATAAATAAAAAGATGATGCTACAAATCTGGGTATGATATAGACCTCTTACCGTTGCCACTAATCCTACGTTTTCCATGGTCTGCTGCCCATGAAATTGCTATAGAAAAACAATGACGAATTTCATCAGTGCTAATCCAAATTTCTTAACTTCAAAATGAAAACATTGACTTCTATTTATACTGGTTTTCGTAAGTGTTTTTGAGCTGACATGTCTTTTGAAAGAGTTATATAGTTTTTATTATTTTAATTAGGACGTCAGGTAAATGTTTAATCATTATTTAATAATTAAATGGTATTTTAACATCAAAAATATATTTATGTTTTTGGTCTTTTTTCCACATTGAAAAAGTGGGCTTGTTAGCACTTTAACCCTTCTTATTTAGCCTTCCATATGCCCACATATGACCTCTAATAGTAGTCTTCATGGAATTCCTGCATGGGCTATCTTCAGGAAACCCACGTTCTCCTTAACTATGCCCACGGAGGTCTTTTAGGATGCCCCCATGTGACTTTAGAATGCCAGTGGGAGCCACATTTAAATGCTTGCACAAGGGTTTTTTAAATGCTCGCAAGCATTCTAAAGATATTCCCACAATGGTAAGAATGTGATGCCCACACAGACTTAATATATATGCACACAGATTCTTCTCCTTGTCCACTTCATCATCCTTGTTTTCCTTTTGTCCGTGTTCTTCTTTTTTCCATGTCACCATACTTTCTCATCATGTTATCTTCAAATTACCACAATATGGGTCATTTGGCTTGTTAGGTGTGCTAATGCCCAAATCCAGATTCCTTGTGCTTTGTCAACAATCATTGCATGCTCGTCCATCTTTGTCTATGTCACTTTTTCAATTCACACCTTTGTTGTCATCATATTGACTTGCTTGTCCTTCATTCTTGCTTTCCATGCTTGTCATCATCCATTGGACCTTTGTCATTGATGTTGTCATCAATGACAATCATAGACAACCATATTCATCATACTATATATGTTGCCTTGTCAAATGTTGTAGCTTGTTGTACAACTTCTCCTGGTAGTTAGCCTCTTTAAAATGAGAAACATTTATTATATATTTATGGGAATATTGCATTTATTGTATAGATGTAGTTATATCTTTTTGAAGCAAATGGTTTTTGTATGTTTCCTTCTTAATGGTAACTGCATTATGTCAGGAATTATATTTACCATTTATCTAAAGATTCTGAACAGTAGTCTCTCCGAGTATGTAAAATGCTTGTTTTTTCATGAAGAGTCATTCTGAGAAGCAAATGTGCCATTATACCTCTCACTCACTTTCTAAAATTATTTAGATGGAATGGTTCAAAGTGTAATTTTAAGGCATTAAGCTGTCTGAAAATTCAAATGAAACATTATAATCGAGTATGTATTTTTCCACTTGTGTTCTTGCTAGTATTGCAGATCTTTATGAGATTAAATCAATTTATTTACTTTGTGATCAAGCCACATTCAGTAGAGTTATATAGCTAAGTAGCATGAGGGATGTTGATTTTTTCAACTGTATAAATTTCCTATATACCGTATATCTATATTTTGTCCTTGCTTGTAATCTCAGGAGAGAACAACAGAAGAGCAAGCTCGTCTGATGAAAGCAACATTGAAAAAGGATGCAAAGCATCGCAAGAAGATTGAAGCTGATAGTATTGAATATGACTATCCAACCCTTGTAAGTATGATATTTATTGAAAATAATCATTGTTTCCATATTAGGAGAGGATGGCATTGAGTTCTAAAATATATGAATGAATGATGTATATGTTGTAGACTAATGGCCTTCCACATGTCCCTAAGAAGATCAAGTTAGTTGATGGTGAAGAATGATGCTAACATGAGGAAATATCAGTTGATACAACCAGAGTTTAAGCATCGTATACGTACCATTAGTTTTTCTCAATAGAACTATCTATATACCAAGTTTGAGTCTTACAACATTATAGGTAGATGCCCCTTGTGTGTGAGGTTAACTATAGAAAGGTTCTTATTAGTAAAAAATTTCCATTACCTGCTCGTTTCAGTGCTACAAATGAAATGACATATTTAAATTACTATGATTTATTATTGTATCATCCAAATCACAATAGTGATTTCTTAGGTTCTATAATATAATCCACACATGGTAATTGAGTGACATGTGGAGGAAAGTGGTCTGAGTTTTATGGATATTCTATTGATGCCATGGAGCAAATGAGGGTTCACCACTTTAATTTACAACAATTTTGTGAAATGTGATATTTCACAACAATTTTTATTAAATGTTATAATGGTGATTCAACACCATGCAGTTCATGGGCTTTTTTGGTAGTCATGTGTTGTCTAGTTTTAATTGTTGTTTGCAATAATCGTTATATAATTATAGGCAAGCTATAACAAGTTCATATCTTCCAATTGCTACTACTAGTTGCAGACATTTTGAACTGAGGCGCGTTGTATGCATGTATAGAAGCATTTTTAAACTGTGATTGTTGTGGAGGTACTGCCTCGATTTCTGTGTATTATTCACAAATCATTCTAACCATCTCTATGAACTTAAATATGTTGAGATGTACAAGTCAGGTTTTGGAGGCGGTAGTAGTTTGACATCTGTTCTGGGCCCTTTCCTATTGCAAGAGAATTGTCTTTAAAAAAAATCAACATGTGGAGAAGTGCTGCATTTCAGTGCCTTTTAACTTGAAAAATAGTTTGCAGTTTTAATCAGTTCTAAGGAAATGTAAACTCTGGTGAATGATTGCCAATATCTGGGATACTTTAAGTCCTATCTAGATTTGATTTCTTCAATGTCGTGGATTCCCTATCGATATTTAACAACATTATTCAAATTTAAGTGTACAGAACCAAAATTACTGCAAAGTAAAAATTGTAAATCTGCAAATGTTAGGATATTCCAGTTACATCATATGTTTATTTAGTAGTTTCCAGCTATATATGGAATGTGTAAAATAATGTCTAGACTCTAGATTGCATTCTTGTTTTTTAGAAGGATATTTGTTTTCCAATTGCATCCCTAATTTTAAGGGCAACGTTATTTGTATGTTTGTATATTCTTTATAAAAGAAAAGAAAACAAGGAGGACAACAATTTGTACCTTTAGAAAGATTTTTTTTTTTTTTTTTTTTTTTGTAGTATGTGGGTCTTGCCTTAGCTGTTCTGTTATTTTGAAATTTATTTTCTGATGAATATATATGTGGTGTAGATTCTTCTCCATTTGCTGCAGGTTGCTATCAAGAGTTAATAATTGGTATCAGAGTGGTTGTTGGGTTCAAGGGGATTCCTGTGTTGCCAAGATGAGGAAACTTTGTTAATGGCATCTTAGTTTTCCAAGGCTTTGTTTTCAGCTCTTGGTCAATGTTCTATACATATTTTATGGTCCAGGTTAAGGAGCTCAAATCAGACAATGTTGTGTTGTTGCAGAATTCAGAGCAGTGGTTTTTCCATTTGGCATAACCAGCGTCAATGACGAGCTGGGAAGATATTCGTGGTATATGAAATGGTATCTGTGCATTTGGAGATTGAGAAATTCAATTGCTACAACTTCAATTTGTGGAAGTTGAAGATGGAATATTTGCTTATTGAAAGAATGCAGAAAAGTCATCTCGAAGGATACAAAAATTGGCACTAAAGTAGGGGGATTGGAACATAATGAATGATAAGGTCATTGCCTTGATTGGTCTTAATTTATTTGATTCTACGTGAATGAATGTGTCTAGGTAAACTACAACAAAGAAGCTTTGATTACGATACTAAATTATTCATGAATTTGATATTCATGTGGAAGGAGTTGTATGGTCCCAAAGAAGCTTTGATTTAAACTTGACTTATATGATACTAAATCCTTCATGAATTTGATATTCACGTGGAAGGAGTTGTATGGTTCATATCACCTTAATTCCTTCAATTCCTTGCTTAATTGGCTCAAGGACATCATTGATGAAGTAAAGGACGGTGAGCAATGCATAGCTTCACTCTGTTGTATTTTGAATTCTTGTGGGAATCTGATAGTTTCTATCAATGGAGATACAAATGTAAAGAATATCAAGTTGGATTAGATCATGGGTTGGTCACTACTTTTGAACTAACATTGATAGAAAAGTGTTGGTGACTATGGGTCTCTTTAAGGAGAAAAATGACAAGAGATATAGTGTGAGAAAATTTAGATATAGAGGAGGATATGCCAGTGAAGGCAGGAAGCTACAAGTAATATGTTGGAGGTGTCATCAAAGAGTGCACAAGAAGAGAAGATGCAATGTCAATCCTTCCAAGGAGAAAGAAGAAAATAAGGAGGATTTGGTGTTTGGGATCTTTGGTGTTGAGGGAAACATGTATCTCTCTTTTGTATGTTTGTTATTCAATGTCAATGAGAAAGCATGGTTGATTTATTTGGGAGCTTCCTTCTCTTTAGACACCTCACTCGGATTGGTCCATGAATTGTGTTAGTTTTGGTAGCTCGGATATACTTTTATACCATGTGCCTAAGTGCATGGGTCCAAGTACATGCATCTTACTTGAGTGACATAAAGTACTTTATAATATGTTTTTGTAAAGTGACTTTATAAAGTTAAATTTATTTGTACTTGTTATCACTCTGGGAAACTCCTCTAGGTTGTAGCTTGAGGATGCCTGGTAAATTACAATGTTTTTAGGGTTTTCTGATATGGATCTAGTCAGTTAACCTATATAACCTTTCCACTCTCAAGGAATGCATAAAAATCACTCACTTACAAGGATTTTAGTTACAATTTCTCAAAAGTTGACAAAAAGGTGCATGGGTGAAGAACTCATCAGGCTGGCAGATTTACATACAAAACACATGCATATAAATGGCTAAATCATGAT
The DNA here is from genome assembly GCA_001517045.1 of Pseudotsuga menziesii. Taxonomy (NCBI): domain Eukaryota; kingdom Viridiplantae; phylum Streptophyta; class Pinopsida; order Pinales; family Pinaceae; genus Pseudotsuga; species Pseudotsuga menziesii. The sequence continues at coordinate 597,798 of LPNX010661884.1, read as the reverse complement.
AAGGATGGAACTTATAAATCAAATTACACTAACAAACCAATAGGATGATAGCTATCAGCATATTAATCAATCTGAAAATGACCTAAATACACATTTAGGCATAAATACAGTAAAGAAAGAGATGATGGCTGAACAGATCATAACAAAAGAGCTTATATTCATGAACAAGTAAAATGAGAAGCATGAAAGCATTATAGGCTTATAAATCCTCGAAGTTGAACCTTTATTATAAAATTGATCTTAGGCTTTATAGCCTTTTACAAAATGGAGAGATCCTAAAACTTGGATCTATTTTTTACAAAAATAATCAAAAGTAACAGTTTTTGCAAATTAGGGTTTGAAACCCTACCTAACTACTTGTCTAACTATAATGAAGATTTAATTCACTAACTGAACATTAAATAACTGAAGTAGTTGCTAATGATCACTGCTGCTGGTCCATTGTCAGTTAACCCACTGATTTCTCCTTGACAATTAGGGTTGATGACTTTATGGCGTTGTTTTGTCATAATAGATCTAAATAGACCCTTTATGATACTTCTATCAGCACCTTTTATCTTTAACTTATGTCCCTGAGCCATCTACAGTCACCAAAATCCAGTTCTGTCTGTCAAAAATTTGCGTTTAAACCTTTGTCTGCTTTTGGTGGTTAAGCGACCAGTCTATCAGAACTTTTAACTGCCGAAAAGAAGAGCTTTCAGCAACTAACGGATTGCTCCAGTGCCCACTTAACCATCGAAAGCCCTGTTTCACAAAAAATTGTTAGGTTTCACTCAAAAAATCCTTTCGAGGCCTATTTTCTCAGCCTTCTTCTTCTGAGGGCTTCATGTTTGGAGTGTTTGTTGGGCCTTGGCTTGTTTCAGGAGGCTAGAGACTGATGGTTGCTTCAACTAGGGTTGATAAGGCAAGGTGGATGCTAGGGTTTGCTTTTGCTTATTTCAACTGCAGCCTTTGGAGCCTCACCATCCTAAGTAACCTGGTGTTATCCTTCTGGTACATGTTGTTCATCCTTTTCAAGAAAATGTATCTATCTCTCTACTCCAAGTAGGACTTGTGCAATAGCTTGTTTCTCCTAGTCAATGTTTCATTGTTTCTCTTCAGTTTTCTTTCCAAGACCTCCATTTCATAAACCTTCCTTAGTAGCTGATTGATCTTTTGACTTCTAGGTTTGCTGGAGGAAGCCCTTTCAACTGGTTATTCTTGTTCTTGTGGTGTGGGGGATGGCAATGCTTCAGTAAATGGAACAATTTGCAGATTTAAGGCTGCATCCTCTCCTTGTTCTTCCTCGGAATCTGAATAAGGTAGGTTTAAGACATTCTCCTAGTGTGCTTCTACCCCCTGACCTTTCTCACCGAAATCCAAATTCATTTTTTCCTTCTTGATATTAGAGGAGGAAGGGGGTTGTTCTGTTGCTGCGGCTGGGGAAATGGATCTCCTCCTTATTCTCCCACTCCTTGGGGTGTTGGATTTCTTGGCAGGAGATTTTCCTTTTTCCTCTGGCTAAAGGCCTGTCTCAAAGCCATTCCAGAACAAGAAATAAGGCCAAGCAATGTTTCTTTTCTTCAATGATTCGTGGACCAATAGCTAGATAAGACCATGGTGGCACAACGTACCAGCAATTTTGGATGGTTGGGCTTTCACTTGATGGGCCATCTTCCCTAGACTCCTGTGTAAATAAAAGGGTAGATTAAGAGGGTTCTTACCTGTGAAGTGGTTCATGAGTTTGAAATGATAGATCATTGCTCTATTGTATCTTCCTTCACAGGTCAAATAGACCACAATGGCCTTTAGCAGCTGCTGCCAGCTCTCTTCTAGCCATGATGATGGCACACTCTTCTTCCATATCGTTCCCCTATGCTCAGGCTTGAGATATGACCTAAACTCCACATCTTTGGGTATGGTGGTCTTGAACCACTTATCTCCAGTGAAAGGGAGTTCGGTCACCTCTGAGATTAGTGTTTCATATATGATAAATTCCTCCCTTCCTATGACTGCTTTTGAACCATCAAATGATAGGGCAAAAGCTTCAGCCGCCTGCTGATGAAAACCCTGTATTTTTTCACAATATTTGTAGTAGCCTACCTCCTGGAACAGTCTGCAAACCTCTATATGGGCCTCTAAATAACTGACATCACCTAGCTCTTGTATGAGAGATAGTTCATTTTTCTTCATCCTGATGGATGTAATCTCCTAGTTACCTGCAAAACAACCTTTAGACTTTGTATACAGTGTGCTTCAACAGGCTGCTCCTTCAGAGCTCATTTTTCTAGTGATAACAATACTAATTTTGAAAATGAAATTCAATGGAGTCCCAAGGCATTGATTATGATAATTTTCTGTTATTTATGGGAGCTGAGGTCACCCAAATGATGACAGCGGCTTGATCCCTGAGACATATTTTCCCAGATAACCGTACCCTACCTCAGCTAGAGCATTCAATGGTTTATATGATGATCTTTGGGACAGGTGGAGGAAAATTGGAGGTTGGCGATCAGATCAGTTTGTGTTATTTAAATAATGACCCTTTTCACTCATTTCCCACATAGTCACATGGCTCCAGGTCTTTTCAATGGGTAATCATGCTCTAAAATGATCTTCTGTCTTGCTGATGGGGTTGGATGTGACAGTTCCCAACCGTTTCCCTATTTTGGCCTTTTCGATGGTTTAAGATCCTCCGTGGTTTTCTCAACTGGCCACCAAAAAATTGGCTTTTGGTGGATAATTAAACATTATCTTTCTTTCCTAAGCCGTCGGAACCCCTACCCCGTCGCCGTGGTGAACTTTTGCTTTCAACAAATAGTGAATTTTGAAAAAACCCTTTTTAACTACCAAACAAACAACTACAAACCCGTCGATGATCGGAAGCTCTAATCACTAAATTCATCGGCACTTTAAACCTGAAAGATGCCATAGTGTCGGCAATTCAAACCATTAATGTCCCATCGGTGATCAGAAGCTATAACCACTAAAACATCGGAACCTCGGGCCTGAATGCTGCCGTAGTGTAGACGATTCAAACCACTAACGTCCCATTAGTGATCGAAAGCTCTAACCACTAAAACATCGAAACCTCAAGCCTAAACGCTACCGTACTGTTGGTGCTTCAAACAACTAAGGTCGCGATGGTTAAGCATTGACGATCGAAAGCTCTAACCACTAATGCGTCGGTGATCGAAACCTCAAACCACTAATGCGTCGGCAATCAGAACCTCAAACCACTAGACTCTTCGCAGTGTCGATGGCATAAAGGACAAGCCCTCTGAAACTTTGGTGTCGTAGGGGACTAAACCTTTGACTGCTGTAAAAAATTGTTCTTTCGGTGGTCAACACAAATGCCATAACTTTCGCCTAAACCACCGAAAGGGTTTTTCCACCCGATATTTCTCTTCTAGCTTACTGTGGCTAATGAGATGTTCTAATCATAGCCTAAGCCACCGAATTTACCTTTCCTGGTGCTGCTTACCACTCATTTTCAGTGGTTTTAAACCTTTTTATCTCTCTTTCTAGTTTGCCGAAAGCGCCCCTTTTTCGGTGGCTAATGAGTTTCTGTAGTCTCACCTAAGCAACCGAAGGTGTTACTTTGACTCTGGTTGCTCAGACCGCTTTCGGTGGTTGCCTTTGGCCCTCATTCAACTGTTTAGCCACCGAAACATATTTTTTCGGTGGCTAATGAGCTATGATAGTCCTCTCCTAAGCCACCGAAAGCTACAACTTGTGAAATTTTCATCCAAATAAAAAACAAAGGCTTTCAAACTGTTAGTCATATTCCTATCCTTCATTGCATGAGTTAAATTCTTCATACTATCAAAATAAATTATTTTGGGAGATAATAGTATTTTATAAAGCTAAGTTGTACTTTTTATTATTTTTGGAGAAGTGACTTTTTAAGAGAAGTGATTTTAATATAGTTCATGACTTAAGGGATTTAAGTGAACTTGTGATTAAATCACAACCATCGATCTTGTGGGACAATATTCGATCTTGATCATAGAAGATGAAGAGTCAAGACACTTACCCTAAAATGAATAATAAAAGTGATAGAGTGAAACTTATTTTAGACATTCCAAGGGTTTTTGAGATAATTATGAGGCATGTTTTTCAAGAGAATAAGAGGATTTGAGTCGAGAAGGGAAAGGAGAGTGAGATGTGTAGAAGGGGGGTGTAGTTTTTAAGAGAGAACAATGGCATGAATCCCAAGAAACTCAACATTTATTGCAACAAGAAGTTGGGAGCAGATTCTGAAAAGAAAGCAAAGGAACACATCCCAAGGAAACCCCAGTAGTGATTGCTGGTATGTGCTAGGGCAGAGGAGGTTGTACTATATGGATTTGCAGAAGATTGTATTGTTTTCCTTGCACATAAATTGATGTTGAAAATTATGCACAAATCTCAAGGTGCCATATTTGCTTGGTAAGAGTTTTGCTACCTATTCATGAGAATGTTGTAGTTGTTTCTGATTTGTTGCCAAAGAGGAATATTGTATAGTGGTTCGTATAGTTGTTCTTGTGCACATATTTCGAGAAGGCTTTTTGTAGGTGATTTTTGGTAATGTTTTGGCACACATTTTGAAGGTTTGTTGGTACATATTTTTTGTTTGTATTGATTTTTTATGTTGCAACATTCTACTACTGTAAATCTCTGATATTTTGCTAACGAGATTAATAATTTTTTCTTGACTGGTTTTCCCCTTAGGCGGGGGTTTCTAGGGCTTTAGACAAAATTTCCAGTGTCTTAATGTCATTTACAGTCTATTTTTTCACATTTATTTTCGTTGTTAAATGTATTTAGTTACAAAATATCAACTTACGATGACATGAAAAATGTATGCATGTGATGTGAGATGAATTTCATGAATGTTGAAAACCGTTATAAGAGGTTAGCTAACTGTGTGGGTTGAGTTAAGTCTTAATTATAACATGGTATTAGAGTTAGGCCTCTGATAGTGTTTCAATGGGTTGTTTTGTGGCAGTTGTTTGCTAGTGAGTTTTGCTTATTGGAACAACTGAGTAGTGATTTTTGACACAATGGATGATAAGTGATTTGCTGAGATTTTGAGTTGTTTTTGGTTGGTTCTTGAAAATGCTTATAACCTTTGGGTTACGATTTGAGGATAGGATTTCGGGAGAGTTCAACTTCATTCCATGGAAGGATATAGTCACTTTACTTCTGGAGCAATTTGATGGGACATAACCAAAGAAGTTGTCATGATTCCAACTTATGTCGACGAGTTGGTTGAGTACAATAAGAAGAATGTGAAGGAAAAACGTCGCCTTCTTGATATAGTTAAAGACCACTTGATACTGTTTATGTATTTGTAACTTTAGAATGTATTCATTTGTATATATTGTATTTCATTGATTCTCGATGCTCCTATCGGGAGAATCACTTGTATTTCCTTGTACCCAGATGTTCCTATCGGGAGAATTACTAAAATTCTTGAGGTAGTCCTCTCCGTTGTAAGCCGGGTCATTAGTACCCTAGTTGTGGTTACTCAAGCCTACCTAAAGGATTACTCGAGCCTACGTAACTGAGTCAAATATGAAGTGAACGAAAGAATATAAATAGAGAGTGAGCCTCTCTATTTGAGACACACACTCACCCAGCTATAGCACATAGGTGAGAGAGAAGAAGCTCACTCAAGTGAGAGAGAGAATAGTTGTTGGAGATCATCTTTCTATCTTTTGGTTTTACTACTGCCATTGGTGCTCATTCTATCTCCGAGGAAGTTGTGGGGTTTTTCCTTTATGGTTTCCCCAAGGATAAATCTTTGTTTCTATTGTCTATTGTGATTTATCGTTGTGCATGTTATTCCCTCAGATAAGATCCTAAGATCATATTGTCAAATTGATAAAAATATAACATGGTATTAGAGCTAACCTAAGAAGAAGAGATTGTGCATATGTAGAAACTAGGGATTCTTAATTTTTGGGTCTCTCTCCACAATCCATCAGCAAAAGGATGGTAGGATGACTCTCCATTGAATGGTGCATCTTTCTGTCGAAGTATAATTTGATTTCGGGCATTTTTAGTTTTTGTTGCAGGAAATTAGGGATTTTTTACAGAAGAGGAATTTTTGAGTGAGCCTAGCATAGGATTTCTCTCCTCATCAAAATAGAAGTTTAGAGACCAAGGTCGAATTTTTTGGTTGGGTAAAACTCCGAGAAATTCAAACCCTAATTTGACCTCGGGCCTGAAAACCCCTAAAATTCTAAAACTAGTAGTTTTGGTACATTTGATATATCGTGGGATTGAAGAAGTATCAAGGACCAAAATTTTCACAGGCTGAAGATAAAATCCTGATGTACCATGTGTAAAACTTTCATCCTCCAATTCGCTATATTATGGGAGATATGATTCCTCCAAATCAGGGTTCTAGCCTCTTCCAGGATTAATACCTAACCAGGACAAATAGGGAGAATTGTTATATATCGGGCTACAAAGGTCCAAATTAAATTTCCTAGGATGTTACATATAGGGAATAGAATTTAATTTATGTGGTAAAATTTTCAGACCCTGATGATGAAAAAGGGACACATGGCAGTCCGTACAAGTTCGCTATATTGAACAATCTTGAAATAAGTCACCTTGGGAAAACTCTCAGAAGTCCCAATTGGTGAAACCAATTCTTCTCAAACCTATGGTGTTAAAAAGAGGATATGAGAGGATACCTTAGTGTGAAGTTTCACACACATAGGAGTATAAATTTCTAATATAGCTCAAAAACAATAGTAGGAATTTCTGCAGAGGAAATTGGAAAACTAGGGCATCCTGTTCCTGGAACTTCCCTCCACTGTTTTCAGAAAAGGAGTACATTGGAAAGCTCACCTTAAAGAGTTGCATATTTCTATCCAATCATATCTAAAATATTCCAATATTTGAAAATTAGGGTTTCTCTAACAAACACTAGATCAGCTAGATCCAGAACCAGGACGGACACCTCAAATCGGTAAGATCTACTCTTTTGCTATTTACAGTTGAGGTTCTCATTTCAGGATGACTAATCACACCATATTAATGACAATATTGGTGAATATGACAAATTCCAAGCATGGAAGTATAGGATTTCACTGGTTTTTGAAGAAAATGAATTGGATACCTACATAAGTGGAGAGGTTCCAATTCCAAAGGGAGATGAGGCTAAAAGCCTTACACAAGAAGAACTTGGTCAAGGCCAAGAAGATCATTGTAGATTCAATCAAGGATAAACTTATACCATAAGTGTCTTCCCTAAATACACCTAAAGAGATGTTTTATTCCTTGACCAAACTATTTGAAGGGAAGAACATAAATCGGAAGATGACTTTGAGAAACCAGTTGAAGAATGTTAAGATCCAGAATGAAGATACCATACAGACATACTTTACAAGGGTCTCTCAAATCAAATAACAGCTTGAAGAAGTAGAAGAAGAAGTAGAAGAAGAAGTGGAGAATTCAGAAGTTGTGATAACCACCTTGAATGGCCTCCTAGGATCATGGGATTCATTCATTCGAGGAATGTGTGCCAGAAGGAAGTGATTACTCTCAGCAAACTCTGGGAAGAGCACACACAAGATGAAGCTCGGCCCATAATAAGAAAAGAGAAGATGGGAGAAACTGAAGATCAAGCTCTCACCATCCAAAGAAGATCCCTCAAGCGATGAGGAATACGAAGGACTCAACTCTTGAAGAACCTCTTATCCCAGTCTTAGCATTTGGATAAGAAATGACGAATGAATAAGATGATGAATCTGAAGGCTCAAGAAGGAGTTTACACACGAAACAAATAAAGATAAGTATTCAATTGTCATTTCATGATATTATTTTTTTATGCATTTGTTTATATTCAATTGGTGTGTTGTGCACAATAGAATGTTTGCATTAATGACAGTATACTAGCAATATGCATGTGATGGGTAAGTATCCCATGGTGGTATACAACTCTCCATTGCTACTTATCTAGAATGAAACCTCTTTGCTGACATATTGGATTAGTGCACAATCTCAATATTGTCTTGGTAGAGATGGAAGGAATCTAGAAAGTTTCTGTGAGATATGGATGAATGTTGTATTGGCTAAAATAGTTGCATGATTATATCTTTATGCAAAAGAAATTTACCATTATGAATATGCCTTATGAAATGTTTCTAACCATACAACTAATGCATTTGACTTGTAGGAAATATCATGTACAATAGCTTACAAGAAAAGAAGGATGATACTTGTTCTGAAGAACTAGTGACGATAGTTCGAGAAATAATACAAGATGAAGAATAATATGACGATACTTTCAAAGAGAGAAAGATGTCTCAGACACAGTGCAGTTATGTGACACTGTTGAGCGACATCATTGAGGCAGAACCTTCCAGCTATGAAGAAATAGCCAAGAAGAAAGGGAAGAAGTGTACCAGTTCAAGAAGAATGATGTCTAGGATGTGGTATCGAGACCTGAAGGGAATTCCGTAGTATCTTCCATATAGGATCTGCAATATCTAGCATGCAATAGATGGCAACATCGTGGGATACAAGGTAAGATTCATTGCACAAGGATTCTCATAGAAAGAAGGCATAGACTATGAAGAGACATTTGCAATTAAGACACATTTGCAAATTAAAGAAGGCCTTGTACGAGCTCAGAATACACCCATGGGATAACACATACATGAGGAGCTTGAAGATCACCTAGAGTGATGAAGATCTTAAACTTTGCTACAAGGTTGAATATGAAATCCTATAGAGGATGAAAAGCTCACATATGGGTGTGAGAAGAACACCTTCTAGATAGAGGATCTTGGTTTCCAGTGAACCTAGATGGATACAAAGAATATTAGTAGCAGAGAAAGCTACTTGTCACTCTAGTACATAATATTTCAATACATACAATATGAAAGGAAGCGGGAGAATGAGGCTCCACTTCAGAGGGAGTGACTATAGATTATCTTGAGGTTTGACATGGTACGATAGGATGAACAACTTATTGATGGATCTAGGATTTACTAAGAGTAAAGCATATTCCAACCTTTTCTTCAAGGTTGAAGGCGAAAGACCATTAATGCTCATGTCATATGCCGATGACTTGTTCCTGGCAGAAAAGAGTAACTCATTAAAGTTGCAAGAAGGAGACTTTCTTCCAAGTTCGAGATGAAGGACTTGGATATGATGCACTATTATTTAGGCATGGAAGTGTGGCAGAATGTAGATGGAATCTCCCTTAGATAAGGGAATTATGCAGTAGAGATCCTGAAGAGGTTTGGGATGATGGACTGCAAGGCCATGACCACACCTATGGCATTGAACCTGAAGCTATTGAGTGTTTCTTCATTAGAGTCAGTTGAGGCCACACTGTATCGTCAGATGATTTGTTCCTTGATGTACCTGAGGAATACGATACCATATATTTGCTTTGTTGTGAACACATTGAGACATGTTCACCTGATGGTTGCAAAGCATGCAGTGAGGTGCCTGAAGGGTATAGTTGAGTATGGGCTCAAGTATGATATGAATCAGAAGATTGACCTAGAGGGTTATGTGGATTTGTATTGGTCATGTAGTGCCATTGATAGGAAGAGCACTTCAAGGTGCTACTTTAGTATGAGATCAGGTGTGATCTCTTGGTTCAGCAGGAAGGATTCTTGCATGGTGTTGAGTACAGCCAAGGCAAAATATGTTTCCACTTGCTCGGCTATTTGGGAGGCAGTATGTTTCTTTTGAAAACTATTATTTGATCTAATTGATCTGAATTGCATTTTTGTATGATGCAGAGAGGAGCAGTGAAGCTCCAGTATGTGATCCAGATCTAGATCTCTCAAAAGAGGGAGTTCTAGTATAGCCAGTGAGACAGGTTGTTTGAGCATAAAATATTGGTGAAGCTCATAGGTTGCTCAGATGTAAACAGACCTCCAGGTTTTCCTTGGATGTAATCAGTCCTGGCAAAGAACAAAAGTTATCCTTGGATGTAATCAGCCCTGATATGATTCTATGCTAGAAATGGTCAAAGTGAATTTTGAGTACTATAGGGAGAAGCTTGGTGTTCTCTGGATCGAGGTTCCTTCCAAGGGGAAGTGATGAGTTCATGAGCCTTTCTGACATGGTGGTAGGATTGGTTCCTCCCATTGTCAGATGTAAGTGTTGTGCCCTTCTGACATGGTGGTAGGATTGGTTCTTCCCATGGTCAGATGTAAGTGTTGTTCCCTTCTGACATGGTGGAAGGATTGGTTTCTCCCATGGTCAGATGTAAGTGATGTTCCATTTTGACATGGTGGTAGGTGGGGCCTCCCATGGTCAGATGTAAGTGCAGTGGCCTACATCCAGTATGAAAAAGGACTAGCTCTATAGAGACCCATATCCAGTATGAAAAAGGACTGGCTTTGTGGAGGTACATCCAGTATGAAAAAGGGTTGGCTCTATAGTGGCCTACATCCAGTATGAAAAAGGACTGGCTCTGTAGGGACCCACATCCAGTATGAAAAAGGATTGGCTCTATGAAATACATCCAGAATTAAAAAGGGTTGGCTCCGTAGTGGCCTACATCCAATATGAAAAAGGACTGGCTCTGTAGAGACCCACATCCAGTATGAAAAAGGACTGGCTCTGTGGAGGTACATCCAGTATGAAAAAGGACTGGCTCTATAGATGCCTACATCTAGTATGAAAAAGGACTAGCTCTGTAGAGGAAGACCTACATGGAGGCTAGGCCTACAACTAGCATGAAAAAGGGTTGGCTCTATAGAACTTCCTATGATGAGAAGAATGAAGCGATAGCACCATTTGATCGAGATAGCGGAAGTAGTGATGATGATGATGATCTAGTGATGATCCAGCTTTGATGATGATCTAGTGATGATCCAGCTTTGATGATGATCCAGTGATGATGATGATCTAGTGATGATCTAGCTTTGATGATGATCCAGTGATGATGATGATCCAGTGATGGCGCAGCTTTGATGATGATACTGTGATGATCCAAAGAAGAAGACTTGTGCTGTTGAATTGTGTCAAGAGAATACCTTCCTAGTTAAGAGGGAATGTTGATGTATTTGTAACTTTGGAATGTATTCATTTGTATATATTGTATTTCATTGATCCTCGATGCTCCTATTGAGAGAATCACTTGTATTTACTTGTACCTCGATGTTCCTATCGGGAGAATTACTAAAATTCATGAGGTAGTCCCCTCCATTGTAAGTCGGGTCATTAGTACCCTAGTTGTGGTTACTCAAGCCTACATAACTAAGTTAGGATTACTCGATCCTACGTAACTGAGACAAATATTAAGTGAACGAAAGAATATAAATAGAGAGTGATCCTCTCTATTTGAGACACACACTCACCTAGCTATAGCGCATAGGTGAGAGAGAAGAAGCTCGCTCAAGTGAGAGAGAGAACAGCTATTGCAGATCATCTTTCTATCTTTGGGTTTTACTGCTGCCATTGGTGCTCATTTTATCTTTGAGGAAGTTGCGGGGTTTTTCCTTTATAGTTTCCCTGAGGATAACTCTTTGTGTCTATTGTCTATTGTGATCGATTGTTGTGCATGTTATTCTCTCAAATGAGATACTAAGATCATATTTTCAAATTGATAAAAATATAACGAATACCTCATGTGATCGGTAAAAAGAATGCCTATGAGATGTGGGTTACTTTGATAAAGTTGTTTTAAAGCAATAATCAAAGCCAAAAAATTGTTTTGAGGGAGAAGTTACGAAACACTAAGATGACCAAGAACAAGAATGTCACATCATACTTGACTTGAATTTCACAAGTACATGATGAGTTGGGCAATGTTGGCGAGATAGTAGGAAAAACAGAGTTGGTGAGAATTTCCTTGAATGGTTTCTCACAACCTTGGCAGGATTTTGTACGAGAAATTATTGCCAGAGAGAACATGTCAACATGGACTAGACTTTGGGATGACTTCATATAGGAGTTGAGAGCAAGCTCTAGTCATACTAGTAGAATGGTGATGATGAGTAGGATGTGTCCCTTTCAGCTAAGGGCAAGAAGAAGGGATTGAGCAGTGGAACCAAGTCTAAGAAGGACATGAGCAAAGTTAAGTGTTTTTCTTGCGATAATTTTGGCCACTATGAAAGACAATGTCATAGCAAGAAGAGAGGAAAGAAGAAGGAAGAGACATAGTTGGTAGTGGTAGCATTAGCTCTAGATGAGTAAACCGAGAGGTTTGTGAAATAGTTCTCATTTTTAGTCTTGTCTTTGGTAGCAGTTTTGTCGAGAGTTCGAACACCAGTGCATGGTATCTGGACTATGGGGCAACACACCACATTAGAGGAACACGAGTTGTATTCCTATAGTTGGAAGATATTGATAGCATTATACTTGCAAAGGATGTGTCTGACATCACCCATGTAGTAGGACTTGGTTGTGTCATATACCTCCCCCCATCCTCCCTTTCCCCTCCCCTCTTCACCCACCTTTTCCCTCTCCCCCACACTCCCCAACCCTTTCTCCCTACCCACCCAGCCACTCTCATGGTTGGCTACGAATCTCTAAATCACGCTTCCACAAAGACGCGGGACTTGGGTGGATGAGGTTTTCTGGAGACGGTTTTGGGTAATGTTTTGGCACACATTTTGAAGGGTTGTTGGTACATATTTTTTGTTTGTACCGGGTTTCTATGCTTTAATATTATAATGTTGTAAATCTATGATATTTTACTAAGAAGCTTAATATTTGTTTCTTGACTATTTTTTCTAGGGCCTTAGACCAAATTTCCAATGTCTTAATTCTATTTACAGTCTGTTGTTTTACATTATTTCCACTGCCAAATGTACTTAGTTACATGATATCAAATTACAATGATATGAAAAATGTATGCATGTAATGTGTGATGAATTTCATGACTATTAAATACTATTATCAGAGGTGAGCTAAGTGTGTGGGTTGAGTTAAGTCTAAATTTTAACATGGTATCAGACTTAGGGATCTGATAGTGTTTCAATGGATTGTTTTGTGGCAGTTGTTTGCAAGTGAGTTGTTGATTAGTACATTGTTATATACATCAAATAAAATATATAATGTTTAAATATATATATATATATATATATAACCAAACTTTTAAAAAACAAATTATTATGACCTATCATGACTATACAAACAATCACGATAAGGATTATACAATCCCAAAAGGCATATTGTAATTGATATATTAGAGAATTATTTATTAAATACATTTTTATCAGGCTAGTTTTCATTTTTTGTCATTTCATTGGGATCAGAGCTGCGCGGTTCTCGGCTGCTCAAATTTCAACATTCAGTTGTTGCTCCATTCTTCCCATCTCTACTGCTCTTACTCACATCGCTCTTTCCCTTTCACTCTACCCACTCCCATTCATACGTAGTTCTCTCTACACACCAGGTCCAACCGCGTATGTCCCAGTCCTTCCCTCTACAACCACATCTCCACTCCTGCTACCTCTACACCATTGCCAACCCTCATACTCCTACCCTCTCGCATCCCTCCACTACCACATCCCCTCTTCCTACTTTGGGTCACCATACAATTCATTAGCCATTCTACCTGTTATCATCAGATCTGCTCCATCAAATTTCAGTTTTTGACAGCATTTTACTTACTGGTAGCAGAGTTTCAAACGAACCTATAATGAATCCCGCTGGGCAGAGAGGTTTAAAAAAGTCTGGTAAATCTTATGAGGATTGGGAAATGGACAGTTGGCTCTCAAATAACTTGCCCCAATTTTGCTTTGAATCCTGGGTCCCGAGTCCCCGATCTCATTTTCTTAGACAAATTCCAAGAAACCCACACCAATGCCAAATGTATATGTTAGAGTTTCAACTTTCAAATTGCTACCTAAATATGCCTAACCTCGAAATTCTGTCACCGGGATTGCTCCTCTGATGTTAGAACTCTATTTGTGGAAATGCCTAATGCAACAGTGCATACGGTAAAATGTGGGTTGAGGGGAAGCCTTGGACCTGATTGTAATGATGTTCGTACGATTGATTATTATGTTCTAGGTGTGAAGCATTTATATCAGAATCCTGTGTATAAGCTAACAAAGAAATGTAGTGTTAACTCTCCAGATTATGGCCCACTTCCATCAAATGCATATGTATGGTGTCAAGCTCCTTTTGACCCAGAAGGGTTGCTAAGTTCAGTTATGGCTTCTGTGACCTATTTTATTGGTCTACATTTTGGGCACATTCTTGTGAACTTTAAGGGCCACGGGGAGAGGATTTTAAATTGGATAATCTCCTCCTTAGTACTTATATTATTTGGACTATTCCTGGAAGTGTTGGGAATGCCTCTAAACAAGGCTCTCTATACATTCATCTACATGTGTATCACATCGGGTGCAGCAGGCCTTCTCTTTTCTGCAATTTATTTCTTTGTTGATATGTATGGTACAGGTGTCCAACATTATTACTAGAATGGATGAGGTTGAATTCCCTTCTTATATATGCTCTTGCAGCGTGTGATGTATTTGTAGCAGCTATCCAAGGATTTCACTGGAGATCGACTCAGAATAATGTTGTGACTGCTGTAGAGGTGCTGTTTGAAACAATTGTCCACTCTAAAAGTTGGGGGTCATTGCAGTTCTACTATCAGTAGTTTATGTGGGATGTTTATATGGTCTATATGTGCCTGATTCGCAAGTTGAAGTACCGAAAATAAATTTTCATGGAACCTCATTAGATAATGGATCTGAATCATTCATTGATAGCTTTGTAGATCTCTCAGGAATTCTCACTTCTTCCTCTGTGGCCGTCTTTATTTTGGTGGGCTGTAAGAACATGTGTGTGCCTTACTAATTTGGTGTTGTTGAGGACATAACTATTGGCTACAAAGGGAGAATGGAGTCCAAAGTACTCCATTGGATTTAGTTGTAGACGAAATGGAACATACACCTCAGAGTATGAATTCAATGAAGAAAACAGTGAAGATCCGCAAAGACATTGTTGCCGTCCATGGGGAGATGGTGCTGCTTGAGAACTATAGTGCCCTCGATTTTACAGGTCTAGTGAAAATTTTGAAAAAATGTGACAGAAGAACAGTTGCATTGTTACGTTTGCCATTTACCCAAAGTGTTCTTCAGCAATCATTCTTTGCCACTGAACTGCTCTCAAAGCTTGTTTACGAATGTGAGGCAAACCTTCAGAGCATCTTTCCCTCGAGAGATGAAAATAATGAATCAAATCCAGAGGATGAGGAAACCTTGTCACTTCAAAGAGATGGCATCTACAGAAGTACTCGTGCTGCTTTGAGAACCATTCAGGATTTTCAGAAAGGCAACTCTACATATATAATCCCTTATCTTTCACGCCCTTTGTTCCAGGTGATATTGAGGATTGCTTGGTTGCTGGTGGAAACAATAAGTCCAAGGCAAATTCTTCACATTCCAAGACTAATAGCAATGGAAGAAATGAGGAAAAGTATGTTGCAGACCTCTCTTGAAACGAATGAGGGTTTTCCATTTAGTGGGAAGGAAGATAGTCCTTTGTGTGATTTTACTGGATTTGAGAACACTCGCATGAAGATTTTAAGACATGTGTCTTTTGTTGATTATCCCGGTCATGATATTTTAATGGCTACTATGCTCAATGATGCGGCAATCAGGGATGGGGCGTTGCTTTTGATTGCAGGCAATGAGAGCTATCCTCAACCTCAAACTTCAGAGTATCGTGAAGCTATGGAAATCATGCATCTTGAGCATATAATTATTTTACAAAACAAAATTGACCTTATCCAGGAGAGTGTAGTGATCAACCAACATGAGGCAATTCAGAAGTTTATTCAGGATACAATTGCGGATGCTGTTGGTTTTATATCAGAGTTCGTGGCTCCATTTTAGAGGCTCGAGTTAAGTTTTTAGAGTTATAATTTGATGGTGAAACCAATTCTGTTTGTTGACAGATGTCTCTCTTAGTTTACACTTGTATTAAAAAGCTGTTTTAAAGGGATTAGCCTTTCTATTTTTGAAAGGGCTTGATCCTTAGAAAGAGGATCTTATAGTTAGCTTAAGAAAACAGATATTTAGTATTTAGGCAGCTCTTCCTCTCAAAGGAAAAGGGAGGAAGGGGATGAGGTTGGAAATTTTGGAGAATGCAAGCCCTGTGTGGAGCATTGCCTGGATGACATAGACGTTATGCAGCTTCTGTACAGGTTCTATTTTTGAATGAAACATGATGATGATTTGCTTCTGTATGTCATGAATTGTTTTTCTGATAATTTTGTTATGCATATGGTCCATTACATCCCATTGCACTAATTCCTATCATGAGAGACAATTATCCTTATATTTTTATAGACAGTGGCAGTTTCACTTCTTTTCTTTATGATCAGAGTAACCTCGATATTGAACTTTGTGTTTTATCTTATGTTATACAGTTTCTGTGGATTATCTTGCAACTCTGATTTCATACCAGCCTATACCTTCAGCAATATTTGATTTTCTTATAAGTACTTATATTATACCAGTGTATGATATGTACCAGCTTAGCTCAGATTTCATACCATTTTAGTTTATTGTAAATTGTGTGATTCTTTTGACAGTTTTTAATTTTATACCAGCATGTGCAGTGATAATTGTGTGATTTGTATAGACAGCCTTGATTTTATATCACTGTAGTTCTTCAATGATTGTTTGATTTGACTTACAACCTTTATGTTATACCAACCTATTACATTGATAGTGGTGTAACATTTCCCATAATTTTGATTACATATCAGTTTGATTCTCAGTTTGATTTCATTGATTTGTACATTTGAGAACAAGATTTCCTTAAGCTTGAACCCCTGTAGTCTAGGTTCAACTTTAGGGATAACATCTTCTGGCGCCGTTGCCGGGGATCGAACAAAGGAAAAGATATCTTCCCTGGGAAAGAATGACAAAGATCAAATCCAGCTCTTGATGGTGGACAGGAGCAGGGAATTAGTTGGACTACAGATTTATTCACCGGGTGACTCCATGTTTGAAGAATCCAGAGGCGATTTTACAAGATGTCAAATCGTTTTGAAACCATGTTGGCGCAGAGATTTGCTCCGCTCAATTTCTCAAATGTTCCTGGCTTTCCAAATACAGTACCTATCATTGATGAATGGGAAGGTGTTCTTCCACGATTCCGAGAAAAGGAAGAGGACAATCCGGCACATCATGTAATTAAATTTCATCAATACATGGATCAGCTGAGTATACATCATGAAGATGTATTGATGAAAATGTTTATGTATTCATTAGATGGTTGTGCGATAAAATGGTACAGAACTCTTCCTCCTTCCAGTATTTCCTCTTTGAAATATTTTCATGATGCTTTTTATTCATATTGTAAGAGGATTTACCCAGCTGAGTGTCTTTTTGAGGATTGATGTAGGGGATATGCATTATATATCCAGGGTTTAGAAGAAGCTTTTTCTAGTAGTAAAGATGAAGCCAGTGGTTATGATATGAAGAAAGAAGAAGATTTATTATCTTCCTCTGATTCTGTTTTACAAGAAGAATTTTTTCAAAATTCTGATATTATAGTTGATGATAGCATCGTAGAACACAAATCTTCATCTTTAGAAGTCGATCAGAATGCTCCATTTTATGGTGAAAACATTGAATTTCTAGATTTGGATCAGCATCAGCCGATTCACTTTGAAGATATCCCAATCTATGATGAGTATTCAGATGAAAAAGAGCAGATCCCTACACCACCTTTTGTTGATTTGAGGGGCAGCCAACAGGTGTATGAAAACTATGAATCAAATTTTGATGAGGAACAACATTGTGTGGAAATAAACCATCCTGAATCTGTAGAAGAAATTGAGCAGCCATATTTGCAATTCAATTTGCAAGTAGCTGAAAGTGGCAGCCATTATGAGGAAAAGGATATACAGAAATATTTTGATCTTCAGCAAGAGGTATTTCCTTATAGCTTCATTGATCCATTTGTTGATTATATGGAGTCTTTGAGTAGCTCAAATGTCAGATTGTTTTTGTCAAATGGAGGTGGGATTTTCCTTTCTTTTGAAATGAATTTTGATATTCCATGGGCTCCTTTATTAATCATTTCTAAATCAGAAGTTTTACCAGTTAGTCAAATATTTGTATGGCTTCATTGGAAGCAGGATTTTACCTTATCAAAAGAAGCAGATGAATAGAATGGGAGCTATAAATAAATAAGCTTGATGCGTCAAGCATTTCTTTAAGTTTGTACAGTATGATGAGATTGTTGTGAGAGGATTAGTCAATTTGTAGAATAGTTTAAAGATTCAGTCAGCAGTTTGTTTTCAAGCTTTTTGAGTAACAAAGACTTGTGATGAAGAATCCAGCCCAATGAAATGGAAAGGCACTTGGTCTACTTGTTCTTGGCAGCTCACAGGGAGCATGCCATCCCTAGACAAAGCCAGATGTTATCATCAGATCTGCTCTAGCAAATTTCAGTTTCTGACAGCATTTTACTTACTGGCAGCAGAGTTTCAAACGAACCTATAATGAATCCTTCTGGGCAGAGAGGTTTAAAAAAGTCTGGTAAATCTTATGAGGATTGGGCAATGGACAGTTGGCTCTCAAATAACTTCCCCCAATTTTGCTTTGAATCCTGGGTCCCGAGTCCCCGATCTCATTTTCTCAGACAAATTCCAAGAAACCCACACCAATGCCAAATGTATATGTTAGAGTTTCGACTTTCAAATTGCTGCCTAAATATGCCTAACCTCGAAATTCTATCACCGATATTGCTCCTCTGATGTTAGAACTCTATTTGTGGAAATTCCTAATGCAACAGTGCATACGGTAAAATGTGGGTTGAGGGGAATCCTTGGACCTGATTGTAATGATGTTTGTACGATTGATTATTCTGTTCTAGGTGTGAAGCATTTATATCAGAATCCTGTGTATAAGCAAACTAAGGAATGTAGTGTTAACTCTCCAGATTATGGCCCACTTCCATCAAATGCATCTGTATGGTGTCAAGCTCCTTTTGACCCAGAAGGGCTGCTAAGTTCAGTTATGGCTTCTGTGACCTATTTTATTGGTACATTTTGGGCACATTCTTGTGAACTTTAAAGGCCATGGTGAGAGGATTTTAAATTAGATAATATCCTCCTTAGTACTTATATTATTTGGACTATTCCTGGAAGTATTGGGAATGCCTCTAAACAAGGCTCTCTATACATTCAGCTACATGTGTATCACATCGGGTGCAGCAGGCCTTCTCTTTTCTGCAATTTATTTCTTTGTTGATATGTATGGTACAGGTGTCCAACATTATTACTAGAATGGATGAGGTTGAATGCCCTTCTTATATATGCTCTTGCAGCGTGTGATGTATTTGCAGCAGCTATCCAGGGATTTCACTGGAGATCACCTCAGAATAATGTTGTGACTGTTGTAGAGGTGTTGTTTGAAACAATTGTCCACTCTAAAAGTTGGGGGTCATTGCAGTTCTACTATCAGTAGTTTATGTGGGATGTTTATATGGTCTATATGTTCCTGATTGGCAGTTTGAAGTACCGACAATAAATTTTCATGGAACCTCATTAAATAATGTATCTGAATCATTCATTGATAGCTTTGTATATCTCTCGGGAATTCTCACTTCTTCCTCTGTGGTCGTCTTTATTTTGGTGGGCTGTAAGAACATGTGTGTGCCTTAATAATTTGGTGTTGTTGAGGACATAGTTATTGGCTACGAAGGGAGAATGGAGTCCAAAGTACTCCATTGGATTTAGTTGCAGACGAAATGGAACATACACCTCAGAGTATGAATTCAATGAAGAAAATGGTGAAGATCCGCAGAGACATTATTGTCGTCCATGGGGAGATGGTGCTGCTTGAGAACTATAGTGCCCTCGATTTTACAGGTCTAGTGAAAATTTTGAAAAAATATGACAAAAGAACAGTTGCATTGTTACGTTTTCCATTTACCCAAAGTGTTCTTCATCAATCATTCTTTGCCACTGAACTGCTCTGAACTGCTTGTTTACGAATGTGAGGCAAACCTTCAGAGCATCTTTCCCTCGAGAGATGAAAATAATGAATCAAATCCAAAGGATGAGGAAACCTTGTCACTTCAAAGAGATGGCATCTACAGAAGTACTCGTGCTGCTTTGAGAACCATTCAGGATTTTCAGAAAGGCAGCTTTACATATATAATCCCTTATCTTTCATGCCCTCTGTTCCAGGTGATATTGAGGATCGCTTGGTTGCTGGTGGCAACAATAAGTCCAAGTAAAATTCTTCACATTCCAAGACTAATAGAAATGGACGAAACGAGGAAAAGTATGTTGCAGACCTCTCTTGAAATGAATGAGGGTTTTCCATTTAGTGGGAAGGAAGATAGCCCTTTGTGTGATTTTGATGGATTTGAGAACACTCGCATGAAGCTTTTAAGACATGTGTCTTTTGTTGATTATCCAGGTCATGATATTTTAATGGCTACTATGCTCAATGATGCGGCTATCAGGGATGGGGCATTGCTTTTGATTGCATGCAATGAGAGCTGTCCTCAACCTCAAACTTCAGAGTATCGTGCAGCTGTGGAAATCATGCGTCTTGATCATATAATTATTTTACAAAACAAAATTGACCTTATCCAAGAGAGTGTAGCGATCAACCAACATGAGGCAATTCAGAAGTTTATTCAGGATACAATTGTGGATGCTGTTGGTTTTATATCAGAGTCCGTGGCTCCATTTTAGAGGCTCGAGTTAAATTTTTAGAGTTATAGTTTGATGGTGAAACCAATTCAATTTGTTGACAGATGTCTCTCTTAGTTTACACTTGTATTAAAAAGTTGTTTTAAAGGGATTAGCCTTTCTATTTTTGAAAGGGCTTGATCCTTAGAAAGAGGATCTTATAGTTAGCTTAAGAAAACGGATATTTAGTATTTAGGCAGCTCTTCCTCTTAGAGGAAAAGGGAGGAAGGGGCTGAGGTTGGAAATTTTGGAGAATGCAAGCCCTATGTGGAGCATTTCCTGTATGACATAGACATTATGCAGCTTCTGTACAGGTTCTATTTTTTAATGAAACATGATGATGATTTGCTTTTGTATGTCATGAATTGTTTTTATGATAATTTTGTTATGTATATGGTCCATTACATCCTATTCCACTAATTCCTATCATGAGAGACAATTATCCTTATATTTTTATAGATAGTGGTAGTTTCACTTCTTGTCTTTATGATCATAGTAACCTCGATATTGAACTTTGTGTTTTATCTTATGTTATACAGTTTCTGTGGATTATCTTGCAACTCTGATTTCATACCAGCCTATACCTTCAGCAATATTTGATTTTCTTATAAGTAATTATATTATACCAGTGTATGATATGTACCAGCTTAGATTAGATTTCATACCAGTTTAGTTTATTGTAAATTGTGTGATTCTTTAGACAGTTTTTAATTTTATGCCAGCATGTGCAGTGATAATTGTGTGATTTGTATAGGCAGCCTTGATTTTATATCACTGTAGTTCTTCAATGATTGTTTGATTTGAATTAAAACCTTTATGTTATACCAGCCTATTACATTGATAGTGGTGTAACTTTTCCCATAATTTTGATTGCATATCAGTTTGATTCTCAGTTTGATTTCATTGATTTGTACATTTGAGAACAATATTTCCTTAAGCTTGAACCCCTGTAGTCTAGGTTCAACTTTAGGGATAACACTACCTCCACTCACTCCCGCATTATGCTCCTACGATGACGCTCTCCTCCCACGGCTCTGACACTACTACATATGTGTCAAAAGTCCCATGAAAGTTTCCACGAAATAGTTAAAATCATTGCTTTCGTGGAAAAATAGTTTTAATTTGTTGAAAATATTGAAAAATCTCCCAACGTTCGTCATTATTGTGACGAAAATTTAATAGTGTCTCTATTGTGATGAAAGATAAATGTGGCTATTACGATGAAATGTTATGCTTCATCGCTATTGCGATGAAATGTTATGCTCCGTTGCTTTTGCAACAAAATTAATTTGGATGGGGATTAGTCTTGGACTTGGTGGGGAATTTGGGTTAGGTATTAGGAATATGGTGGTTACTTATGGGTTTGATCATGTAGTGATATGTATATAGTATAATTTAACTCATAGTGTGTATGGAGCTTGGCTCCATTTGGATGGGGCATGGTCTTGAACTTTGTGGAATGCTTGGGATTTGGATTCACCATACGATGGTTAATCTTGGGTTTGATCATGTAGTGATATGCATTGCATGTGAGGCCAATGGCATATTTTTTTATCCAATGAGCAATGAGAACTAAAACTTGGGACAATAATTAATGGTTTAATAACATGGCCAAAGTCCCATATATTTGTTTTAAGGATTATAAGTGAATAATAGATTGGGATTTTTATTGACTACTAGATAATAAAAGGGATAAGGAAAATGGTTTATGCCATGAACTTAGTGGTTGATAGATTATTAATATATGAAAAGAAATCTCTAGAAGCAAGGAAACAAACTTTTAATGGCAAGGGCATGGACCAAACAAAATTTTAATGAATTGTATGGTGAATTATGCATTAATATTGAAAATACATAGCATCATAAGGAAAATGATACCATAATAAGATACCACCTTCACATCCAAGGAATTATTCTATATGTGATTTTTTTATGATAGATACACAAATATTTTTTGGCCTTCTGTTTACCTTGTCGCATGCATGCAACATTTCATTGTTCATGTGGCTTGAGTGATAAAATCATAACCATTCTACTATTAAAACTAAGTGTTGTGTATGCATTTTCTTTGAACTTGGTCCTGTCATTAAATCAACCTATTCCATCATGTGTATCAGAAACACCAAACTATTATGCATCCATTATTAGAAAACCATATGAAAATATAGATTTAATTCATAAGACTCTATGGCATTCCTATGTGGCAATAGTACTTGAGATGACCTTGAGCCAACGAAGAAATCTATATTGAGAGTAAAGGATGAAGATATTGGGGAAACAATTTGATTAAGGCCTAAACCAACATGGAAATATTTTAAAAGGTATCTTTTGAGCACTTTGTTAGCTTTTCTCCATTAACCGAAATGGTTGTCAATAGTCCCATGTTAAAGGTTCACCTAAGTGCTTTTCATCTTTGATTTTATGATATAACTTTTTTATTTGCTTATTCAACATCCTTCATTATATTTTATAATTATTTTACATGTTATATCCAATTCTGGTGGATGTTCATGACTATCTTCCTTTTTCCATCATATTTTTTGCAAATAAATGGAAGACTGTGTTGACCAATATAGAATCCATGGACAAATCATGCCATAAGAAGTCGAATATTAGTTTGAAATTTCAAATTATTATTTTCTAGTATGGTGTTTTCTAGACTATGACATCCTACTTATACATTATAGTCATTTTTCATAGTCAATCCATGACAAGGAAATCAAGCATCCTATGCTTGTCTTAGTAAAAAAGTAAGGGATTTTAAAAAAATAGGGTCTTTCCACATCTTCAAAGTTCACCTAAGTAATTTCCATATTTTCTTTTATGCTCTACCTTTTTTACTCCACTTCATTTACATCCTTCACTAACTCATGTTATTCATTTACCTTTTATGTCTAGGGCTTGTGCATGTTCATGGTTATCTTATTTGTTGTTTTTAATTGTAATGTGTGTAAATAGATGAAAGGAATATAAATACAATGGTTGAAAAAACATGTCGAATTTGTGGTGGAAGGAATTGGGGATTGGTTCAAAATGTCTTATTATTCACATATCTGAGTATGTTTTTTAAGAGTACATGATAATGCTATCAAAATTCATTTGAAGTGAAATAACTATTTGGGTGGTCCACCAACTAGTATACATTGTGAATCAACAATTCACAAATATTGAAGAAAATGGGAGTATTTTCCCATGTTGAAGAAAATGTTGTTGAAACCAATTTGTTGAATACCAACTTTATGATTATGAACATGGATCATGAGACCCTTTATATAGGATAATTAACGTCTATTGTTTGAAAGGGCTTGGATGGTATTAGGATCCCTTACACAAGCAAGGCTTCCAAAGCAAGTGATGTAATGATAACAAAAAAACAGTCATTGTTTTGAATGAGTCAAATACTAGGTTGACCAACAAAGTCATAGAAGTTTTCAAGTATTCGTACCTTTTCAAACCTATACCTCTTCAAATCTTTGTTTTCATACCTCTTCGAGCCATCACATCTTTTCATTTTGTTTATTTAGGTCTTATAACAATTTTTAATTCTTTAAAACAATAATATAATTATGTTTTATATTAATTATATGCAGAATTGAATTATAATAAAAAATATTTAGCGCTTAACACACAAAAAAATACTTTTTGACATTAGTGCTCCATATGTTTGCTTCAATGTCATGTTCGCCTCTCTATCAATGCCACGTTTCGCTCAATGCCACATTTTCTTCAATGCCACGTTCACCTCTCTGTCAATGCCACGTTCACCCTCTCTGTCAATGCCACGTTCACCAAAAGGTTAGGGCGCCTAACAGGTCATCCCAGGATCTAGGCTAGTGAGCTTCTCATGGAGTCCAAACACCCAAATCCCCCACCATATCCTCTTCTCTACACGTCGATAAGAATAGGGAAGGTCGGCATATATAAACCCAAACAAGTCAATTTTCATAGCCAATGTAGGATAATTCCCAATGGTGAAAATAAATCAATACTTCCAATCATCCTATCAAATAGTCCTCGAGTCTCTAAACAACCAATATTTGCATCCCTGCTCGTCTTCATTACATTGCATCTCGCTTAGGTCCTTAATTCATGAATGCATCAAGGAAGATCTCATAACATTTTCCATTCTACTCACCCTAGGGTTGTTGTCATCAATGAGATAAAGGAATTCAATGTAGGAAGGGCCTTTGACCGTCTCCAGTAGTGAATTATATCAGGAATACTTCAAAACATCGAAGATCATAGATAATGGAGGAAATACATGGGTATCCTTATATCATGGAAATAGGTTCCGTGAAAGAGCAGAGTATAATAATGCCAAATGTCGATAATCCCTGAGTTAAATCACTCTCACAATCTCCGAACACCCTATGTTGCTCTTGATAAGGTATTCAAGCATATCAAAACATCTCATAGCCACCATTTCTTCTGCTTCTGGGGATTGAAGTTTCAATCAAACTTAGCATGTTTATCTCACACTAAACTTGATGCCTAGAAATAAACATTTGTTCCACAAATATTGCATCACTTTCAATTTATATGATTGCATGTAACTTGTAAAACATATAAATTTCCCTCAATATATAGAATCAATATACTTCTACTAATAATTGTTGCAATTTGTTATTACATGTTGTGATCAAATCTACTTTCTGGTGACTGAACTACACACAAGTTTACAAATTGGCCAATTATTTCCAATTAGACTTATAATTAAAATGAACCTATTTCCGCTTCCAATGATTTTGAAATGAAATAGAACTTTTAGAAGTCTCATTCAAATGACATTCATAATCTTATATGAAAATAAATCAAGATACTTATCATCAAGAAATAAATACTTATAATTATGCCTTATAGCTTTCCCCATTAAATAGTCTTTGAAATTATTATTGGATTGATTCAAAGAAATAATTTTTTCCTCATTAGTGCTATAAACAACACATCCCTAAATGTACTTGGAAACTTATTCTTTCATTTTAGTCCAATACACATACCTCTATAGATTTCCCAACGTCTTACCAACACCAAAAAATCTAGAAACCCTTGAAGTATGATATTCTATGATTACCTAAACTCTTCTTTCACGTGGTATGCACATCTTGTCCAATTTATATAACCATATTGAAGATGATACATATTTTCTTCTTCTTCAACTATTGAAAGTACATGGTAGTCCTTTCAATCATCATCATCATTGACATCATCATCATCGTCATCATCATCATCATCATCATCATCATCGGCATCATCATCACCATCTTCATTATCATCGTCATCACCATATTCATCATCATCATATTCATCATCATCATCATCATCATCACCATCATCATCATCATCCTCATCCTCATCGTCGTCACCATGATCATGATCATCGTCATCTTCGCCATCATCATCACCATCTTCATCATCGACATCATCATATCATCGTATAATAACAATTATATATATATATATTAATAAATCATCATCATCATATCATCGTATAACAAATATATATGAACAAATCCTGGCTCATTATGTATAATAACATCAATCATGTCTTTGCCCAACATATAATGTTATTAAACTGGTCTTATTCCTAAATTGTATTAACATTTAGAGGCTAATCTATCCATCCGTTTACAACCTAAATTATGTTTATTAGCCAAGGGTTATTACAAAGTGGCTAAGGGATTGGTGTTTTACAATTTAAGAGCTTGTATTTACACCTTTGGTTTACAATTTATTATATTGTTTTTTCATCATGTCGTTTAATTTATCATACCGTTTAATTCATCTTATTGGTTTTTCCTTTGTTCGGAAAACAACCCTTTGAAGGCTTCATTTTCCATTTGCATCATGAGGAGGATATTTTGGGGGTTATGGATTCATTCCATACCTCCCCTTTGCTCGGCCCATGCGATCTCAGAATGTGTAGCTTGGTTTTCCCCATTCCAGTTACACCAACCATAGGAAGTTTACCCAACAACACCTATAGTAGCATATAGGCCCATTCGAGAGTAAGTTGCAGACCCAGTTCCAAGACCATCCTTAAACCAATTGTAGGCTTAGGATGAATCTGAAGATGACGAGAATGAAGAATTTGAATGACATTGTAGCAATGTTGGATTCTAGGAGGTAATATGTCATGAGAACGTCTTGTTGCATAATGTATTATGTTTATGTCTATTTAGTTATGTTTAAACCATCATTATCCTCATCATCGTCATCATCGTCATCATTAGCATTAACATCATCATAACCGTCATCATCATCGTCGTCATCATCATATTCAACATCATCATCACCATATTCATCATCATCATCATCATCATCATCATCATCATCATCAACATCATCATCTTCATCATCATCATATTCATCATCATCATCATCATCACCATCATCATCATCATCCTCATCGTCATCATCATCACCATCATCATCATCATCATCATCATCATCATCAACATCATCATCACCATAATCATATCCATCATCATCGTCGTCATCATCATCACCACCATCATCATCACCATCGCCATCATCATGATCATCGTCATCATCATCATCATTATGTCCATCATAATCACCATCATCATCATCACCATCATCCTCATCGTCATCACCATCATCATCATCGTCATCATCATCGACATCATCATCATCATCATTATGTCCATCATCATCACCATCATCATCATCACCATCATCCTCATCGTCATCATCATCATCATCACCATCATCATCATTGTCATCATCATCGACATCATCATCATCATCATCATCATCATCATCACCATCATCATCTTCGTCGTCATCATCACCATCATCCTCATCATCACCATCATCCTCATCATCATCGTCATCACCATCATCATCCTCATCATCATCATCATCATCCTCATCCTCATCATCGTCATCATCATCATCACCATCATCATCAGCAGCATTTCCATCATCATCATCATCATCGTCATCATCATCATCATGGACATCATCATCATCATCATCATCATCATCATCATACCATCATATAACAAATATATATTAACAAATCCTGGCTCATTATGTATAATAACATCAATCATGTATTTGCCCAACATATAATGTTATTAAATTGGTATTATTCCTAAATTGTATTAACATTTAGAGGCTAATGTATCCATCCCTTTACAACATAAATTATGTTTATTATCCAAGGGTTATTATCAAGTGGCTAAGGGATTGGTGTTTTACAATTTAGGCACTTGTATTTACACCTTTGGTTTAGAATTTATTATATTGGTTTTTCATCTTGTCATTTAATTCAGCATAGCGTTCAATTCATCATGTTTGGTTTTCCTTTGTTCAGAAAACAACCCTTTGAAGGCTTCATTTTCCATTTGCATCATGAGGAGGAGGGTTTGGTGTAACACCCCAATTTTGACCCCGTTGCATTAATGTATATGATGTAAATATTATATGGAATCATGACAAGGAGCTTAAGGCCAAGGCCATGTCATTGATTAATTTTTGGTATATAGGTGATCATGGTTGATGCCTATGGTTTATGTGCTAAGGAAAGCATGTTTGTAAACATCATGTAAATATGAAAATTAATTAAAAACCCATAGCGAGCTATCTCAATGCAACGAAAAATGAGATGGGGGAATTATTTTCCTAAGGATAAGAGGGAGGGAATGTTAACCTTAAGCCAGTTTGTGTAAAATCCATGTGTCATGGGGAAATCCCCATCAAAACTATCAACTACCCTTTTTCTTGTCTTTCTTCCCAGCCATTGATTTCTGCCATAATGTGGTTGAGGTAGTTATTGCATGGAAGGGGAAGTGTAGGGGCAAATTCAAATTGGGTAGAGCACCCAATTTTTGAATATCATGTTTTGACTGCATGCGCAAGAAAATGCCTAGAACTATATGCCAGTTTCGCTCATGCGTTCACGTTTTCATTTACTCTCACGTTTTGGGGAGAGCTATGAAATGTTATGGTCATTCATTCCCCATTATCCATTTGCATGGAAGTTTTCAGTAGTTGAGTTCTTCTTGTGTGTATCCTTTGCATTCTACAAGTGTTTCCCTTGGCGAGACTATGATTGTTGTGTTGCAACGTTATCTTGAACTACAAAGTGTATGAGACCCTCTTACTCATGTTCCAGAGTAAAGACGATGTTGCTGAGTCTCCCTGTGGTTGTTGTGTTGTGCACCCTAGTTCGAGTCTAAACTATGTCCAAGACTTAGGAATGGGAGAGATGTAGAATGTGCTTGATAAACCTAGTGAGGAACCTCACAATAAGATAAGAGTGGTTGGTGAACCTGCTATGCACATCCTGAAGAGCACTAGAAGGGAAGGTGTAGCCTAAGGGACTATGGAGAAGATAAGGTGACACTTCCTTGTGTTGGATGTGTAGGAAGTGGGGAAGCCAGGATGGATAGGTCTTGTGAAGGTGTTATTAGCTCTGTAGATGAGCTCACTATCTTAGCATTTATTCCTTCCCATTACCTTACAAGCCTAATAAACCCAACTAGAAAGATGGCTTGGCTGGTATCCTGATAAACCCATCAGTTGCATTGGCTGTGTCTTGTTACGTTTGACCTTGTGAATAACCTTTGGTTGGACAGTTTGATAAACCCAACTATGAATGTTGGCTTGGCTAGGTAGCCTGATAAACCCAGCAGTGAGATGGCTTGACTGTGTATAGTCTAATAAACCCATTTGTTGGCTTGACTGGTCCTTAAGGTGAATGTTGGCTTGATAGTGAACAGTCTATGAAACCCAACTATGAGATGGCTTGGCTGATGGCCTATGAAACCCATATGTTGGTGTGATTCCCTTACAGCCTAATAAACCCAACTGTGTTGGCTTGGTTGAGTTTTGTTGCACCCTTGGCTATGTATGAGTCTTCTAGCATTCCCTTATTCCTTGAGGAAATCATGCCCATCTCAGGGGTGGCAATGATGCTAAGATATTGATGAGCACATTGGCCTATGGTTGGGTGGAATGTTTCATCAACATAGCTGGCTGCGAGACAAGTTCTTCTCAATATAAGTGTTCTTTTCCATGTTAATCTATGTGATTGTATTTCTTGCAATGTAGTTGCTTGATGGAATATGATGAACATGTTGGATGTGTTGAATTGATGAATTGTTCCTTTGAATAACTGTAATTATAGGTATCTATGCATGTTTCCTTCCATGCATTGTCAAACTAAGTTGTAGGGTTAGAAGGTCGGATTGATGTTGGCCTAGATGGCCAAGTCTATTCAATGACTTCGATTAGCAGGTTGAATTTTCGAGCAGAAACCTTCTTTTGCAATGGTTTATTCCAAATGCAGGATGTGGGATGCAGAAGACGTCCTTTGGAAAATTTGGACCTCCGTAAATTCCTTTCCACAATTCCCTTTCTGAAATTGCAGGATGCGGGATGCGGGATGCAGAGACGTTGTTTTGTGAAATTATGGCTTTCCGTAGTTTTCATTCCGCAACGCACCTTTCTCTAACTTGCAGGATGCAGCTTCATAGATTTCGATTTCCACAATGTTCATTTTCGTATGCGGGATAAGGCTTTGCAGATTTTGATTTCCACAATTCTCGATCCCTCAACTCAAGTTTTTCGCACCGTCAATTTTTGTGAAATGATTCTTAGCCGCTGATTTGATTCCAGATGGAGAACCGTTTGTGATTGTTGATTTCTGTCTCTATTTCTCTCTATCGCCTGATCTCCTCAGAGATATTTCCTTGCATATCATCGAACTAATCGATGGAAGATGAGAGGGAGTGTGACAATGTTGGAAATGTCGAGAAGTGGTTTGTAGACATGCTCTGTGTTTCAATGAACAATAAAGGTTCTTGATGAAATTTTTTAATTCCGCATGATAATGGGGTATGGGTACACCACAGAGTGGTATCAAAGCTATAGGTTGCAGCGTTGGGCCTAGATGGGCCAGTATGGATAGAGGCAGAGGTAAGAATATCCTCGGATACCAGCATTATAGTATGCTATAGAGTGGTATTTACATAATGGTGCTAGCACTACATCATGGTATCAGCGCTGCGGGTTGTAGCGATAGGCCTGAAAGGGATGAGTTGGGTAGTTAACAGAGCTGTCAGTTACAGTATTGGGCCTAGAGAAGCCAAGTGACAGTAAGTAAATAGTTTTAATTTTTAATTACTGTGTATCTAAAAAATGGTGTTTAATAAAACATTTTGTAGAGTCATAGTGCATATTGGAAAGTGGGTTGTTGGCTCATCCATGAGAACCTACAGCATGAATGATGCACAGGATCCCTATGAGCACGAGGAGGATGCTATGGGGGAAAATTTCCAAGTTGGAAATGCTAAGACAAAGTCTAATGGGCGGAGGTTTGAGTACACTCCCCCATGTTTTGCAACCACCATGAGGAGTCTCAGGGTGGATATGCAGAGCTATAGGGAAGACAATGAAAGGTTGGTTAAGGCTCGGGAGGAGCAGAATCAGCTGAATGTATCCATGCTTCAAAGTTTGACATATTTTTAGAGGCGGATGAACTCTGGGTACCCGACATTAAGGCCAAAAGGTAGTAAGAGAAATGTTAGAAGGAGAAAGTGTTATACCAAAATCCTGTCACCATCATGTGATAAGACATTTGACATACCTACTTGCCCTAAATCCCAACTTTTGGAGTGGAAACTAAATGGTTTTTTATCAATCTGTCATACAAATTCCCAGCACCACGCATGCCCCTTTATCTAGGAGTGGTACCCCTACTCACACCACCTTTCATCGATTCTCCACAAGCGGTGCCACTGCCCATTGCCCTTGGTCCATAAGCAGTTATTACCAGAACTGCTCTATCATAGAAGGAGAAGCGCGGTACCCTGGGTAAAAAGGGAAAAAGAGAAGTTTCTCGAGGCTTCTATATGATAAGCCTCATGTACTACCTTATCCCTACTATTATGGGTTGGTTGAGCTTGAGATCCCTCATCCTAGGATCTTGGAGGCCACCTCACCCACTAATTTCTCAACCATCTCTATCCATTAAATCTCTATAAATATGAGCTCATATCCATGGTTGAGGGGAGAACATTGAAGGTATTATTATGTTGTTGGATTGATTCTTGGCCCAAGATCATTTGGAGAGAGCATAGAGAGGTAGAGTCGGAGCTTTTGGGGATGAAGAGCTGCTTTCATGGAGATGCATGTCAACACTAAGGCTTGGTTGTAAAATTCTTCATATTTATAATGCAGGTTGATTTTTTTTCCCATATATATTGTTGATGTTTGATTTCAGATATATATTTCTAGATTCCTTAGTCACTAGCATAGATTAGTAGATCATATTCTGGTTGCTTTGATTTGTTTCGTGTTGAGATTTTTTGCAGGTATATAGGTGGACTATCAAAGTCTTGTATTCCAGATATCTATAGCATCTAGGGAGATTTATCAGCCTCTATGATCTATTTGTTCTGGATCTGAACCATTCAAACCAATGGAACACCTTACTGTCCGCAGGAGGTGAAATATTCCAGCTAACAAATCTGGTGACTCTGCTGGGGAATAGCTGTATTTAGTTGTTCTAATCTTCCTCAGTCTATAACTCTTGTCCAAATCCAAGATCCATTTTCTTCAACTCTTTTCAGTCAGATCTACTTTTTGATTTGTATTATTTGAGTTTGAAATTTCTAGATCTAAGTCATTTCGGTGTTTTATTCTCTGTTACCACATTCAATTCGACAATATTTTCCTTGATCTAGTCTTTTTTTATCTGATCCATCGTTCTCTTTTTTTTTTGGCCATCTATAGGGAGTCGTGGTCATGCTTTGTACAAGGAGCGGTGCCACCGCCTGAACATAGTGAGAAGTACACGGTGCCACTGCATGTATCTGGTTTGTGAGGAGTGGCGCTACTTTGGAAATGCTCTTACAACACCTACGAAGCGTGGTGCCAGGTACACATTAGTCCAAAACTCTTTTTCCTCATTTTTCTTTTGCAAAAATTTGGAATTTTAATTGCTTTCAGTTTTGTTATCAGGCTTATGTTATTGAATCTGATGTGTGTGGTTTGCTGCTTTGATGGTTTAAGATTTATTTAAGTGGAATTTCAAAAATTTGTTTAGTCTTTTTTATTTTTCATCCGCTTCTTGCTTGTTGGTTGTGCTTAAAGAAGGATTTCTTGTTTTCTGAAAGTTAGGGTGCTCATTGAACTCTCTTTTCGTTGCATATACTGAAAGAAGAACACTAGATTAGCTTCTAGATTTCATTTCTTGCTTGCATAGTAAACTTCTTTTTCTTCCCTTCAAAAAAGAAAAGTTTTGCTTGAGATTAGGACATCATATTTGAGCGTTGGACTTGGGTTTTCTAATTGGATTTATAAGATTTCAGGACCTTTATGATCTTTCATCTCTCATGCATATAAGACTATCTCGATCAAAATATATAAAAAAAATGGTAGTTTAAAGTTAGATTTGCTTATATTTTTGAGAAATTTGAAAAACTAGAGTGCATTGGCATATAGGTGTGCTTGGTGTTGTTCTTTTAGGAAAAGAGAATCTCACCCTTCTCATTTGCTTTCGAAAAGAAGAATTTGGTTTGTAAAAGTGTTTGCTTGTCTTTGATTTGATGTTCATGACTATTGATTGGAATGATTTTTGGTTTTGAAACAAAAGAAAAACACTCTCTTCCCTCCCGTAAGTAGGCATACTGAATGGTAAAGTGAACATTTGCACAAGCATATTGCATGGTTTTACTTTTTTGTTAAAACATCATGCATTCACCTAACCGTACAAGTTAAAATTAACGGTAGTTGTAGGTTAAAATTTACGTAGCAACTTGAGTGATAGGTTAGAGAAGTGTTCGAGCATTGTAAAACGTAGGAGCTGTTGTTATTTGTCAGCATTAAATTCCTGGACTTGCACGGTTCTTCCACGTACCATCGATATATCGAACGGCCTTTCACGTACCCTTGAGGTATATAGAAAGGTACTTCACATACTCAATTGTATGTCGAAAGGCCCCTTGTGTACGGTTATGCATTAGATAGAACTACTATCAATTTGAGCTCCCACATACCTTGAGTATATCGGGAGACCCCACTAGGGTACCTTATCTATCTGAGAAAATCCCTTTGGTCATCTTGTTTGGAGCCATACACCAAAAACAACATTCAGGGAGATTACTACGCATAGACCCTCGAGGTGTGGCAGTCTAGATGGCTCTAGCGGTCTCGATGGCTCTGGCGGTCCTCCTCCTGGAGGCCCTGGTGGTCCTAGCAGTCCTAATTTCGGAAATCAACCCCCCATGGGTAGATTTTTCGGTGGTTCTTCCTCACAGCAACCTGTTTATTAGTCTACCTATGGCCCTACTGGTAATTACATGCCATATCAATATTACCAGTATGTGCAACCCAATAGAAAGTTACCTTTCCTAGCAACTTTGGACTTTCCTGATTTGTCCAAATTGATTAATGATCCCGTTCAACACAATCCCTCGTGGCCTCCCATTCCGGTAAAGTTACCATCGGATATTCTGAAATTCGATGGGAAGCAGGGTGAAGATCCACGGAACCATGTTATGACTTTCATTTATGGTGTTCCTCGAACTCCCTCATGGATGATTCCATTCGGTTACGACTCTTTTAGCGAACTTTGACTGGTACGGCTGCGAAGTGGTATATTGAACTCCCACAACATTTGTTTGTGGATTTTGGCTCATTGGAAACCGTATTTCTTATGCACTTTCAGCTCCCTATTCATTATGAAATGGGCACTGATCTTTTAACTTCTCTATGGCAGAACACCTCCACCCACATTTCTGATCATATTCATGAGAGGAGAAGTCGGAGAAGGCTTATTAAGGCCCCTATTCTGGATCAGTTGTTAGTTGATTGGTTCACTAAGTCCTTGTTGCCTCCTATTGCCCGAGATGTGGCCATGGGTGGTGCCATTATCAAAGAGCAAGCTATTAGTCGGGCTCAATACCTAGACTTGGTCTATTCCCAGTTTGGGACTCTCTATGACCTGATTCCTCAAGCTCCTCGCCCCAACACTGACCCTGTCAAGCCACCAGCAGAAGTACCTATTGATGGGGTTGTTGGTTCAATATAGTCCCCATTCGCAGTGAAACCTACCAAGAAAACCCAAACTACTACTCCTTCGACACCTAAGGTTTCTGCCGAGGTCAATTCTATTCAAAGTACTCAAACCTCAGGTAATAAAAAAAAGGTGAAAATCGAAATAAAAAACCTGGAAACCAAAAGGAGACCCCATGATCAACCAATAATGACAACGACAAAAGGAAAAGGAAGGCTAAATATCCTTGTCTGTTGTGTGGTGGTGACCACTTTTCAAAGGAGTGTCCCTGTCGAGACAAAATCTCCCAGTTTTTGAAGTCTAATCCCGCACCTGCAGTACTTACGGATCCCTTTACCTCTCAACAACAACTGGTAGACCACATGTCTAACCAGGGTAACTCTAGTTCATCGGAGGAAATTCATATGATGTCCTCAGATACCATCCATCTACAAAATCGGAGCCAGAATTATGATAAACCCATAGATAAGAAAGAAGATCAATCTTCTTCAGGGAAAGCTCCCTCTACTAGTTCTTTAGAATCCTCATCTATTGTTCCCTTGTCTATCGAGAAACCTACTCTCAACATGATTTTGCGCCCACCAAAGAGTACTCTTCGGAAGGTTGTCTTTAATCGCAATGCTCGAGCTGCTCAATTCTATAATGTGGTTGAAGATCTCTCTCAGGCACCTTGTGCGATGTCTACCCTAGAAGTACTCCAAAGTTTCCCTACACAGCGCAAGAACTTGATGACCGCATTAGGAGCTGTAGACCTGAATAAAACTAACTTGATTCACTTTAATGTTGGGAACTATAAACCTAGATTACCACATAAACTTGCTTTTTAGATCATTACGAAAGTAGTGGGAAAGAAAGTTTTTTGAACGGTACTAGATGAAGGAGCTTCGACCTCGGTGCTATCTCTGACTTGTTGGAAATCTCTTGGCTCTCTCAAGCTTGTTACATCACCTACGACCCTTAAGGACTTTGATGGATGGGTTTTCCAACCCCATGGTCTCATATCAGCCCTCGCAGTCAAGCTGGGGGGCAAACCGTTTCCATCCAAGTAGAAGTGGTAGATTCCCCTCTGGATTATAAACTCCTTTTAGGAAGGAATTGGTTCTATGCCATGGCTGTTGTTGCTTCAACAGTATTTCAAACAGTCCAATTCCCGCATCTTGGGAGAATTGTTACCATTGACCAACTTGATTTCTGTACGCTGGATGTTACTACCTCCATGGCTAATAACATCCCCATGTTAGGTCAGTCCCCTCCTCCTTACCAGTCGATTGGGGTAGGTATCCTGAAGGATTCATCCCTTATGGGAATTTTTCCCTCTACTCCTCCTAGCACAAATACCACGATAGTACATATGATCGCCTCATTTTATTTTGAGCCCAAGGGCCAAAATGTTGTTGAGTCCACCCCGTTGAGCCCGCACGAAGCTATGTATGACACCATTCAAACTTGTTCTGATGATCACACTGATGACATTCATTTAGTGGCTTCGGATCCTTACCATTTACCATACTGGTTTGAACCTTCTCTTCTGATTCTAGACTATCTCTACGAGACTTTTTCTTTCGACGAGTCCATTATAGAGATCATGAATACGGATGAGCCCATTTGGGAGGATCACCATCATAGATCCATGTTCCTCCCCAATACCAGTTCGAGCAGCCATGATTTTGCATCCTTGTTTCCTACTGATATTGTCAACGTTCTGCAAAGTCCTATACTGTTGCAAGACACAGATTCTGAAGGAAACCTTTGCAACATTACTCAGATGAACCCAATTAACATATCATCCAAGCCTGATGTTATTGAGCACGTTCATGTTGGGAAGAACTGCTCCATAGATTAATCTAAAGAATATAAGGCACTTTTTAAGGAATTCCGTGATATTTTTTCCTGGTCCTACGAAGAGATGTCGGGGATTGACCCTTCCATTGTGGTCCACGAGATTAAAACTTATCCCATGGCTAAACCTGTTAGGCAGAAACTTAGGCAAGTCCATCCTAGGAAGGCCACAACTATTAAAGCTAAGATCAAGAAACTTCTAAAAGCTTGTTTTATTTATCCTGTACCTCTGACGGAATGGGTATCGAACGTTGTCCCTGTCAATAAAAAGCAGGGCACCATTAGAGTCTGCAACGACTTTAGGGATTTAAATAAAGATTGTCCTAAGGAAAACTTTCCTACATCGCATATCGATCAGATTATCGACAACTATGCTGGAAGTGTCATATTTTCATTCATGGATGGCTTCTCTGGCTACAATCAGATTGAGATATTGCCCTCCGATCAGCATAAGACGGCATTCATTTTCCCATGGGGAACATTTGCATATAAGAAGTTACCTTTCGGCTTGAAAAATGCTAAAGCCACCTTCCAACGTGTGATTTCCTATGCATTTCATGACATTAAACATATTGTTGAACCGTACCTTGATGACCTCCCTACTCATTCACAGCGACGGGAGGACCATCCTGGTCATCTTAGAGAGATATTGTTGAGATGATGTCATTATAATATACGGCTCAATCCACATAAATGTGTTTTTTGCGTTAAGATGGGACGTCTGCTTGGCTTTGTGGTATCCAAAAATGGCATCCGGATTGATCCTTTGAAGATTGCCTCTATCATTAATCTACCAGCCCCAACCAACATCCTTGAACTTCAAAGTTTGCAGGGAAAGGAAAACTTTCTCCGTTGTTTCATGTGCAATTTCGTTGAGAAAACGCACAGTTATATGTGTCTCCTCAAGAAGAACACTCCATTCTTCTGGGATGACTAAGCCCAACGCACCTTTAATAATCTTAAGCATGCTCTGACTCATTCACCCATGATACACCCCCCAGATTATTCAAAGGACTTTCTCTTGTATATCGCTGCCTCCGCTACTACCATCACCATGGTTTTAGTGCAAGACAATCTCCATAGTCAGGAGCATGTGATTTATTACACCAGTAAGAATATTATTGATTCTGAAACCCGTTATTCACATGTGGAGAAGATAGCTTTGGCCACGGTCATTACTGTGCAAAAATTTCGTCACTACATTTTGCTTCGCACTACCACCGTATTGGCAGACCAGAACCCAATGTACTACATTCTGACTCGTCAGGTACTCGGGGGAAAGTGCTCCCATTGGATCATCATCCTTCAGGAGTTCGATCTCAAGTTTTCCAAGGCCACATCAAATAAATCCTTGGTTTTTGTTGAACTTATATGTGACCTTCCCTGTGCTACCATGGAATCTGAGCCCAACGAATCATTTCCAAATGAATTCCTATTCCTAATTAGCACTACTGATCCTTGGTATGGAGATTTGTTGATTTATCTCCATACCCAGCGTTTTTAGCCGCATCTATCTCACGATGATCGTCGTCGTATCCGTCACCACGCAAAATACTATCTTATCTTAAATGATACCATGTATAGATGTGGGATTGACTCCATTCTCTGGTGATGCCTCACTCATTAGGAGGATGAACACGTACTGAATGGTTGCCACTCTGGATCATGTGGCGGTCATTTATCTGGGATGGATACAGCCCAGAAAATCCTTCACGCTGGCTATTTCTAGTCTTTTGTCTTCAAAGACTGTCATGAGGCTATTAAGAAATGCCCACCTTGCCAACATTTTTATCCCAAAAAGTGCACCCATCCTTCTCTGCTTCACCCCGTCATTGTCGTTGGCCCTTTTTCCAAATGGGGGATTGACTTCATGCATTTTAATCCTACCTCAGCTGGGGGGCATGGTTACATCATCGTAGCTGTGGATTATTTCACAAAATGGGCTGAGGCCATGCCTACATATGCAGAAGATGGTAATACTGCCGCTCTCTTCTTGTTCAATCATATCATAGCTAGATTTGGAGTTCCGCAGTCCATTTTCACTGATCACGGATCTCATTTACGTAATCAAATGATGGAGGAATTGAGTGCCAAGCTAGGTTTTCGCCATGAAAACTCTACGCCATATTATCCACAAGCTAATGGTTAGGTAGAGGCCATTAAAAAGGTTTTGAAAACTATGCTTCATCAGATGGTTGGAGATCATAAATCCAATTGGCATCTTGTTCTTTTTTCTACTCTTTGGGCTTATCAGACTTCCATGAAAACAACAGCTGGTTTCATGCCATTCCAGCTTGTCTATGGACTTGAAGCTATCTTGCCGATCCAATATCAGATTCCATCTTTACAACTTGCTGTCGAACTTCTCCTAGACACTTCCACAGAAGAAGCAAGATTTTTGTACTTAAATAACCTTGATGAGACTCACAGAGATTATGCCTTGGCTAATGAGGCACATAAGAAACATGTCAAGGTGTAATATGATAAATCCATCCAGCCTCGTGTTTTCAACGAGGGTGACCTAGTTTTGACTTATGACCAGAGATATGACAAGATAGGGAAGGGTAAGTTCGAGCCCATGTGATATGGACCTTTCGTTATTTCCTGGGTGTTAGAGAAAGCAGCCTATGAGTTAGTTGATTATGATGGAATCCCTTTGGGGCAACCTCGCAATGGGTTGTACCTGAAAAGGTACTATGCCTAGGTATTCTTGGATGGTATCTTGTATATATGTATATTGATTGACTTTCAGTGTGCTGTCAGTATTTTCAAGATGGTTTTGATTTTTGGTGTCCCCATCTATTTATACCATGTTTTGGTCATGCAGATGGATTTCTACGGCTTCACTGATGGTGCTTGCTGCCACACCTTGAATCTAGCCTTGGCTGCTTGGGTTCTCTATTCCCCAACTAATGATTTGGTCAGTTCAGGAGCTGTTTGTTTAGGTCCCGCTACTAATAACCTCACCGAGTATGAAGCAATCATCAGTCTTTTGACTGAAGCTACCTCCCAGGATGTCCATGATCTAGTAGTTTTGATGGACTCTCAGCTCATGGTTTGTCATTTAAACCATGTCTACACCATTAGGAACCCGATGCTCCTCCACCTCTTCTGGAGGGTACGTTTGTTAGAAATATATTTTGGAACCATTACATATAGGCATATCCCTAGGGAACATAATGCAGTTGTTGATTCATTAGCTAATTACATCCTAGATTGGCATATTGCCCATTCATGACGTTAAATCAAACATGGTACAATGTAAATAAACATTTAAAGATACATAGAACTCATAGAAAATGCATTTTTCCATTTGAGACATAAAAAACACCGTGTAAAAGTTTGTATATATATATATATATATATATATATATATATATATACGAAAAAGTTTTACAAAAATAGGTCCTAAGACCTCACCTGAAGCACGCAGGCTTTCAAGAAAAATCCTCATACAAAAAATCCTGAAGCTATCAGCTTTCAATATACATGTCTCATCCACTAATGGTTCTCGTGATAGCAAATCACTGCTCAGGCCACCCTACGTAGTAGCTTGCTGAATCAGCCTGGTACTCCCGCCGTAGATCTCTGATATCTAGTCAAGAGGTCATCTATATCAGCATTTGTGATGTCTAGAGACAACCTCCCTAGGTTCTCCTCCAGCTCCCCAGTGATATCATCACCCTGTGGCACGAAGCGAGCTCTAGCTCGCCTGTCTAATGGAGATGTTCCTTCAGGCCTCGTTGCTCCAACATCTGTATGAAGACAAACAGGTCTCGTCACTTATCATAAAAAATATAAAACATAAAAACATTTTCCATTGTTAGGGTTTCTTGCTTCTTACCAATGTCACCCCACTGCCCTCCAGGTGGGAGTGGTAGTTCAGGATCAACTGTAAAATCTGTGCCCGCATAGGCATAGTCCTCGACCATGAGCATCTGATCCCGCAGCCACCTGAATAACGGATCACCAAACTTCACTCTGCCCCTACCCGCTCCTGTGCGAGTCATGACCTGGACCCACCTCAGTATACGAGGGTCTTGTGCTCTCAGACTCTGGAAATTCACCTAGGGCCTCATCTGTGGGACCCACTCAAAGAAGAAGCAAGATAAGATGGAACCAAAGCCGAACTGCTTCAACTCTCCCTGCCGACATTTAGTCAGCTGATCCTTGAAGATTGGAAGCAATGCTTCTGCCCAGTTGAACACCGTAGGTACCATAGCCTCTAAGGAATACATCATATGTGCCTTGGAAGCCTGATGCACACCCTGGCTCCCTGCCACCCTCTGCATGGTGAACAAGACAACCCGTAGAGCCCTGTCTGTCACTGCCTTGATGGGGATTTTCTTCCCCAATGTGCCTATACCTGGTACACATTGCCGATCTATGAGCTCTCTGGTGGTAATGTCCCCACCACGGAAACCTGTCAGTGATATGGGGGCACCCCATCTCGATAGGCCAGTCAGGAAGTAGATATCCTCTACTTCCACTGTAAGTATGTGTGGCTCCACCTCGAAATACTATTGTTCTGGATTCCACATTCTCAATATGTGTTCCAGTAGTCTCTCATGGGACACCATGCTTGTTTTCCGAAAGAACTTTAAAATCCCACAGTTTCGCAGTGCGGAAATGCAAACCGAATTCCTTTCAGCAGTAACATCCTCGTCATCATGTGTTCTTTCCTTCCATATCACCATATTTTGGAATCCTAGACCTGCCAAAAACAACAATGGTATGTATTAATATCATCCTTGAGTCAATGGAAATCAAAATAATGAGTTATATATGCCCATATCATTTGTTTAACTTCTCCACGGCCGGCACTGCCTGTGCCCTGTTGGAGACAGGCGGTGGCACCACCTGTCCACTGTATTCTTGGCGTGGTTCTCGGGTGGTACCACCTATCCTGTAAGGGGTAGCCGTGGTGCCTGCATATTGGATTTTAGGGATTTCCAAATAGGCCTAAAACCCCACCAAATCCCAAAATAAAAGCTATGAAATGAAAGATAAAGGTCTTAGTTGTTACTTGCAACTGACGAGACTGAAAATGGACGGTGGAAACTCCCGGTATCAAATGTGGAAGATCTAGCTAGAAAATGCTCCAAGTGCTCTCTGCTGGAGGTAAATAGTGAAATGTTTGATTTTTTACTATTTACTTGCCTTATATAAACATTTTTTGGGTCTGACTTACTATAGTTTTGATATTATATCATGTTTTGGTCAAAATCTATTTGTCATAATCCCTTAATGTTGATTTCGAATGCATTTAACACTTGTTTATGAGTCGTCTGCAGGTTGACTTTAGTAAGAATCTTTGGAAAGTTTGTTTATGGATTTTTCGTACTTTCACAAAATGTAAAAGGTCATCGAGTGTTTATTACGACACTTTGTCATGCTCGTTAAAGTCTAGTATCAAAGTTTCGAGTCCAGTTCAAGTTTCTTTCTAGGCTCAAAAAATACGACATTGTGTAAAGAAGCGTCATGGAGTCTTCTTTTCACATCATTTTTTAGACTCCCTAAACATGAAAATATCGTCGAGTCCATTTTTTATTCTTTCCAGGCTCATAAAAAGTGACATTGTGTAAAGAGACCTCATGGAGTTCTCTTTAAACCCTTTTCAAGCTCCGTAAATACGAAAAGATTGTCGAGTGATCTTGTCTTCTTCATGCTCATTAAAGTATTTGAAGAGTCATCCATCCAATGGTAGGTTATCTCTTTCTCAGTTCGGATAGGACTATTTACGAGAAAGGAACACTCCATCCAATCATGACTAGAAGAGTTCTCTAAGGTATGATTTTACACTTTTTTGGGCCTTAGAGACTAAATCATATGAAAAAGGACCCCCATGGAGTTTCCTTCCGTATTCATTCAGACTCTCTAAACATGAACAATACCGAGTTTTCTTTTAGTGGACTCGTTAAATTAAACATTGAGAGACCCGTTTTGGGAACGAACCCCTCCTCTCTCAGGTTCGTAAAACATATGAGATTGGACTTGTCTTCTGACAAGCTATATCTAGTGTTTGTTACCCTCTTTGAACTCGTAAAACCAAAAAAAGGCACTCATCGATCATGATGGGGAAAATGGGAAGGGAATCATTTTGCGAATAAAGGCAGTTGTTTGTCATTACCTTTGAACATGGCACTTGTCTGCACAATCATGTCAGTCAATTGGGTATTCAGTTGATCTCTGTGATGATCCACTTTCATGAGTCATGCCAATCCTTTGAGTCTTTCAAAACAATGCATTGTCCACTGTCGCATTGTGTATCTGTCTTGTCTAGTCATGCTGCCAAGTCATTTTGTCATGCCACCCGATGTTCAAAGAGGATCTAAAGAAGTTTTACCTCTTCAGTCTACACAGTCTTTGTGTCAGTATATTTGAGTCAGTCATATGGTTACTACATTCACATCATTCCAGAAATATGTTCCGAGTTTCGTGTCGTCGATGTCGGACTCATCATGGCCCTCCTTCGACGAGACTATTCCCATCGACATCAACTCATCATCCGGGAAATAGTCTTAGAAACAACATTTAGTACCTTGAGATCTGTATGCCTTAATGACAAATTCTCTCGCTCTCGACATAGGTTCACATCATTGACCTTTGATCGATAGAATTGACAGGGTGTTTGACATCAAGACATCTATTCACACTCAGTAGATTGTACTAGGGTACCTTGGGAATCATTGACATTAATCTTGATCTCCCTCACACTTGTTAACAGTTCGCATCATTGGCCGATAATCAAGTGGTTTCTACCATGTTCGACTTCAGATCATTGTAATCACATGGATAGAGTCGTACTTTGTGGAAGATGAGATGAAGACCCTGGGAATTTGTTTAAAAGTGCTCATTGCTTTTCCCCAGGTTGCGATGGAGTTTTGTACATCTAGCATGGATCCACATTTGTATGGTTGTGGCTATGCTCAAATTTGCGTCTGTATGACATAGATCTATGTTGTATGTCTGGTAGCTATGTCCAAGTTTGAGTCCTCTATCACATGGATCTAGGCTATATTCTAGTAGCCATGCTTGTTTATTCCACTCATGGATCTGCCTTGTATTGGTCTGCAGCTATGAGTTTGGTTACTTGTGTCTATGAGTCAACATACTGATGTACTACATATGCCTACTTGACTGCATACTCTGATCGAGCCAACATTTTCATCTCCTGGCAATGACTTGTTCTCAAAGCTCTTGTTTATCGTATCACTCTAAGACTCATGCTTTGGGGGGCATCCTGTTATACCAAAATCCTGTCACCATCATGTGATAAGACATTTGACATACCTACTTGCCCTGAATCCCAGCTTCTGGAGTGGAAACTAAATGGTTTTTTATCAATCTGTCATACAAATTCCCAGCACCACGCATGCCCCTTTATCTAGGAGCGGTACTCCTGCTCACACCGCCTTTCATCGGTTGTCCAAAAGCGGTGTCACCACCCATTGCCCTTGGTCCATAGGCAGTTATTACCAGAACCACTCTATCATAGAAGGAGAAGCGCAATACCCTAGGTAGAAAGGGAAAAAGAGAATTTTATTGAGGCTTCTAGATGATAATCCTCGTGTACTACCTTATCCCTACTGTTGTGGGTTAGTTGAGCTCGAGATCCCTCATCCTAGGATCTTAGAGGCCACCTCACCCACTTATTTCTCAACCATCTCTATCCATTAAAGCCCTATAAATATGAGCTCATAGTCATGGTTGAGGAGAGAACATTGAAGGTATTGTTATGTTGTTGGATTGATTCTTGGCCCAAGATCATTTGGAGAGAGCATAGAGATCTAAAGTCAGAGATTTTGGGGATGAAGAGCTGGTTTCATGGAGATGCATGTCAACACTAAGGCTTGGTTGTAAACTTCTTCATATTTCTAATGCAAGTTGATTTTCTCTCCCATATATATTGTTGATGTTTGATTTTAGATATATATTGCTAGATTCCTTAGTCACTAGCATAGATTAGTAGATCATATTCTGGTTGCTTTGATTCGTTTCGTGTTGATATTTTTTGCAGGTACATAGGTGGACTGTCAAAGCCTTGTATTCCAGATATCTACAGCGTCTAGGGAGATTTATCAGCCTCTGTGATCTATTTGTTCTGGATCTGAACCATTCAGACCAGTGGAACACC
Source organism: Pseudotsuga menziesii (assembly GCA_001517045.1). NCBI lineage: Eukaryota > Viridiplantae > Streptophyta > Pinopsida > Pinales > Pinaceae > Pseudotsuga > Pseudotsuga menziesii. The sequence goes on along the minus strand of LPNX010661884.1, from coordinate 553,143 downwards.
TTATTGTCTGTAGGAGGTGAAACATTCCAGCTAACAGAAAGATATCCTAGTGAGTCATCTAACTCTGAAGGATCCCCTAGCAATTCAAGTTCCTCTTCTCACATGAATGAGAGGAAGAGGTGTTATTGGAACCATTCACGTGATGGGTTTAAGAAGGCGAGGCCACCTATCTTCAATGGCGAGATAAAGAATGGTCAAGAAGCTGAACCTTGGCTTCTTGGGATGAGAAAATATTTCCAAGTTCAGGATTGTTCAGGAAATATGAAGGCTAGAGCGGCCATATTCAATTTGACTAGAAGAGCATCCATATGGTGGGAGTACTTCAGGAAAGTGAAGAAGATTAATGAAAGGAAAATTGTGTGGAGACACTTCCAGAATTATTTCAAGCAGAAGTATCTCTAGCAGGTACTATGATGATAAGATCAAAGAGTTCCATGAGCTGAGATTGGGACAGCAAACCATGGAAGAGTACGCAAACAAGTTCTTGGAGTTGTTGAGGTATGTCAGGTACATCAAGGATGAGAAGGTGAAAATCCAACGTTTCCTAAGTGGATTGCCTCAGACTTACAAAGACAGAATTGAGTTTTATGAACCTAGAACTCTGGAAGAAGCAATAAGGAAAGCTAAGTATTGCTATGAGCAAAGAAAAGGCAAACTTGACTATCATAAGACCTGGAAGGACAAAAAGAATGAGAATTCTGACCAAAGGAAGAAGGGTTTCAAACCTTCGAACTTCAGGAATAGGCAGAAGAAACCATCCCAAGTGGAGAGGCATCCAACCAGAGTGGTGGGAGAAAATCCTAGAGATCCACAGCCTCAGAGAACCACTCCAATGCTAGAGATGTGGAGGACCCCTTATGCATTGAAACTGTCCACTTGAGAATGAGAGTGTAAGGCCTGCTTACAATATTCAATAGGTAGAAACAGTGGGTCAAGTAGCAAGGGTTGTCCCTAGGATTTATGCAGCACTGAAGGACCTCCAGGAAAATCACCAGTCAACTATGGTTGAAGTTACAGGTAATATTGTTGAGCAATCTCTTTCTATTTTGATTGACCTCGATTCTACTAACACTTACATTACCCCTGTAGTAGTGGAGATTTGTGATTTTAATAAAGTAAAGCATAGTAAATCTTGTTTAGTTTAGCTAGCCACTGGAACTAAGAGAAATGGTAGAGAAATGTCTGTTGGTCATGAATGGATTGGTCACTTGTGTTGATCTGAATGTTCTACCACTCGGTTCCTATGATTTTCTCATTGGAATGGATTGGTTATAATATCATGGGGTAAATCTTGAATGTTACAATAAGAATTTTGAATGCATGTATGAAGAAGGGAACCCAAGGGTGGTAAGAGGCATTCCAAAGATGATTTCAGTTAGGTAGATTTCAGCAATGTAGCTGAAGAAGTGTTGTAGGAAAGGTTGCAGAGTGTATGCAGCTCATGTTTTGGAAGCAACAAAGAATGAAACTATTAGGTTGGAGGACTATCCTATATTACAAGAATTTAGGGATGTTTTTCCTGATTATATTCTCGGGCTTCCTCCAAATATGAACGTTGATTTCACAATTGAACTTGTGCCAGGAGAAGCACCAGTTTCCAAGACACCCTACAGATGAGTACACCAAAAATGCAAGAGTTGAAGATGGAACTGCAAGATTTGTTGGAGAAGAAGTATATCAGGCCGAGTGTGTCTCCTTGGGGGACACTAGTTCTATTTGTGAACAAGAAATATGGTACACTCAGGTTGTGTATTGATTACAGATAGTTGAACAAGGTTACAGTGAAGAATAAATACCCTTTGCCTAGGATTGATGACCTCTTTGATCAAATGAGTGGAGCAAAGGTATTTTCCAAGATTGACTTAAGGTCGGGTTACCATCAAGTGAGAATCAAGGATGAAGACATTCATAAGACTGCCTTCAGGACAAGGTATGGACATTATGAGTTTGTAGTGGTACCATTTGGTCTCACAAATGCACTAGCTACCTTTATGTGTCTTATGAATAGTGTCTTCAGCAGGTATTTGGAAAAGTTTGTTCTTGTTTTCCTTGATGACATTCTTGTTTATTCTAAGAATGAGGTAGAGCATGAAGAACATATGATATTGACATTATAGTTGCTTAGGGAGCATCAGTTTTATGCAAAGCTAAGCAAGTGCGACTTCTATAAAGATAGAATTCAGTACTTGTGTCACATTATCTCAAAAAAGGGTATATCTATGGACCCTGGCAAGATTGAATCCATTATGAATTGGCCTACTACAAGAAATGTGATAGATGTAAGATCCTTTATGGGACTTGTAGGATACTACAGGAGATTCATTGAAGGATTCTCCAAGGTTGCACATGCCATTAATTCTTTGCGGAAGAAGGGTATAAAGTTTGAATGGAAATCAAAGTGTGAAGAAAGCTTCCAACAATTGAAGAATATTCTCACAAGTGCACCAGTTTTGAAAGTTGTAGACCCGAAGAAATATTTTGTGGTGTGTGCCGATGCATGCGGTCAAGGGCTGGGAGGAATCCTTATGCAAGACAACCACGTGATATGTTATGAGTCAAGGAAGTTGAAGGAGCATGAGAAGAACTATGCTACTCATGATCTATAACTTCCAACCATAGTACATGGTCTCAAGATGTGGAGGCATTACTTGATGGGAAGAAGATTTGAGCTAAGAACAGACCATTGTGGTCTGAAGTATTTGTTTGATCAGCCTACGCTAAATGCTAGGAAATCTAGATGGCTGGAGTTTTTATGTGAGTTTGATTTTGAGATCAAGCACATAAAGGGAAAATAGAATAAGGTAGCTAATGCACTCAGTAGGAAGGTGCAAGAAATGAATGTGGCATCCATTAGTGTTTTCCAATCGGAGTTGAGGCAGCAGATTTCTAATCATGTTGCTGAAGATGAATTGTATGTACAGGTCAAGGACAAGTTGCAATAGCAAAGCCTTGAAAATAGGTATGAGGGATATAAATTGGAAGAAGATGGAGTTCTTACTTATAAGAACATAACTTACATTCCAAATGTAGTTTATTTGAGGAGAGTTGTTATGGATGAGATCCATTAAGCTCCATATTCTAGTCACCCAGGATATCAGAAGACAATTTATACAACTAGATTTTGGCCATGAATGAAAAAGGATATGGCTGAATATATTTCAAGGTGCATGAAATGTCAGCAGGTGAAGGTGGAGCATCAACACCCAGCAAGGTTGTTGCAGCCTTTTCCCATTCCGGAATAGAAATGGGAAATTATTTCCATGGATTTTATTATAAGATTTCCAATGACTTGGAGACAATATGATTCCATCATGGTTGTAGTGGACAAGTTGACAAAGGAAACACATTTTATATCGGTTAAGTCTACACATAAGATTGATGACATTGCAAAGATATTCATGAAGGAGATTTTCAAATTTCATGGATTTCCAAAGGTAATAGTCTCTGACATAGATGTCAAGCTCACTTCGAATTTTTGGAAGGGATTGTGTACAGATTTGGGTACAAATCTAAAATTCATCACAGCATATCATCCTCAGACTGATGGTCAGATGGAAAGAGTTAATCAAGTGCTTGAAGACATGCTTCCCATGTATGTGATGGACAAACCAACCAAGTGGGATGATTATTTACACTTGGTGGAATTTGCTTATAACAATGGACAGCAAACATCCTTGGGGATGAGTCCATATGAAGCTTTGTATGGAAGGAGGTGTAGGACATCGGTGAATTGGGATAATCCAGTGAACAGAGTTGTGATTGGTCCAAAATTTCTCAATGAGATGGAGCAGGAGGTTGTGAAGATCAGGAAGAATCTAAAGGTAGCCCAGGACAGATAGAAGAGTTATGCCGATAAGCATAGGGTGAACAGAGAGTTTGGCATGGGGGATCATGTTTACCTTAGAGTTGGGGAAAACAAGAGTTCCCTGAAGCTTGGAAGTTGTGCCAAGTTGTCACCCAGATATGATGGGTCATTTGAAGTGCTTGAAATAATAGGGCCAGTTACATATAGACTTGCATTTCCTGCTAGCATTAGGGCTCATAACGTTTTTCATGTCTATTTGCTTAACAAATATATACATGATCCTAACCATGTGATAAATTGGGATGTGATTTACGTGGAACCTGAGGGAGCGTTATAAATCAAGCCAATGCACATCCTCGATAGGAAGGTCACCATGCTCTGAAATCGATCCATAAGACAGGTAAAGGTGCAGTGGGAGCACTACAGTCCTAAAGAGACTACATGGGAGCTGAAGGATGCCATGTGATTGGAACATCCATTTTTGTTCGAATTTGTGGAGCACTGAGGGTGGTACCAGTGTAGCACTTTTGTTCAATTTTGTAGAGCACTAAGGACAGTGATATTGAAGGGGGAGGGGAATGTAACAGCTCAGTTTTGACCCTGTTGCATTAATGTATATGATGTAAATATTATATGGAATCATGAGAAGGAGCTCAAGGCCAAGGCCCTATAATTGATTAATGTTTGGTATATAGGTGATCATGGTTGATGCCTATTGTTTATGTGCTAAGGCAAGCACGTTTGTAAACATTGTGTAATTATGCAAATTAATGAAAAACCCACAGGAAGCTATGTCAATGCAACGAAAATGAGATGGGGCATGATTTTCCTAAGGATAAGGGAGAGGGAATGTTAACCTTAAGCAAGTTTGGGGAAAATACATGTGTCATGGGGAAATCACCATCAAAACTTTAAACTGTCCTTTTTCTTCTCTTTCTTCCCAACCATTTATCTCTTCCAGAATGTGGTTAAGGTAGTTATTGCATGGAAGGGAAACTCTAGGGGAAAATTCGAATTGGGTAGAGCACCCAGTTTTTGAATATCGTGTTTTGAATGCATGGGCAAGTAAACACCCAGAACCGTATGCCAGTTTCGCTCATGCGTTTATGTTTTTTTTACTCTCACGTTTTGGGGAGAGATGTGAAACTTTCTAGTCATTCATTCCCCATTCTCCATTCGCATGGAAGTTTTCAGTAGTTGAGTTCTTCCTGTGTGTATCCTTTGCATTCTGCAAGTGTTTCCCTTGGAGAGAATGTGGTTGTTGTGTTGCAGCATTATCTTGAACTATAGAGTGTATGAGACCCTATTACTTGTGTTCCAGAGTAAAGTCGGTGTTGTTGAGTCTCTTTGTGGTTGTTGTGTTGTGCACCCTGGTTCAGGTCTAAACAATGTCCAAGACTTAGGAATGGGAGAGACGTAGGATGTGCTTGATAAACCTAGTGAGGAACCTCACAATAAGATAAGAGTGGCTGGTGAACTTGCTATGCACATCCTGAAGAGAACTGGAAGGGAAGGTGTATCCTGATGGAATATGGAGCAGAGAAGGGGACACTTCCTTGTGTTGGATGTGTAGGCAATGGGGAAGCCAGGACGGATAGGTATTGTGAAGGCATTCTTAGCTCTGTAGATGAGCTCACTAGATTAGCAGTTCTTCCTGGCCATTACCTTAGAATCCTAATAAACCAAATTGGAAATGTGGATTGGTTGGTAGCCTGATAAACCCATCTCTTGGCTTGGTTGTGTCTTGTTGCATTTGACCTTGTGAATAACCTTTGGCTAGACAGTTTGATAAACCAAACTATGAATGATGACTTGGCTAGGTATCCTGATAAACCCAGTAGTGAGATGGCTTAACTGTGTACAGTCGGATAAACCCATCTGTTGGCTTGATCTGTCCTTAAGGTGAATGTTGGCTTGAGTGTGAACAGTTTGTGAAACCCAACTGTGAGATGGCTTAGCTAAGTGGCCTATGAAACCCATATGTTGGTTTATTTCCCTTGCATCCTGATAAACCCAACTATGTTGGCTTGGCTGAGTTTTGTTGCACCCTTGGCAATGTATTGTTGATGTGATTGTAACTTCGAAACGTATTCACTTGTATTTCTTATATATTGTAACCCGATGTTTATTCTGGGATGTACTTGTGTCATGTCAGGCCCCGATGTTCCTATAGGGAGGATCTATAATGTAAACAAGTCATGTCAAGTCATTATGGGTAACCCTCCTATTGTCTAAGGGTTAAAGTCCCCACTGTTTCGAGGCACTAGGGTTATTTGACTATCCTAGAGAGGTCGGCCCTAGTAGGGTTTTAGTCATGTCAGGATTAGTATAAATAGAGATTTGAACTCTCTATTTAGTACAAATCTCACACACACTCAAGTGTAGCACATAGTTGAGGAAGGAGAAGACACTAGGGCTAGATAGAAAGAAGGTTACTGCTGTCAGGAGATCACTTACTGTTTTGGTTTTTACTTTGGTGATGATTCTATCTCTAAGGAAGTTGCGGGGTTTTCTCCATTTATGGTTTCCTTGAGGAAAAACACTATGTTCATTGTCTCTTGTGTTTGATTGTTGTGCTTATTGTTCTCTCAGTTAAAGATCCTAATGTTATGCTAGCTTAATGTTAAAAATCTAACACAGTATCAGAGCTAACCTGAGAAGAAGACACTGTGCAGCTACGGAAACTAGGGCTTCCTACTTTGTGGATCTCTCTCCATATATTTTCAGCAAAAGAAGGTTGGAATAACTCTCCTCCCTAGGGTGCATCTTTCTGTCGAAGGAGAATCCAATTTTGAGGTTTTTCAGTATTAGAACCGACACTTCTGCCGAAAATTGGGGCTTTTCATAGAAGAGGAATTTTTCAGTGAGCCTAGGCCTGGATTGATATCCTCCCTAAAATCAAAGTTAGGGATCAAATTCAAAGCAATTGGTTGGATAGAACTCTAGAGAATCAAAACCCTAATTTGCTCCTGAACCAGCTCTGCAGGATTTCAACTCCAAATCTAGATCTGACATCTTGACCTGGTAATATCTAAATCTTTTGTATTTCCATTTGAGGTTCTCAGTTAAGATTTCTCATCATACCAAGCTTGATGAAAAGCTTGAGGGAGCTGATAACTTTCGAGCTTGGAAGTATAGGATCTCCCTGGTTCTGGAAGAAAATGAGTTGGACTCCTATATTAATGAGGAGATTCCAGTTCTAGATGGAGATGAGGCAAATGCCTTACATAAGAAGAAGTTGGTTGTGGCAAAGAGAAACATTGCTTATTCTATCAAGGATCATCTCATACCATAGGTGTCCTCTCTGAAGACACCTAAAGCTATGTTTGATGCCCTAACCAAACTGTTTGAAGGGAAGAACATCAATCGGAAGATGACTCTAAGGAACCAGTTGAAGAATGTAAAGATCCAAAATGATAAGACCATCCAATCTTACTTCACAAGGGTCTCCCAGATCAAAGAACAACTAGAAGCTGTAGATGAAGAAGTGGAGAATGCAGAAATTGTGATGACAACATTGAATGACCTCCCTAGGTCATGGGATTTTTCATCCAAGGAATTTGTGCCAGAAAGAAGTTAGTCAAGTTCAGCAAATTATGGTAAGAATTCTCTCAAAGAGAAGCTTGGATAGCAGCTCTAGAAGAGAATATGGAAATTGAATATCAAGCTCTCACAATTCACTCCAAGAAAGGCAGAAGAAACTCTCATCACTCCAAAGGTAAGAACTTTCACCATAAAGATAACATTAAAAAGGACCTATCGAGATTGAGATGTTATACATGTGATGAAAGAGGACACTTTGCAAAAGACTGTCCTAGAAACAAGGTTAACTCTCATAAGAAGAAGGGAAAAAAAAGAAGACATCATGCTCATGCTGCAGAGGATGATGAACCTTCTAAGAAGAAAACCAGATATGAAAGTGAAGATTCTTCCAGTGACGATGAATATGTTTTGATTTCCACTCTTACGGGAAACATTACTCATGGAAGCACTGATTGGCTTATAGACTGTGGGGCTTCCAAGCATATGACAGGATTCAAGGAATCCTTTGTGAAAATTTCAGAACATGAATCACCTCACAAGGTGAAGCTAGGAGATGACTACCAGTATCCAATAAAAGGTAGTGGGGAATCCTCCTATAAACTAGACAATGGAAAGTCTATGATAATGAAGGAAGTATTGTTTGTGCCAAGACTCAAGAATAACCTTCTCTCCATATCTAAATTAGATGCAAAAGGAATGAGGGTTGCATTCATAGATGGTCAAGTCATCATGTGGCCAAAAGGAAAGACTATCGATGATGTAGTAGTGATTGGAGAACAAGAAGGAGGTTTGTACAAATTGAAGGGCCATCCAGAACAAGCATTGGTCCATGACACAGTAGAGACAAATAAACTTTGGCATAGAAGGATTGCACATGTATTACAGAGCAATACATATGACAAGCAAAGCTATTGAAGGTCTTCCAAAAATCCAAGAAAAACATGATGGGGTCTACAAAGGATGTGTGAAAGGAAAGAATACAAAGAAGATATTTCCAAGCAGTGAAAGCAAAGCAAAAGGAATCTTGGAAATCATCCACTCCGATGTATGCGGTCCTATGTCATCAAGCTCACTAAACAGGTTTGCATATTATGTCTCTTTTATTGACGATTTTTCTAGGAAGACATGGGTTTACTTCATGAAGAACAAAGACGAAGTATTCACTAAGTTCAAGGAATTCAAAGCCTTGATCGAGAATCACACTGAAAAGAAGATCAAAACCTTTCGATCAGACAATGGCAGAGAATTCACTTCAAATGAATTCAAAGAGCTATGCAAAGACTTAAGGATTAAGAGGGATTTGTCTACTCATAATCCACAACAGAATGGGACTGCAAAAAGGAAGAATAGAACTATCATGGAAGCTGCAAGAGCAATGCTTCATGATCAAGATCTTCCTATGCATCTTTGGGCGGAAGTTGCCAGAACAGCGGTGTATGTATAGAACCGTACTCCACATAGAGTACTCAAGAACAAGACTCCTGAAGAAGTATTCTTTGTCAAGAGACCAGAAGTCATCCATCTCAGAATATTTGTCTGTCCTGTATACATACACATTCCAAGAGAGAAGAGAACAAAATTAGATCCTTCAGGAAAGAAGGGTATATTTGTGGGATACTCTGAAAACTTGAAGGCTTACAGAATATACTTCCCAGGATTCAAGAAGATTGATATCAGTAGGGATGTGAAATTTGATGAAGACATAGCTTACAACAAATCCAAAAAGAAACCTACTGAAGAATTTGAAGAAGCAGAAGTACCTAGAATTCATGATACAACCATGAATGAAGAAGCTCAAGAAGAAGATCGAGAATTTGAAGAACCACAAAGACCTATAGATCCACCTCAGGAAAATAATCCTCACAAGAGGAAACTTGCTTGGGTAGGAGAAGTTATCCAAGGTGCAGAAAGATATGGGCCTCCAGAAGAGAATCACAGAGAAAGAAAGAGGACTAGATCCTGCTCCAGGTATGTAGAATTACTATGTGATTTTATTGATAAAGAACCTTCCAATTATGAAGAAGCGGCAAAACGGAAAGAATGGAAGGATGTTATGATCGAAGAGTATCTGTCAATCATGAAGAATGATGTTTCAGATATTGTCCCAAGACCAGAAGGGAAGTTAGTTGTAACTTCCAAATGGATCTACAAGATCAAGCATGTTGTAAATGGTAGTATAGAGAAATATAAGGCAAGATTCGTGGCTCATGGTTTCTCCCAGAAAGAAGGAATAAACTATGAAGAAACCTTTGCACCTGTAGCCAGATACACTTCCATCAGATCAGTACTTGCTCTGGCTACAGTGATGAAATGGAAGATACACCAAATGGATGTCAAGACTGCTTTCTTGAATGGTGTAGTAGAAGAGGAAGTGTATGTAGAACAACCACTTGGTTTTGAGACACATGACAGGGAGTCTCATGTGTGCAAATTGAATAAATCCCTGTACGGTTTGAAATAGGCAGCCAGGACATGGTATGGCAGAATTGATAGCTTTATACCCAGTTTGGGCTTTACCAAGAGTAAAGCAGATTCCAACCTTTACTACAAGGTTGAAGATGGCAACCCAATGATGCTCCTACTATATGTAGATGATCTATTTGTGACAGGTATGGATGGGTTGATTGCTGATACGAAGAGAAAGCTTGCGGTCGAGTTTGAAATGAAGGACTTGGGTATGATGCATTATTTTCTGGGCATGGAGGTGTGGCAAAGTGCAGATGGAATATCCCTTAGACAAGGGAAGTATGCAGTAGAGATCCTGAAGAGGTTTGGGATGATGGACTGCAAGGCTATGACCACACCTATGGCATCAAACCTGAAGCTATTGAGTGATGCTTCATCAAAGACGGTTGATGCTATGATGTATCATCATATGATTGGTTCCTTGATGTACCTGATGAACACGAGACCAGATATTTGCTTTGTTGTGAACACCTTGAGCTAGTTCTTGACAAATCCGAGACATGTTCACTTGATTGCTGCAAATCATATTCTGAGGTACCTGAGGGGTACAGTTGATTATGGGATCAAGTATGATGTGAATTAGAAGATTAACCTGGAGGGTTATGTTGATTCAGATTGGGTAGGCAGTGCCATCGATAGGAAGAGCACTTCAAGGTGTTGATTCAGTATGGGATCAGGTGTGATCTCTTGGTTTAGCAGGAAGCAATCCTGTGTGGCACTAAGTATAGTTGAAGCAGAGTATGCCACAACTTGTTCAGCTATTTGTGAGGTAGTATGGTTGAGGAAGCTACTTGTATACATTGTGAAAACTAGAGTTGTGTGAAGTTGTCAGAGAATCCAGTGTTCCATGACACGTCGAAGCATATCGAGATCAAGTATCACTATATCAGGGATATGGTGCAAAGGGGAGCAGTGAAGCTCCATTATGTTGCGATGGAGGAACATATAGATGATGTGTTGATGACGCCATTGGCTAGGGTGAATTTTGAGTACTTCAGGGAGAAGATTGGTGTTCTCCAGATCGAGGTTTCCTCCAAGGGAAAATGATGAGACCCAGATCCATTCTGACATGGTGAGAGGATTGGTTCCTTCCATGGTCAGATGTAAGGACTGAGCCATTCTGTCATGGTGAGAGGATTGGTTCCTTCCATGTCATATATGAGTGTTGAATCCATAGACATTCTAACGAGTAGGTCAAATGTAAGGGCTGAGCCATTCTGTCATGGTGAGAGGATTGGTTCCTTCCATGTTAGATATGAGTGCTAATCCATTCTGATATGACTGTAGACTTGGTTCCCACATGATCAAATATAAGGGCTATTTCCATTCTTGGAATGGAGCTGCCTGGTGAGGTACCAGGAATACTTGGTCTAGGAATGAGGGCCATTCTGATATGACTGTAGGATGTGTTCCTACATGATCAGATGTGAACGCATGGCCATTCTGATGTGATTGAGGTATGTGTTCCCACTTGATCAAATATAAGGTATTTTTTCATTCTCTTGGAGAATGGAGGCACCTGGTCAGTTACTAGGAACCCTCAACCTAGGGTTGAGAGCCTTTCCATCATGGTTGCAGGATGTGTTCCCACATGGGTGGATGTAAGTGCAGATCCCTTTCATCATGGTTGTAGGATGTGTTCCCGCATGGGTGAATGTAAGTGCATATCCCTTCCATCATGGTTGCAGGATGTGTTCCCGCATGGGTGGATGTAAGTGCAGAGTCATTCCATCATGGTTGCAGGATGTGTTCCCGCATGGGTGGATGTAAGTGCAGGGTTTTTTCATCATGGTTGTAGTATTTGTTCCCACATGGGTGGATGTAAGTGCAGAGCCCTTCCATCATGGTTGCAAGATGTGTTCCTGCATGGGTGGATGTAAGTGCAAAGCTCTTTCATCATGCTTGTAGGATGTGTTCCCGCATGGGTGGAAGAGCAGAGAATTTTTAGCATGGTTGCAGGATGTGTTCCCTCATGGATAAATGTGAGTGTTGGGCCTTTCTGATGTGATTATAAGATTGGTTCCTACATGATCAGATGTGAGTGTTGGGCGTGCCTTTTTAACAAGTAGTTCAGATGTAAGTGTTGGGTGGGCCATTCTGACTTGGTGTTAGATATAAGCACTGAAGAAGACCTACATGGAGGCTAGGCCTACAACCAGCATGAAAAAGGGCTAGCTCTATAGAACTTCCTCTGACAAGAAGAATCATGAGATAGCACCTGTGATGATCCAGTAATGATGATCCAGCAGTGATGGTCCAAATCGAGTGATGATCCAGATCCAGAGATGATGTCCAGTGATGATATAGATCGAGTGATTATCCAGATCCAGAGATGATGTCTAGTGATGATCCAGATCGAGTGATGATCCAGATCCAATGATGATCCAGATCCAGTGATGATGTCCAGTGATGATCTAGCTGGAGTGATGATCCAGATCTGAAGATGAAGATGACTTGAAGATGCAGACATGATCCAGAGAAGAAGACCAGTGATGAAAATTGTGTCGAGAGAATACCTTCCTAGTTAAGAGGGAGTGTTGATGTAATTGTAACTTCAGAATGTATTCACTTGTATTTCTTATATATTGTAACCCGATGTTTATTTCGGGATGTACTTGTGTCATGTCATGCCTCGATGTTCCTATCGGGAGGATCTATAATGTAAACAAGTCATTTCAAGTCATTGTGGGTAACCCTCCTATTGTCTAAGGGTTAAAGTCCCCACAGTTCCGGGGCACTAGGGTTATTAGACTCTCCTAGAGAGGTCGGCCCTAGTAGGGTTTTAGTCATGTCAAGATTAGTATAAATAGAGAGTTGGACTCTCTATTTAGTACACATCTCACACACACTCAAGTGTAGCGCATAGTTAAGGAAGGAGAAGACATTGGGGCTAGATAGAAAGAAGGTTACTGTTGTCGGGAGATCACTTACTGTTTTGGTTTTTACTTTTGTGCTGATTCTATCTCTGAGGAAGTTGCAGGGTTTTCTCCATTTATGGTTTCCCCGAGGAAAAACACTATGTTAATTATCTCTTGTATTTGATTGTTGTGCTTGTTGTTCTCTCAGTTAAATATCCTAACGATATGCTAGCTTAATGTTAAAAATCTAACATGCATGAGTCTGTTAACATTCCCTTATTCCTTCAAGAAATCATGCCCATATCGGGGGTGGCAGTGATGCTAAGAGATTGATGAGTGCATTGGCCTATGGTTGGGTGGAATGTTGCAGCAACATAGCTGGTTGCAGGACAAGTTCTTATCAAGATAAGTGTTCTTGTCCATGTTAATCTCTGCGATTGTATTTCTTACATTGTAGTTACTTGATGGAATATGATGAACATGTTCGAAGTGTTGAATTGATGAAGTGTTCCTTTGAATAAATATAATTATAAGCATCTATACATGTTTCCTTCAATGCACTGTTAAACTAAGTTGCAGGGTTAGAAGTTCGAATTGATGTTGGCCTAGATGGCCAAGTTTGTTCAAAGACTTTGATTAGCAGGTTGAATTTTCAAGCCTAAACCTTCTTCCACAATGGCTTATTCTGCATGCAGGATGCGGGAGACATCCTTTGGTAGATTTGGCCCTCCCTAAATTCCTTTCCACAATTCCCTTTCCAAAATTGAGGGAGGTGAAGACATATTTTTGTGAAATCACCGCTTTCCACGGTTTTCGTTCTGAAATGCACCTTTCTACAAATTGCAAGATGAAGGATGTGGCTTCGCAGATTTCAATTTTTGAAACGGTCATTTCCGCATGCGAGATGCGAAAATGCGGGATGCTGGATGCGGCTTCATAGATTTTGATTTCCACAATTCTCGATCCCGCAACTCATGTTTTTCACGTCGTCAATTTTTGCGGAATGATTCTTAGTTGTTGATTTGATTCCAAATGCGAGACCATTTGTGATTGTTGATTTCCATCGCTATTTCTCTTCGCCATCCGATATCCTCTGACATATTTCCTTGCATATCATCGAGCTGATTGATGGAATATGGGAGGGAGCGTGACAATGTTGGAAATGTCGAGAAGTGGTTTGCGGCCATGCCCTATGTTTCTATGAACAATAAAGGTTCTCGATGAATTTTTTTAATTCTGCATGATAATGGGGTATGGGTACGCCACATTTGGGGGTTCTTGATTCATTCCATACCTCCCCTCTCCTCGACACATGTGATATTGAATGTACAACTTGTTATTCCCCATGCCAGTTACAGCAACCATAACTAGTTTACCCAACAACACTTATATTATTATATAGGCTCGTTCAAGAGTAAGTTGCAAAACCGATTCCAGGACCATCCTTAAACCAATTGTAGGCTTAGGAAATCAAACAAGGACCATCCTTAAGTTCATGAATGAGATTTTCATAAAGTTTACATAATACATGAGGTAGATGATGCAACTACAAACCCAAGGAAAAAGGACCATGCACACTAAGTTGGATGCAATAATCCACAACCCTAAAAATTTTAAGGAGGAAGAAAAAATGTGAAAATTTTGGGAATAAGAGCTAAAACCCCTCCAAACTTGTCAACTATATGATGATGGCGATGATGATGATCATCGTCATCATCATCATCATCATCATTGACATTATCATCGTCGTCATCCTCATCAGCATCATTATAATCATCATCATCATCATCATCATCATCATCATTGTGTCCATCATCATCACCATCATCGTCATCATCATCGTCATCATCCTCATCCTCATCATCATTAGCATCATCATCATCATCACCATCATCATCATCATTAGCATCATTGTCATCATCATTAGCATCATCGTCATCATCATTACCATTAACATGTGATCAGTATCGCCATCATCATCATCATCATCATCATCATCATCATCATCATAATTAGCATCATCATCGTCATCAACATCATCATCACCATCATCATCATCATCATCATCATCTATGTTGTCACAATTAGCAAGCCCTAGTCAAGGGAGTTACGATTTGTGAGTGATAAAAACTCGAATATTGGGCCCCTCTCCCTTTGGGACTTCTAGAGGGGTCATGGTGAAAGATCTGGGTTTTATGGTTATGGATTGAGGTTTATCATTATAAGTTTATACTCAAGTAATTTTTCTTACCTCATGTTTGTAGTAAACAAACTGGCCACATATGTCTTTTCAATAATTGGTTTATCCTTTAAGAGTTGTAGTTTGGTTGTAAACCATTCAATAAGTTTTGTAAGGTAATGGTAGCTTTAGAAAGGGGCCTGTTAGTGATGGGGGTGTTTTTTTTTTGCCATACGAATCAATCACTGGATATTATTACCTTGGAAAGGTTTAGGTTCAAATTCAACAAACTACCATTATAACCGAAAAGTAGACCTGACATCATGCAAACCAAATATACCAATAACTTGTGACTTAACTAGGGTCAATACATTCCAATCACACCCAAAGTGGATTTTCTATCCTAGGGGTTTCAATATTGCATACTAATTTTATTTCGATTGAAAGGGTTTTAGATCCCATATGGCTTAGATTGACGGTTATATGAAAACAAATTTCAATTTAATTCTATTTCATAATGTGTAGTGAGGTGAGAAGTTTTTAACGGTTTGGATTGCTTTTACACACCTGTCGTAATCTAAACCATTGATCTTTTTTGAGCTTAATACATCCACATGTTTACAACCCACTGGTTTCTTGTTGCAGAGGCATCCATTGATTGTGGGTTTGGTGGGGTTCATTTGTGAAGGTGGAAAAACTGTAGAGGCATCCATTGATCGAGGTATTGAATGTATTAGTTCCGTTTAGAATGGCTGGCCTATTGTCTATGTTAGGACTACGCAGTTTTTTGTTTGAGTGGTTGTAAGTAACGTATGTTTAATTGTTTTTTGGATTTAAGGTTTTATGTTATAGTTTCATCTTGCCAGTCATTTGAGGTTTATGTTGTAATCTTATGGTCAAATCTTTGTATGAGTGGATAGTCGCTACTACTATTCCTTCGAACTTAGAGGGTTTTGAAAATTATATTTCAACAAAAATAAAAGTGATAGGGCTTTACCGCATACACCCTCTGTGGGTTTCATTTCAATTGCTTGCAATTTCTGCTTTGTATATTGTCTATGGCTCCATTTTTCTTCTATAAATTATACATTTTTTTGGCTATTTAGCTATCTTGTATAGGCCCCATTTGTCTACCAGTGATCCACAAAAATTAAAAATAATTTGGAGAGTAGGGTGTTACCTACACCCATTCGTGTTCAGCCTGCATGCCTATCTTTCTCAATGGCCTCGTTTACCTGGTCATGGAGCTTCAGATAAATATAATATATTATTGTTTCGTCCTTATTGGTTTTGGCCTGTCTGGTTAGAATATGTGTTAACCTATGGGATAAAAGTGACAACTTTAAATCCTTCCTTGAATTCATGGTACTTTCCTCAACTATATCTACTATCAGAATGTTCGTTGGTAGTTACCATAGTTCAGGATCAATTCATAGGCAGTGGTGACATATCGATTAGAACTACAAGGCTTGAAACCTTTGAATTCCGTAAAATAAGTCAAGTCCTATATAAATATGTTTAATGGATACAATATAGGCAGGTATAATAAGCTTCATTAGGCTTATGATAGAGCAGCAAGTCGGCTGGTGACCGGTTATGGGCTTGATTTCTAGCCTCTCCAGTTTTAGAGAAGCCAATCGACTGGTGACAGGTCCCAGCTTGATTCCTATCCTCTCTAGTTTTCAACATCCCTCAGTGATCTTGAGTATTGATCCAAATGTCTATCATGTAAGCTAATTCTCAACCCTTGTTAAATGTTGGTGTTAGCTCTCCAAAAAACTCTTCTAGGCTGTAACTCAAAGATGCCTGGTAACTTAATTTTATCTTAATGATTCACTCAAATGGATCAAGTTAGATGACTCAATCAAACCTCACTCACTCAAGACATGCATAAACATAACCATATTAACGAGGCTTGTAACTATCACTGTTTAGAGAGTTGTAAATAAATGAATGTATGGAGAAAAATTAATTTACTAGCAAAAACATACACCCAAAGTATATATGAATGGCCAGATAAACCGAGTAAAGTACTTCAAATTTCTAGTTTATGGATGCATTGACAAGTTGACAGTTATCAAATATCAGACTAACAGAATCATGAATTTGACATTCAGGTGCAAGAAATAGAATAGACAAGAAGATTAAGATCTAAACAAGTAATGGCAAAAGAAGCTTGTATTACTGATCTCAAAATGAGAAGCTTGAGCTTAAAAAGTATGAAAAAGTCTCCAAAATTTGAACCTATTACAATAATTATTCAATGGGATTAAATAAGCTTTACAAATCAGTTTCAAGATCCTCAAAATATGGATCTGATAACCTCTTTTCCTATCTCAAATCCAAATTTGTGAGGTGGTTGGAAAATGCAGAAATTTCTGGAAATATGCTGCTCTGATATTGACCTATATATCTCAAATAAAAACATATTTTGGAAAACTTGGAGAGGTTTTTGTATATTGGTTTGTTATGAGAAATAAACTCTCTCAGATATTTGATATTAGTTTTCATTTTCCCTATATCTGTATTTCAAAAACATGTGTTAAACAGGGAAATTCTAAGATCCTAACATTAGGGCTCAGAGATGGACTTGATTCTCCAAATAGGAAACACATGTAGGAAACATGAGAGAGGTTATTGTTATCTGACATGTTAGGAACAAAAACCTCTTTAAGTTTTGAAAAATTATTCTCCATTCTCTCATAATCATCATTTGAAAGTGAATACTTTTCACAGTAAAAACGCCAATTTCGGTGGCTTGGAGCGCCCTGAAATTTCGGTCTAAACTGGGGCTCATAGATGGATTGGGTTCTCCAAATATATGAAACCTATAGGAAAATAGAGACATTTTATTCTTCTTTGGTTTATTATGAGCAAAAACCTCTCTCAGTTCTTTTAGATTCATTTTCATTTTCCCGACATCTGTATTTCAAAAACATGTGTCAAACAGGGAAATTCTGAGATCTGAAATTTAAGTCTCGGAGATGGATTTGATTCTCCAAATATGTGACACCTGTGGGAAAAATGAGATAGGTTATTTTTATTTGACATGTCAGTCACAAAATACTCTAACCGTTTCTCAAAATGATCCTCTAGTCGCCCAAGATCATCATTTGAAAAATGCCACATTCCTAAAAACGCCACCTCATCATGTGGGGGACTTTTGACTACCTTCCCAAGCTCTAAATGCAGATCTGAAAGTACCATTGGAAATATCAGGATGTCTTGTAATCAATCAACTATTTTTTCATGTAAAATGACCTCTCCATGGCTGATAAAATTTATTTTAACCAAGACATGCTGACCGTTTCCAAGCTTCTACACTTTCAGTGGCTAAAATAGCCCTGAATTTCGTGCTTTAGCTACCAAAAGCTCTGCTTTCGGTGGCTAATGAACAGCTGAAATGTACACCTAAGCCATCGAAACCTGAGTTTTGAATTTTTTGAAGGAAAAACCAAATCAAATGCTTTTCTAACTTTATTACATACCTAAAGCTCTAAAAAATTATCCTTGAAAAATTTAGAAATGTATTTTTAAATGACTTCCTATCACCTAAAATAAGCAAACTTGACTAATTTATTTGAGGAGATAATAGTTGGGTTGAAGGTAGCCATGCACGCCTTATAGACTTACTATAAGGGCGTCCTTCATGGAAGTGCATACAGTTCACTAATAGAGCAACTCATCAGTTGTGGTTGAGTGCTAAGTTCTAGGTTTGATCCTTACACTTTCTAGTTTTGGATTTCACCGAGTAGTTTTCAACCCCACTGTCTATTGTGTAAGATATTGCCCAAGCCATGCTTCACTATTGGAATCTAATAAGCACTTGTTTTGACTTTGGTTGTACCAGCTCGAAATGAAAACAATGATGCAAGAATCAAAATCTATGCATTCTTCCTTGAAACCAATGTTGAATTTTAATTGATCTCAAAGTGGAAAATTGTGTTGTATGACCATTTTGATATAATTGATATTCACTAACAAAGTGGAGACATTCTTCATCATTGTTAATGGTCAAGATGTGCAACCTAACTTTGAGACATTATGGCATGATTTCCTCCAAGAAGAAGGGTGAATCCAAAGCAAGACTACTTCCTCCAAAGAATAAAACCTTGCTCTTATGGCAAGGATGAAGAGAGGAGATAAAGCATTCACTCAGGAAAAAAAAAAGTTTCTTTGTCCAATTTTTTTTTTAAAATGCCACAATACCTTTGACAAGTCTAATTTCAAATGATTCAATTGCAATAAGAAGGGTCTCTATGCAATAGAATGTTGTGCAAAGCAAAGAGAAAATTTCAAAGGTATATTTCATGCTTATACTGCTATAGAAGATGAACCTCCAAGAAATAACTCTTCCAATGATCAGGAGACAAGCAATGCAGAAGATTATGACCATCGAAAGAAGTATTTCCTTTAAGTGCGCCAATGATTGCATAATCTCTAGATGAGGAGATTGTCATCAACAATATATGAAGACCTAAGGAATCCAGTAATCTCTACAAGGAAGCAGATATCAACAGGAAACCCACAAAAACAATAAAATATAAGTATTTTAATTTGACTATCAATTGCTCTTATAAATAGGAGTTGAATGTTTTTTAATATATCCTTCATTACAGTTATATGCAGATTTGTATTCCTAGAATTAGAAAGTATGTTATAGTATAACATGATGAGCATATGTTATAGTATTTCTTTTATTGACAAATATTTGGTTCATAGAGTACATGTTATGATTGAGCGAGTAGCCTAGTGTTGCATAACATTCCATGAGATATGGATGGAGGTTATGCTAAAGAATTGGTTAAAATGTTTGCATAAATTGTGTGAACTATTTGTAATTGCATTGAAATGATTGGATTATGCAAGGTTCATAATCGCTTGACTGAATTTGAATTGTAGGAAATACCATATGTTATGGATTAGAAGAGAAGAATGAGGATGCTTGTTCTGAAGGGATAAGAAGACAACTGACTATACCATACAACCCCTAACATAATGAGGTTATGGATAGAAAGATCATAACAATTTGTGAGGATGAAAAATCCATGGTGTGTGATCAAGATCTACCTACCTCCTATGATATGCAAAATCCTCTAGGATTTTTGTTTATATCCACAACAAAATCCCTCGTGCTATTCTGAGAGAGGAGACTCATGAAAAAGTTTCCACTTGTGAAAAACCATATGCTAGACACTTGAATATTTTTTGTAGTCATTCATGTACGAAAATAGAAGAGGACAATGATAGAGGATCCATATTTTGGTTCTCCTCTTTCATATTTTGAGAGAGAGAATCTAGAAGAGTCCTCAAATTCTCTAGCTCCTAAAGAACTAGTAGAACTGGTTGAAAGATCACTTGATGAAACTTTTGCTAAGAGGAGACCTGGATGGTTCCAAGGCATTCTACAAGATGCATAAATTAATGGAGAACCATTAGGCTCATCGAGAGAGAGAAATAGATATGAAATATATTTAGGATATGTTACATAGATGATTCAAATCATTGTTTCAAAACCTTCCACCTATGAAGAATTTTCTAAGAAGCAAGCATGGAAAGATGTCATGGTAGAAGAGTACAAATCTAGTATGAAGAATGATGTTTGGGAAGTGGTTGCTAAACCGGAAGGGAATTCCATAGTAAATTCCAAGTAACTTTATAAGATCAAACATGTAGTTGATGGAAGTATTGAAAACTATAAATCCATATTTGTATCCTGTGGTTTCTCTCAAAAATAAGGCATAAACCACGACAAGACATTTGCTCCTATGGCAAGGTACACCACTATTCAAGCTACAGTTTCACTTGCCTCTATTCTAGGATGGAAGATTCACCATATGGATGTGAATACTACCTTCCTCAATGGTGAGGTCAAGCAACAATTTTAAATAGAACAACCTAAAGGGTTTGTGGTGCATGGGAAGGAGTCCCATGTTTTCAAACTAAATAAATAATTGTATGGGCTTAAGCAATCCCCAAGGGTTTGGTATTCAATGACTAACAACTATTTTCAGATATTGGGATTCTCTAAGAGTGAAGTTGATCCGAACCTGTAATTAAAAGGTGTGAAGAACTAACCTTTGATATTGGTTTTATATGTTGATGATTTGTTCCTTACTGGAGAGGAACATTTGATATCTTAGTGCAAGAGGGATCTCACTTTTGAGTTCGAGATGAAATACTTGTGTCTTATGCACTACGTTCTTAGTCTTGAAGTTTGGAAAATGAAATATATGATTTTCCTTTGGCAAGGAAAGTGCACATTTGATGTGTTTCATAGGTTTTGTATGATAGATACTCATGGGAGCTCCCACTGGGTAAGTCCAACAGTGGAAAGAGAGAGAGAGAGAGAGAGAGAGAAAGCATGAGGATCAATCAAGTCATGAAATACTCTAAGGAAGTTTCCTGCACCTACGAAAATAATGGCATGGGTGCCAAACAATGAGGAGGTTCTACTCTAGGGCACCCATGTGAGCTAGGATCTACTATACAAGTTACGACGTCCAATGCAAAGGAGGGATAGTATTACAAGTTGATGGGTTGGACCCTAAGGCATGGAAATAAGATGGGGAAAGGTCATGGAATGCTTTGGAAGAGTGCAAGGACCCTAACCCTATATTATATTTAGAAACCATATCTCAAGGAAGGTGGATGTTGCCAAAAACCCATGACTTGATCGTCAAAACCTGAACAAGCAGCTCAAACAAGGTCCAAAACACATGTCAAAAAGCCCAAAAAGATAAAAGTAAAAACAAATGCACATATGAGGTTTTTTTTATATTTTTTAGATGTTTTTAATGTTTTTGGGTTTTTAATCTTTAATAATGTTTTTGAATGTTTTACAAATATGTATTTTGAGACTGATCAATACATGCCACATGCACGCAGAAGGAAAATGCACACCACACATTGATATAGAACATAATGTACAAAGAACCATGTGGAAGTGTGGCCTATGTGTAACAATATTTGTGATAAAACCCACGCCCCACTTGCTTAGGCTTCCAACAAATAACCTCACTTTCGGCATGATTGAGAATGACCAGTTTTCCCTTCCCAACATGATTCTTAGAGGTTGGTGAGATTCCCCTAGCATGACTCACAGAGGCTGGTGGCTTGCCTCAAATAGGATTACCAAAGGCTAATAGATTTCCCTCACCATGATTAGTAGAGGATAATTTTTTACCCCCACTAGGATTGATAGAGGCTAACTTTGGTATCCCAACCAGGATTAGCAGAGGCTAAGAATTGTCTCCCTTATCTTGATTTCTTCCGTCTATGCATACACCTCTTCTCGCTCTTAAATATGTTTCCCAATATTCCTATCACAATCACATCAAGTTTCGTAATGGGAACATGGTCGCCATACAATATCAAAACATAGAAGCTCGTCATGAGAAGATGAGGAAGAAGGAGAAGAAGCATTTTTATATTCCACGGATGAGGATCCCATAGGTATAAATGAGCCTATAGAGATTGAGGAGAAGGACACATAGAAAAGTGGTGGGGGTAGGTTGAATGTGCCTACCAACATGGGATATTTAGACATCCTAGGTCCCACACTTGTCATGTTCAAGCTGGAAGCACTTATAAGGGGTATATTTTGACCATTAGCAACCCTTGGTTCGGTGGTGTAGAAATATAACTGATCAATAGTTGCCAATTTCTCTTCATGGGGAAAATGAATCACTCAAAACACAATAGAAACTATCGCATGCATGGAATATACCAACTCCATCCTAGTAAGAGATTGTAATCCAACGAGGCGTCAACAACCACGTCTACATTGACTATCTTTCCACCTAGTTAACCTTGAAATCCCTAGATGATCCCTTTTGGTTGGAATGAATGGCCATCCAAGGCTTGCAACATGGTAGAGGAAGGGGCCAAAGTGGGGGGACTCAAATCCTTCCAACAACACATAGAAATGACACAAGTAGAGTCTTGCTCGTCCACAACAGTGTGATAGATGGTGACCCCTCATGAATTGACATGGATTTGGAATGCCACTTAAGGGGGAATCCTAGGTGCATCGTGGTCTAACTTGAAAGCAACGAAATTGTTCTTAGACAAGTTGATGTCTCCAATGACATTAAACAATGCCCTCTTCTACCCATGAGAACTTTGGAGTACTTCTAGAGCCAACATGCCACAAGGGGATTGTGCGAAATACTCAACAATGTTGTAATTATGGGAAGCTCTTGTAAGAAGATTTGACTTCTTCACAAATTCCTTAAGAAGGTGAAGGAATGGATCATGAGTATTATTCTCAATATGTAGAGAGTCATCGAGTTGTGAAGCGAAGGTCTCATTAGTGACTGGATGCTTTCTTGAACCATCATAGTTCTTAGAGTGTGTTTTTAAAATGACATCTTGCAAGAACACAGTTGCATTGGATGAAGGCCCCCCATAATGATGTTTGTCATGTATGCCCCCTTGCTAGGATGTGGGAGTTGTAGTTACCAATTGTTGTTGATATTTAGGGATGGGTTGGGTAAGGGAAATATGTGGGGAAGAATTTCCACGTTGCACTAAATACTTGTGAACATCCTCCATGAGAGGGCATAGGTGAGTATGGTTCTCACCCTTGCAAAAAGAGCATGGGTAATGATTTTTCTTTTTACCCCCTTCCTCTTTTGTAGGAGCATTGGAAGGTTGTGGTTTTGTCCCTTTCCCATTGTTATTCTTATTTTTATGATTAGGGACTATACTCCACCCATCAGGGACTATACTCTTATTTTTCTTAAAACATGACAAGACCACCCTCAACTCCTCCTTTGAGACCTCGTCTAGAAAGTTCTCATTTTGTTTCATCACAAATATGGGAAAGAAAGAAGTTGTTTTAACTATTTATGCAACATTCACTCTTTTAGGCTCCTTATACATATTCTACAATTTTTTGATCCTCACTCCTGCTCCCTCCATGACTTCTAGCTCATTAACCTTTTCCATCCTTCATTTCCCAAATAGTATTATGGTTCTTTCTATGATTAACATATTAGTGAAAAACAACTTGTGTTCTTGTCGTCATTTTTGACACATGATTGTCCCACTTTTCAATATTCATTTTGCCTCTCCATTAGCCAACAACCCCTTCACCTTGATTTACAATTTATTTAACCTTGGTTTTCTTCACCATTGAAAAGCCCTCTTTCATTATCTTTGTGAATCATGCATGTCTCCTCCCCTTCTTCCTTAATATTCTTATATTTGGATTTATATATTTTATCTTCTCATTCTATCACTTTTAACTT
The DNA here is from genome assembly GCA_001517045.1 of Pseudotsuga menziesii. Lineage (NCBI taxonomy): Eukaryota > Viridiplantae > Streptophyta > Pinopsida > Pinales > Pinaceae > Pseudotsuga > Pseudotsuga menziesii. The sequence goes on along the minus strand of LPNX010661884.1, from coordinate 529,038 downwards.
TATGGCTTCAAATATAATTTAAATTGAACACTAGTAGGAGTCCCCAAATCACCATCACATGATTTCCACATTGGGATGTAAACGGAGTTCAATTTAAGAGGATTTATCACTTTTTTTAAACACCATTTGTAAGTAAAAATGACAATGATTTAATCATCCACCACAACCAACCTAGGACATACATCAATCCAACTTCCCCACAAGGCTCTCAAATAGAAATAATATATCTATTTGATACACACTCATTTTGACATATGTCATTTCTCCATGTCGAAGAGATCTTAATTGGTTCAACATCAATGAGAACTTCTTGCTCAAAGTTGTATTTGAATAATTCCCCTAATCTACCATATCTAGCCATGGGACCCTATGTCTTTGATCTACTTCGGATCCCTGTTAATAAAAAACATTCATCTTTTAAATATCAAGGGCAAACAAATCTTTTCCAACACCCTTGTCTATCTTCCTATGCTTGGTAGACATTTAGAACAAAAACAACAATACCCAAATCCTTAATCCCAAAATAGGTGTCAAACCTAATATGGCCCTTGTCACATCCCCTCTCGCCTCAAAGGAGAAACATGACCATAGTCCCACACATTTGATGAATGCGCATCCATATGATCGAAGTTCAATCTATTCATCCCTATCTTTTCCAACACCTTTGTCTATCTTCCTATGCTTGGTAGACATTTAGAACAAAAAAAATGATACCCAAATCCTTAATCCCAAAATAGGTGTCAAACCTAAGATGTCCCTTGTCACGTCCCCTCTCACCTTAGAGGAGAAACGTGACCATAGTCCCACACATTTGACGAATGCACATCCATATGCTCGAAGATCAATCTATTCATCTCTGTATAAATTCTCTATCTTCCCCCATAGCAGAGAAATTGCTTCTATCAGTGCTCAATACAACGACCTATGAAGAAAAATATGAGAGGAGATCGAACAGTGGAGAAAATCACGACAAGAATCGACGGTCACAATCCGTTCCGCATCTGGAAATAGATCGATGATGGAGAGTCAATCCTGCAAGAGTCAACGGTGTAGAAAACTTGAAGCTGCGGAATCAGGGAAATATGAGAATTGTGGTCCCTCATCCCGCATCCCGCATTCTGCATCCCACATGTGGAATAGAACTTTGTGAAAATAATCAATTGTGGAATTAGATATCATGAAACCACATCCCACATCTCGCATCCGCCATGCAGAAGGGAGAGCTATGGAAGGAAAATATGCGGGCAGCAGAGTTTACAGAAGGTCGTTTCCGAATCTCACATCCTGCAAGTTGTGGAAAGGAAAGGTTGTGGAAGGAAATTTCTATGGAAATTCAACCTACTAACAAAAGTCTTGGGTAGATTTGATCATTTAGGCCATCACCAATCTGGCCATCTAAGTCCCATAACTTAATTTTAAAAAATGTATTGGAAGAAACATACACATATGCATACAATTGCAATTATACAGTGGATGCAATTCATCAATTCAACACATTAAACATATTCATCATATTTCATGAAGCAAATACCATTTGTAGATATTAACACACAGATACTTATCTTTGAAAGAAGTTTATTCCGCAACCAGGTACGTCGCTGCAATGTTCCACCCAACCATAGGCCAGTGCACTCATCAATATCTCAGCAGCACTACCACCCCCAATCTCGGCATGATTCCCACAAGGAATAAGGAATACTATCAGGCTCACACATAGCCAAGAATACAACCAAACGCAGCCAAGCCAACACAGTTGGGTTTATCAGGATGCAAACAAACAAGCCAATATACTACTAGGTTTATCAAATTGCATTCAGTCAAGCCAACATTCTCATTAAGGACTAGCCAAGCCAACTAATAGATGGGTTTACCGAGCTGCAAAGGAGATGGAAATCTTGAACTGCTAAGCCATTGAGCTCAACCACCGAGCTATGGACACCTGCACTAGATCGAGCTTGGATCCTAAAACATCTACACACCCAACACAAGGAAGAATCCCCTTCTATGCTACACATACCCTAAGTCTATTCCTTCCCTTCCAATGTTGTTCAGGGTGTGCAAAGAAGAAAACCATCCCCTCTAGATCTATTTGTGAGGTTCCTTCCTACACTAGGTTTATTAAGATACTTCAGATCCAATTCCACTACAGACCAGTTTAGACCAAGGAAAAATATGCACACACAATAGACCACAATGTTAACACAGCAAAACAAGCTTCCACTCCCTCTATGACAGAGGAGACCATTGCACAACAACAGTCAGGATGGTAACAATAGACGAACAACCCAGAACAAAACATGGTTCTGCAAAACCCGTGAACGCACAGCGCACATCCATAGAATGGACTAGGGAAAGATCATAATGGACCACAATTTTTCGGTGAGAGCTCGATGATGGACTGGGCATGCACAATGAGGAGAGAGAAAAAAAACAAAGAAACTAAAAGCATGAATGATGGATGATCAAAAAGTCTTGCCACTCCCCACAACATGAGGGAAGATGAAAACGTGAGTGCATGAGGGGAAAATGGGCATACGTTTTCTGGGTGTTTTCTTTTGACACATGGATTTTCCCCCATGGCTCAAGGTTGAACATTAGCCCTCCCTGTTCCTTAGGAAATCATGCCCCCATTTCATTATTTGTTTCATTAACATAGATGGTTGTGGGTTTTTAATTAAATTGCATATTTATATGATGTCCAAAATTATATACTATGCTTGACTTATTACCATAAACCATAGGCATCAACCTTGATCACCTATACACAAAACATTAATCAATGGCAGGGCCTTTGCCTTGGGCTCCTTGCCATGATTCCATACAATATTATCATCATATATATTTAATGCAAACATGGTCAAAATCAGGGTGTAACATTCCCCTCCCCTTTCAACAACACTGTCCTCAGTGTTGTACAAAATTGAACAAAAATGTTATGCTGCCACCACCCTCAGTGCTTTGGAGAATTGAACAAAAATCAATGTGCCAATCGCATGGCATCCTCTATCTCCCATGTATCCTATTCAGGACTATAGTGCTCCCATCGCACCTTTACCTGCCCTATGGCTCAGTTCCAGAGCATTGTGACCTTCTTGGCGAGGATGCACATTAGCTTGATTTAGAATTTTCCCTCGGGTTCCACCTGAATCACATCCAAATTTATCACATGGCTAGGATCATGTACATATCTCTTCGACAAAGAAACATGAAAAACATTATGAGCCCTAGTGCTAACAGGAAATGCAATTCTATATGCAACTAGCCCTATTCTTTCAAGCGCTTCAAACGACCCACAGTATCTAGGTGACAGGTTGGCACAACTTACAAGATTCAAGGAACTCTTCTTTTCCCTCACTCTGAGGTAAACATGATCCCCAACATTGAACTCTCTATTCACCCTATGCGTATCTCCATATATTTTCTACCTGTCCTGGGCTGCTTTCAGATTTTGCCTGATCTTTACAACCTCCTGCTCCATCTCCTTGAGCAATTATGGACCAAGCACAACCCTGTTCATTGGATTATCCCAAGTCACTAGTGTCCGACACCTCCTTCCATACAAAGCTTCATATGGACTCATCCCAAAGGATGCTTGTTGTCCATTGTTATAAGCAAACTCTACCAAGTGTAAATAATCTTCCCACTAGGTTGGTTTTTCCATCACATACATGCAAAGCATGTCTTCAAGCACTTGGTTGAATCTATGTGTCTTCCCATCAGTCTGAGGATGGTAGGCAGTGCTGAAATTCAACCTCATCCCCAAATCTGTAAACAATCCCTTCCAAAAATTGGAAGTGAACTTGACATCTCTATTAAAGACTATTGCCTTAGGCAATCCATGCAATTTGAAAATCTCTTTCATGAAGATATCTAGAATTTCATCAGTTTTATGCGTAGACTTAACCAGTATAAAATGTGTTTCCTTTGTCAACTTGTCCACCACAACCATGATAGAATCATGTTGTCTCCAATTCATTGGCGATCCTGTAATAAAGTCCATGGAACTAACTTCCCATTTCCATTCTGGAACAAGCAAAGGCTAATACAAACCTACTAGGTGTTGATGCTCAACCTTCACCTGCTGACATTTCATGCACCTTGAAATATATTCAGCCATGTCCTTTTTCATTCCTGGCCAAAAGTACTACTTTCTAGTTGTAGCAGTTGTCTTTTGATATCCTGGGTGCCCAGAATATGGAGCTTGATGGATCTCATCCATAACAACCCTTCTTCAAGTCTGCTACATTTGGAATATAAATTATGTTCTTATAAGTAAGGAGTCCATATTTTTCAAATTTATATCCCTCATAATTCTTTTCAAGGCTTTTCTACTGCAACTTGTAAGTTTACCTACAGATACAATTCATCTTCAGTGGCATGATTAACAATCTGTTGTCTCAAATATGACTGGAAAATACTAAGAGATGCCACATGCATTTCCTGCACCTTCCTTCTGAGTGCATCAACTACCTTATTCTCTTTTCCTTTTATGTTCTTGATTTCAAAATCAAACTAACATAAAAACTCCAACCATCTAGCTTTCCTAGCATTTGGAGTAGGTTGATCAAACAAATACTTCAGACCACAATGGTCTGTTCTTAGCTCAAATATTCTTCCCATCAATGCCTCCACATCCTGAGAGCATGTACTATGGCTGCAAGTTCCAAATCATGAGTGGAATAGTTCTTTTCATGCTCCTTCAACTTTCTTGACTCATAACATATTGTGTGGTTGTCTTGCATAAGAATTCCTCCAAGTCCTTAACCGCATGCATCATTGCACACCACAAAATCTTTCTCTAGGTCTGCAACTTTCAAGATTGGTGCCCTTGTGAGAATATTCTTCAATTTCTAGAAACTTTCTTCACACCTAGATGTCCATTCAAACTTTAACCCCTTCTTTTACAAAGAATTGATGGCATGTGCAACCTTGGAGAATCCTTCAATGAATCTCTTGTAGTATCCTACAAGTCCCATAAAAGATCTTACATCTATCACATTTCTTGGAGTAGGCCAATTCATAATGGCTTCAATATTGTCAGGGTCCACAGATATACCCTCTTCTGAGACAATGTGACCCAAATACTGAATTCTATCTTTATAGAAGTCACACTTGCTCAAATTTGCATACATCTTATGCTCCCTAAGAAATTGTAATGTCAATCTCAGATTCTCTTCATGCTCCTCCTCATTCTTAGAATAAATAATAATGTCATCAAGGAAAACAAGAACAGACTTGACTAAATACCTGTTGAAGACACTATTCATAAGGCACATATATTTAGCTGGTGCATTTGTGACACCAAATGGAACCACTACAAACTCATAATGTCCATACCTTGTTTTGAAGGTTGTCTTATGAATGTCTTCATCCTTGATTCTCACCTAATGGTATCCAGACCTCAAGTCAATCTTGGAAAATACTTTTTCTCCTCTCATTTGATCAAAGAGGTCATCAATTCTAGGCAAAGGATATGTGTTCTTCACAATGGCTTTGTTCAGTTGTATGTAATCGATACACAATCTGTGTGTACCATCTTTCTTCTTCACAAACAGAATTGGTGCTCCCCAAGGAGACACACTTGGCCTTATATACTTCTTCTCCAACAACTCTTGCAATTGCATCTTTAGCTCTAGTATTTTTGGTGTACTCATCATGTAGGGTGTCTTGGACACTGGTGTTGCTCCTGGCACAAGTTCAATTGTGAAATCAATGTCTCTCTTTGGAGGAAGCCCTAGAATCTCATCAGGAAAAACATCCCTGAATTTTTGCAATACAGGATAGTCCTCCAACCTAATAGTTTCATTATTTGTTGCTTCCAAAACATGAGTTGCATACACTCTGCAACCCTTCCTACAAAACTTCTTCAATTGCATTGTTGAAATCTGCCTCACAAAAATCACCTTCGTAATGCCTCTTACAACTATTGGGTTCCCTTCTTCATCCATGCATTCAAAATTCTTATTGTAACAGTCAAGATTTACCCTATGAGCTTCTCACCAATCCATTCCAACGAGAACATCATAGGAACCAAGTGGTGAAACATTCAGATCTACACAAGTGACCAATCCATTCATCACCAATGGAAATTTTTCCACCACTTCACTAACCTTTCTATTAGTTCCAGTAACTAGTTGAACTAACCACAAATTGCTATGCTTTACTTTCTAAGCACAAATCTCCATTACTCTAGGAGCAATGTAGCTGTGAGTAGAACCAGGGTCAATCAAAATAGAAACATATTGCTCAACAATATTACCTGCAACTTCAACCACATTTGACTGGTAATATGCCTAGTGGTCCTCTAGTGCTGCATAGATTCTAGGGACGACCCTTGCTACTTGACCCACTGTTTCTGTCTCTTGAATGTTGTAAGTTGCCCTTGCATTCTCATTCTCAAGTGGACAATACCTGCACATGTGGGGTCCTCCACATTTCCAACATTGGAGTGGTTCTCTATTCTGTTGTGGATCTCTTGGATCTTCTCCCACCACTCTAGTTGGATGCTTCTCAACTTGGGATGGTTGCTTCTGCTTATTCTTGAAGTTAGAAGGTTTGAAACCCTTTTTCCTTTGGTTAGAATTCTCAGTCTTTTTATCCTTCCATGTCTTATGATAATTAGGTTTGCCTTTGCTTTGCTCATAGCAATACTTAGCTTTCCTTATCGCTTCCTCCAGAGTTCTAGGTTCATAAAACTCAATTATGTATTTGTAAGACTGAAGCAATCCACTCAAAAAATGCTAAATTTTCACCTTCTCATCTTTGATGTACCTGACATATCTCAACATTTCCAAGAACTTATTTGCATAATCTTCCATGCTCTGTTGTCCCAATCTCAGCTCATGGAACTCTTTGATCTTATCATCACAGTACCTTTCAGAGAGGTACTTCTACTTGAAATACTTCTGGAACTGTTTCCACACAATCTGCCTTTCATTAATATTCTTCACTTGCCTGAAGCTCCCACCATATGGATTCTCTTCCAATCAAATTGAAGATGGATACCCTAGCCTTCATATTTCCTGAATAGTCTTTAACTTGGAAATATTTCCTCATCCCAATAAGCCAAGCTTCAGCTTCATGACCATTCTTTATCTCACCGTTGAAGGTAGGAGGCATTACCTTCTTAAATTCATCACGTGAATGATTCTGGTAGTGCTTCTTTCTTTGATTCTCGTGAGAAGAGGAACTTGAACCATGAGTGGATCCTTCATAGTGAGATGACCCACTAGGAGATCTCTTTCTTCCTTTAGTAGTGCTCTTACTTCCTTTTGGTTTCATTGTCCGGTCCTAGAGTTCATCCACATCTAAATGTCTATCAAACTCTGCAGCATGGCTACATTCAGTTGATTCTGCTCCTCTAGCGCCTTAACCAATATTTCATTGTCTACCATGTGACTTTGCATATCCACCCCTAGGCTTCTGATGGTGGAGGAAAAATCTAGAGCATTATCTTGAACCCTCCTCCCATTAGACTCAATCTCAGAATTTCCAATTTGGACATTTTCCCCTACAGCATCTTCCTCGTATTCATTAGGGTTCTGTGCATCGTCTCACATGTTGGTTCTCATGGCTCAACCAAACCAAATTTATCGAACTGCACTATCTAGAATGTTTCCCTATGACTATAGTTCTAAAAAATGTGCTAATAAAAAAATTGTTAGATAATTTCAAAATCGAAACCACTTACCCACTACCCATGGTAGTTTTCTTTGTTACACAGCTTAACAATATTTTGAAACCATTTACCAATAGCTCTGTTAACTGTTCAACTTGGCCCATTTAGTCCCTAGCGTTGTAACCAACAGCTCTGATACCACGATGTAGTGTACTACAGTGTTGGTATCATGGGTTACTATTATCTCTGTTGACTTCTCATTCTGACCCATCTAGGCCCAATGGCAAGACCAGTAGCTCTGATACCACGCTATCATGTCCCCTGTCGCCTCAAAGGAGAAACGCGACCATAGTCCCACACATTTGATGAATGCGCATCCATATGATTGAAGTTCAATATATTCATCTCTATATAAATTCTCTAACTTCCCCAATAGCAAAGAAATTGCTTCTGTCAATGATCAATATGATGACCTATGAAGAAAAATCTCAAAGGAGATCGAATGGTGGAGAAAATCGTGACCGGAATCGATGGTCACAATCTGTTCCACATCTGGAAACATATCGACGACAGAGAATCAATCCTACAAGAGTCAATGGTGTGGAAAATTTGAATCTATGGAATCAGGGAAATATGAAAATTGCAGTCCCTCATCCCACATCCTGCATTTTGCATCCCACATGCGGAATAGACCATTGCGGAAATAATCAATTGCGGAATTATAGATCGTGATGCTGCGTCCCGCATCCCGCATCTTGCATGCATAATGGAGAGTTGTAGAAGTAAAATATACGGGAAGCAGAGTTTACAGAAGGTCATTTCTGCATCCTGCATCCCACATGAGGAATGGAGAGTTGTGGAAGGAAAATCTATGGGGAGCGGAGTTTACAGAAGGTCGTTTGTGTATCCCACATCCCACATCCCATAAGTTGTGGAAGGAAATTTCTGCGGAAATTCAACCTGCTAACAGAAGTCTTGGGTAGATTTGATCTTTCACGCCATCCCCGATCTGGCCATCCAAGTCCCATAACTTAATTTTTTTTTTTAAATGTATTGAAAGAAACATACACAAATGCATACAGTTTCAATCATACAGTAGAAGCAATTCATCAATTCAACACATTAAACATATTCATCATATTTCATGAAGCAAATACCATCTGCAGAGATTAACACGGAGATACTTATCTTTGAAAGAAGTTTTTTCTGCAACTAGCTACGTTGCTGCAATGTTCCACCCAACCATAGGCCAGTCCCCTCATTAATCTCTCAGCGACACTGCCACTCCTAAGCTAGGCATGATTCCCACAAGGAATAAGGAATACTAGCAGGCTCACACATAGCCAAGAATACAACCAAATTTAGCCAAGCCAACACATTTGGGTTTATCAGGCTGCAAACAAATAAGCCAATATACTATTGGGTTTATCAGACTGCAGTCAATCAAGCTAACATTCTCATTAAGGACCAACCAAGCCAACTAACAGATGGGTTTATTAGGCTGCAAAGGAGTTGGAAAGCTTGAACTGCTAAGCTAGTGAGCTCAACCACCGAGCTATGGACACCTACACTAGATCAGGATTGGCTCCTAAAACATCTACACACCCAACACAAGGAAGCATCCCCTTCTTTGATACACAGTCCCTCAGGCTATGCCTTCCCTTCCAGTGTTGTTCAGGGTGTCCAAAGAAGAAAACTAGCCCCTCTAGATCTATTTGTGAGGTTCCTTCCTACACTAGGTTTATCAAGCTAGTTCAGATTCAATTCCACTCCAAACCAATTCATACCAAGGCAAAATATCCACACACAGCAGACCACAATGTTAACATAGAAAAACAAGCTTCCACTCCCTGTGTGATAGAGGAGACCATTGCACAACAACACTTAGGATGGTAACACTGGACGAATAACCCAAAACAAAACACAGTCTGCAAAACATGTGAATGTACAACGCGCATGCATAGAATGGAATAGGGAAAGATCAAAATGGACCACATCATTTTGGTGAGAGCCCGATGATGACTAGGTATGCACAACAAGGAGAGAGAAAAAAACAAAGAAACTGAAAGTGTGAAGGATGGATGATCAAAACATCCCGCCGCTCCCCACAACGTGAGGGAAGATGAAAACGTGAGTGCATGAGGGGAAAACGAGCATACTTTTTCTAGCTGTTTTCTTTGACACATGAATTTTCCCCCATGGCTCAAGGTTAAACATTCCCCCTCTCTATTCCTTAGGAAATCATGCCCCCATCTCATTATTCTTTTCATTAACGTAGCTGGTTATGGGTTTTTAATTAAATTGCATATGTATATGATGTCCAAAATTATATACTGTACTTGACTTAGCACCATAAACTGTCGGCATCAACCTTGATCACCTATACACAAAACATCAATCAATGGCAGGGCCTTGGCCCTGAGCTCCTTGCCATTATTCCATACAATATTCTCATCATATATATTTAACGCAAACGGGGTCAAAACCGGGGTGTTACAACCCTATCCAATGGAAATATCTCCCAATACACCATCTCCATATAAAGCTTCAAAATCCTATTTGTTAAACATGATTTCAACATCCTAATAATAATTCCCCCAGCCCCCATGGATTCATATTGATATTTGGATTCTCTAACTCAACAAGTCCGGAAAGGGCATTCTTTTTGGAATGGTTTCCCAACCCTCTAAATTTTAAAGTCATACTTTCATCTTCCAACCTTCTTATGGGGCCTACTTACTCAAATAACCCTTGTTATTTCCATTTTCCCTCATTGTTTTACCTCTCTCCATGCCTTCTATTGTGATCTTTGAACATTGGATTTCAAATCAATAGATGTGTGCTTTGGAGCCTTGATACCATCAAAACTCATACCCCACATAGGTTTTCCTCCCAATACCTCTTCTCCCTTTCTCAACCTAAGATGATACTAGCTCAAAGATTTTTGTATTCCCTTTGAACCCCCTTATCTTTCTAAATATTTCACAATGGAATAAAATTTTGAGTAAGAGAGGAGTTTTTAGTTTTCCTTTTATCCAACTTGAGACAATATTACATTTTTATCGATTTAAACCCCCATCCCAATGCTCCCCCCTAAGCTCCCTTCAATGTTTAGTGGAAAAAACAACTTGAAACCCACAACTCTATTGACAATGTCATAAGTAATTTGGGAAGTGAGATCATTTGATGGCATACCTTTTGCAATGCCAAAATCCTTGTCACAGGTTTGTATTGAAACCTCCAACCTTACGATCTCCTCCTTAGATGAGTGAGGGATTTCCTTTGTCTCAACATTTTATGTGGCTAAGTTTACGTTCTCAGATATATTAGTTTGAACCATATGGAGAATTTGGCTATCACTCTTCTTCTCATTTGTTTGAGCTTTCACCCAAGTAATTCCATCACTAACTATATGATCTTTTGCAATTCCAATATTTATCCTCTAAACCTTCTTGATGAAGGGTTTTGCACTCTTCAAAGATGTTCCCAAGTTCATGGCATTTGACACACCATAAGGGCACATTACATTAATTTAGTACTTATTTATAAGTTCTATGACTTAACAAAATATCTATACTTTATACCAGGCCCTCCATGAGGTATAGTTCTAATTGTTCTTTGGTTATAGTACTATATACACTAGACTTGAATGAGTGGTCTATCAATAAAAACTTATCCAATTTGTTTCCCAACCACTCAAAAAAAATTATCTATCCAAATCTCAAGGGGAAGCCTTAGAACTTTGACCTATATTAGGACTTTTGAATTTGACTCAAACATGGGATCAAAACATGTCTTCTAAGACTTTAAAGAGAAGAAAGAAGTATCACAAAACCAATCTCTATTCAATTCTTTACTTGCATCTTATTCATATCCAAATAAAAACTAGGCCAACCCCTAGGCATGATATAGAATACCAAGCAATACCCTATAATTGGCCTCCAAACCCGTTGCATCCAAGAGTTTAAATATTTTGTCATGACATGATGCCTATTTTTTGTTTGCTATTGATCCTTTCTCATGTATTCTAATAACTATGCAACCCCCAAGTCTTCAACCACTACCATATTGACCCTCACCTCCTTGTATATGATAACCTTGATTTTTGTCTTGTATTTCATTTCTTGCTAAGTGTTTGGTATGATGTCCTTTTCTTTGAAATCATCACATAATGATCTTAGATCCATATTAACCCCTAGAAATATAACTCCCTTCACTAGATTGATGACAAGCTCATTAAGGGAATTTTTCCCTTTGCGCAATTTCGAACCCCCCTCGCATCTTTTGTTCTAAAGAGCATTGAATCCATCGGTTGACTAAAAGACTCCACAAAAGGAAAAACCCCTACCATCCTATCTCGAAGTAGATAGACCTTCCTTAGGCCTTGTATTTGGACTACACACCCATCTACCATGGATAGTAAACAATTAGGAGGGTTGTACTCCAAGCCTTCAATACCTCTAACATGAGTTCTATTTCCAAAAATTGATGCCACATGCTCCAACACTAGACATAGATTTTCAAGAATTTTATAGAAAAATGTTTTTTGTTTTATAAATTTGATAGCACTAAAGTATAAATTTTAGATATAATACACTCCATTTTAGATCAAATTTCCATACATGTTGTAATGAGGTTTTTAGGATTTTACTCGATTCTAAATTGGTTTAAATCATTGAAAATTCAATGAGAGTTTGAATCAAGAGGAACTTAAACTTTGTGTATCATTAGATTTGAATCACAAAATTCCATATAAAACACTATCTAGTTTATGATTTTTATTACTTAAAGATACGTAATCATATGTAACAATCACAAAAACACCGCTTTAAAAACTTGCTAAGAGTAGGTTGCTAGCTCAAGCCAAATTGGTAGTCAATTGTGAACTAACCACAATATTATTTATGGACAAATAACTAGATACTTAAAGTTGGAGAGTGTCATGTTAATTTTAAGTGTCTTTACCCACCTCGATTTCAACTCTCTCGCTCATTGTTTAATGCCCAACCAATTAAACATTTCTGTTGTGGATGAATTTATTTCTCATAAATAAATTGTACATGAAACATTGGAAAAATTCACTGAGAAAACTTTTATGACAGTCACACACAGAAAATTTCAGATATAGTATTTTCGCAAATTGCCCAGGAAAAACCCACAAGGGGAAAACCTATTTGAGAGAGAGTTCTTTTTATTTCTTCAGGAAAATAGAGTGAAACAACAAAATTACAACTTACCTCATGGGCCACAAAACCCATAATTTTGTCTCAGACTTTGTGCCAAAACAACAGTAAACAAACTATACTTATTTGATTGTACAAACCTTGAAAATCATGCCATTGTACAGACTATATGGATTTCAAAAATCATGGCATATATGGATTTTGAATTTTTTTCTCAAAAATTGTGTCATTTCCTGGAAACATGTGCCACTATTTTTCTTCTAAAAAAATGTGCCCAAAACTGTTGCATGGACCTACTATACAGATTCTTGGAATTCGTGCTTGTATATTTTTTCTTTCTCCTGTGATTTTCTTATTTTCTCAAGAATTCGAATTGCACTATGCTCTCTCAAATTTGCTCTCCAACTCTTTTGGTTGCAAAATAAGGAATGGGTTCATTTTTTATTGTTTCCCTTGTCTTTTATATTCACCTTCCTAGGATAGCTGAAAGGTCACTAGATCAAGGGCCACATTTGATCTAGTTTTTTCTCATCAATGGACGAGAAAAATCACTTTTCTCTCCATTGAATATTTTCCCTCTCAACTCCACTTAAATTTATTTTAAAAGTCACTTTATTCTTTGAAGTGCATTAATTACTCATCTAGGGGAACACTTCCCTAGGTACACAAATTCAGCACTCCCTCTTACCTGAAAAGATGTTCTCCCTCACTCCCAACTTATCCCTGAAGAAGATAAAATACTTCTCCACCAAAGCTGGAAATATCCTCATATGCTTCTCACACAATGTAAGAATTCCCACCCTTTCTAAACTCCTCTCTAGAAATATCAAATTTAATGTCTCTTCATGTTAGGCATCATTGCATGAAAGACATCTTGAGCTGCAACACTCACCACTTCCGCTTCCCATGAGAATGTTTTTGGCTTGTCCTCCACCAAAATCACACTCCAATCTCACATTGTATGTTGTAGAAGCTCCCTCTCTCACTAGAATTTGTCCCTCTATAGAACTTGTGTTATGCACTGGTGCCTCATGTTGAGAAGTCTCATCTCGCTCATCTATTAGTGACAAGTCATACCAGCTAACTCTCCTACCAACATTGGAGTAAGTAGCCTCTCACATAGTCCCCTAAATCAAAGACTAGATACCTGGTACCACTGCGGTCTTCAGAGTCTGCTATCTCCAAGCCCTTGAACAAAGAGCACTCATGATACCTCCATAAGCTCTCCAAACTCTAGTGGGAGTTGTACTCGTCCTATCTCTCTGACTGCATAAACGGTGCCCTCTCCATCCTATACGAGCTGCTCTGGAATAGTCTCTAAAGTGAGGAATGCATCTCTCATCCTAGTCATGTACTCATAATATACACTCTCAACTATCCACTTCCCTGCATCCATACGTCTACTATTGTCACAACTCGAAACAACTATGACAAGAGATAATTATTTCTCGAACTTTGCAACAAAACTCTCGATCTCTTATGTAGCTACAACCTATTCCTCCTTCTCCTACTTTCCCCTCTTCTTGTTAGGAAATTGGCCAGCATAATGGCCAAACTCATTGCATGCATAACACATGACTTTTCTTAGGTCCTTCTTTTTCTCACCTCTTTGCAGCTCAACCCCTCCCTTCTTGGACTTCTTGCTTGTAGTTGACAAGGCAACATTCTCTTTTTCCTCCTTACCTTTTGATGAGCTACCCTGCACAATACCTCTCCAGGTCTCCTCATGCATGAAATCATCCCATAGTATATCCCAAGAAGGCAAGTTATCCTTGAAAACTATAACCTCCACAAAAACAATCCATGTCTTTGTCATGCCATTCACAACTATCCTCACTAGCTCATTGCCATCTACCTTCTCCCCAACTATAGCAAGCTCGTCTCTCACCTGAGATATCTTGGTAAGGTAAGAACCTACATTTTGAGATGTAGTCTTCCTTGTGCTCTTCAACTTTTCTCACAGTACCATTTTTCGATTATCATTCGAACTCTGGTATAAGTTGGTCAAAGCGTCCCACATATTATAGGCATGGACTTTGCTTGAAATATGTGGGATAACATTGTATTTAAGTGCATATAGAATGATCCTTCTAGATTTTATATCCTTTTTGTTGAAGGGTGCAAGGCTTGTGCATCAATGGAAGCAAGAACTTGAATTGGATTTGCTTGTGTACTATGAACCACTTCATCCCACTGTTCATTTCCTTCTAATATAAGCACTACCCTAGCTTCCCATGGGACAAAATTCCCATCCCCATCAATTCTATCCTCCAACCTTAATGAATTGTCATTTTAATGCAAATTTAAAATCCAATAAAGGATATTCACTGACAAAAGAAGACCCACTAACTGTCTGAAAATTCACAAATCTTATTTTTGTCCCTTTCTTCAACTCAACTCTGATACCATGTTAATTTTAATTGTCTTTTCCCACCCCGGTTTCAAGTCTCTTGCTCATTGTTTAAGGCCCAACCAAATAAACATTTATGTTGTAGATGAATTGATTTCTCATAAACAAATTCTACATGAAAAACTGGAAAAATTCACTGACATAAATTTTAGGATAGTCACACACATAAAATCTCAGACACAATATTTTGACAAATTACCCAGGGAAAAACCATAAGGAGAAAACCTATTTGAGAGAGAGTTCTTTTTTATTTCTTTAGAAAAAATAAATTTCAACTTATCTCATCCACAAAACCTAGAATTATGTCTCAGAATTCATGCCAAAACAGCAGTGAACAGATTGTACGGACCTCAAAATCGTGCCATTATACGAAATGTACGTATTTCAATAATCATGCCACTGTATGGACTGTACGAATTTTGATTTTTTTTCTTGAAAATCATGCACCTCCCTAGAAATGCGCACCAAAGCTGTTGTACGGATTCTTGGAATCCGTGCCTATATGTTGTTTCTCTCTTCTAAGTTTTTCTTCTTCTCTCAAGAAGTCGAATTGCTCTCTGCTCTATCAAATTTTCTCTCCAACTCTCTTGGTTTCAAAATGAGGAATTTGTGTCTTTTTATTGTTTCCCTTGTCTTTTCATTTCACCTTCCTAGGGTAGCTAAAAGGCCACTAGATTAAGGGCCCACATTTTATCTAGTGTTTTCTTATCAATGGATGAGAAAAATCATTTTTCTCCATTAAATATTTTCCCTCTAAAATCCACTTCAATTTATTTAGAAAGTCACTTTATTCTCTAAAGTGAATTAATTGCTCATCTCAATTAATTAAAACAAGGATCATATAACTTGTCCTCTTTTTAGTGACTAAGACACAAAGTCACTAAAGAAATGCTTCCCTAGATACAAAAATTCAACATGTCATAATGTTATACTCTAATGAATCATGATGAGAAGAAATTAACAATCATAAAAGTTTATAAAAAATATGATAATGTTATACTCTAATGAGACATGATGAGAAGAAATTAATAATCATAAAAATTAAAAAAATATGATTAAACTCTTGAGCCAAAATGTTAGCATATAAACGTGGCAAGAAACACATGATGAAAGGGCGAGATAAAAAGGACTACACACAAAGAAAAAGAGAGACAAAAAAATGTGGAAAAACATAATTTAAGG
Source organism: Pseudotsuga menziesii (assembly GCA_001517045.1). Taxonomy (NCBI): domain Eukaryota; kingdom Viridiplantae; phylum Streptophyta; class Pinopsida; order Pinales; family Pinaceae; genus Pseudotsuga; species Pseudotsuga menziesii. The sequence goes on along the minus strand of LPNX010661884.1, from coordinate 512,645 downwards.
GTTTAAGCATCACTGTGGCAAGCTCTTGAATAACTCGGAAGTCGGGAGCTAAAAACTGGGGATATCAAAGTCGTGTTGCAGGAGGTATAATCTTACATTAGAAGGGACGCGATATTTTTAGGGGAATAAGGTTCCTTCCTTACAGGGTTTCCTTTTGTCATTGGCACTCTTCCTCTCTCTTCCTGTACATGTAGGTTTCAATTCACTTTCTGAATGCATCTCCTTAAAAAAAGTATTTTTAAAGTATTGTTCTGCGTTTGACATTTTTACTTCGAGGGCTTTCTTGTTCCATAGAGGGCTTATCTTTGGTCCTTGTCTTCACATTTATTTTCATATCGTTGATAATCCTGTTTCTATTATTGTTTTGTCATTGCTACAATTTTATGGGATTAGGTCATAGCCTCTTTTTCATGTCATTGTTATCAGTTGGATAGATCATGGTATTTTACTATGACATTGATAAATCTCTTTGATAGTTCATAACCTTTTACATTGCCATATTTCAGCAGGAGTGTAACGGTTAAAAACCGTTTTACTGTAACTTCTTAAACTTCCACTTTCGAAAATACATATAATCCATGAATATATATATAAATTGATAAAATAGATATGATGATGAAATATTACAAAGTGAGTGCCATATATATATTAATCGTAAAGGCACCTTGGATACTATCCATGAAAAGATGCGTCATTTTAGAATAGTTTACTAATAACTAATTATTAATATCAATATATATTAATATTAATAATTAATATTGATATTTAATAGTTATTATTAATTATATAATAGTTATTTAGCGATTATTTATCATATATATTTTTGTTCATTACATTGCCTCTCCCTTAGAATTGCTTTGTCCTCAAAGCACAATTTTGGAAGACTTTATCCCTTGTTCTAGCTCGTAACGCTTTCTCATGACATTGTGTGTTGGTAGTTGCAACATTTGATGAAATAAGACGATACGTTCTTTTAAACATGGTGCGGAAATGTTGTGTCAGCTGTGAATTCATCCATCCAAGATATACCCTCAACGGAATTATTTGCGGATCGATTGTCGAGAGTTGTCGATTTTGTCTTTGCTCTTTGTATGAATAATACTGGTAATTTTCCTTTTGATTTTTCGTCTATCATAATGACTCTTGTGATTTGGATGGCGATAAGGAAATTGAATCGCCTTTGAAGTGTTTACTGGAACTTCAACTTTTGGTGCTTCTAACGATTTTTGTAATTGTATTTCGAAACCATTTTCTGTTGATGATTGTAGAGATGTGACAATAAGATTGTTCTTTTGAACTTTGACGATATTTGCATTGCTTCCCTTTTCTGATGTTTGAATTTGAGCATTTGATGACTTCTCTATTACGTTAGTCATCGTTTCTGCTTTAATTTGATGTTGGTTGTATCGATTTTTGTGATTTGGGTGACGATAAGGTATTTGAGACATTTTTGGAACCCATGTAGAAACTTTAATTATTTGTGATTCTCGTGATTTACTAATTGATAATAACTCTAAGGATTTTTTTAACTTCTCATGTTTTAATTTTTTTATTTGTTCAGTCAACCCTCAATTCAAATTCTTTAAGCGAGAATTTTCTTCATTTTTTTGTAATAGTTTCTTATTGAAATCATTTTGGAGATCCACTTCCTTTTGGTGGAATTCCTCTTGGATTTCCTCTTGTGATCTATTTTCTCTTTTTAATTTCTCAATCTGTGCGATCAAGTCTTGACTATGATTCTTCAAACGAGTAATTTCTTCATCCTTACTAGCGACAATTTTTTCAACTTCTTTTTTCTTCTTTTGTTCTGACTTCTTATTACCTTGTGAAATCATCTCTGATATATCCTTGAATTCTTCAGATGTTGGAGGTTCTATTTCTGACTTCATTGTAATATCTTGAAATGTGATTCTCTTTCGCTTATAGAAAAATGTCAAAAACTTATTTTCGACATTTAAGATGAAAGTCCCCAATGTTTTTATCCAGGGTAAACCCAAAATTATGTCACCGTCAAAGCTCCATAAGGAACTAACAATGAATTTCGATGTGATCATATAATTTCCAACACTTAGTTGTAAGCCACTTGTTTCATTTTGTTTTTTGTCCAAAAAGTCTAGCTCTTCCCTTATATTTGACTCAGGAATCACTAAATGGTTAGCAAATTCAGTACTAATATAATTATTTCTTTTAGCAGGTGAAATAGAAATGGTGATATCCTTCCCTGCAAGTGTCCCTTTAATTCTAAATAATATTGCAACATTTTTTTGTAAGGTGATAGGAAAATTTTGCTTCTTTTCAATATTAAAATCCATATTCTTGAGTTTTCTTTGAAATTTAATCAACATCTCCTTCTTTTTTTCCAATAGTTTGTAAAAATGCCAGTAGATTGGGTGGTTGGGAGGAATAAGTGTTACCTTCCCCACCTAAGTTCAAATCTCACTTACTTTTCAGTAGCAATTATTATGCACATTTTTTATCTTTTTCTTTCCCTTAAGTTTGATAAAATGTGAGTAGATTGGGTGGTTGGGAGGAATGAGTGTTACATTCCCCACTCAAGTTCAAATCTCACTTGCTCTTTACTAGTAATTATTATGCACTTTTATATTCAAACCCAAACCCACTTTAAGAAACCAGGTGTGGTTTCACTTTTACCTTCTTCTTTTTTTAACTTTTCTTTTCTTTTCTTTTACGTCTTTTTTTGGGAGGTTACTTTTACTTTTTTTTTTTTAAGGAAAAAGTCCTATTTTTTTGGGAAACCCAAATCTACACAAGGTGTAAATAATGTTTTCCAAGGTCTGTATAGCTCTTATACCACTGTAACGGTTAAAAACCGTTTTAATGTAACTTCTCAAACTTCCACTTTCGAAAATACATATAATCCATGAAAATATATATAAATTGATAAAATAGATATGATGATGAAATATTGCAAAGTGAGTGCCATATATATATTAATTGTAAAGGCACCTTGGATACTATCAATGAAAGGATGCGTCATTTTAGAATAGTTTACAAATAACTAATTATTAATTATTAATTATTAATATCAATATATATTAATATAATTAATAATATTGATATTTAATAGTTATTATTAATTATATAATAGTTATTTAGTGATTATTTATCATATATATTTTTGTTCATTACAAGGAGCTCAAAATGGGTATTAGGGCAAAGAAGAACGTCATCTCAATTAATTAATACAAAGGTCTAATAACTAATATCCTTTTTAGTGACTAAGATTTTTAGTTACTGAAGCACAAAGTCACTAAAAAAACACTTCCCTAAATACACAAATTCAACATATCATAATGTTATACTCTAAATACAAAAATTCAGCATGTCATAATGTTATACTCTAATGAATCATGATTTGAAGAAATTAACAATCATAAAAATAAATAAATAAACTATGATTAAACTCTTGAACCAAAATGTTAGCATATAAATGTTGCAACAAACACATGAGGAAAGGGCGAGATAACAAGGACAACACACGAAGAAAAAGTGACACAACAAATGCGGAAAAACCAAGAAGATATCAATAATATATATATTGCGTATATGTCCAATAGAAATACTTCTGTTACCTAATTTAAGGGTTTAAGCATCACTGTGGCATGTTGTGGAATAACTCAAAAGTTGGCAGTCCAAAAATTCATTAACTAATTTAAGGGTTTAAGTGTCACTGCAGCAAGTTGTGGAATAACACAAAAGTTCGAAGTCCAAAAATCTGTTACCTAATTTAAGGGTTTAAGCGTCACTGTGGCAAACTATGGACTAACTCGGAATTTATCAGTCCAAAAATTTGTTACCTAATTTAAGCGTCATTGTGGAAAGCTCTTGAATAACTCGGAATTCAAGAGGTAAAAACTGGGGATATTAGAGTCGCGTAGCAGGAGGATGAGATATTTTTAATGGAATAAGGTTTTTTTCTTACAAGGTTCCTTTTGTCATTGGTGCTCTTCCTCTCTCATCCTGTATATGTAGGTTTCAATTTTCTTTTTGAATGCATCTCCTTAAAAAAAATTATTTTTAAAGTATTGTTATGCATTTGACATTTTTACTTCTGAGTAAGGAAACTGTTAGAGTAGTTTAGTTAAAGCCTCCATTGTTGAATACCTATCTATATTCAATTATTTGTCGCTTTGGTGAGCGAGTACCGGTTCTTATTCCATGGATTTCTACCCAATAGTTCTTATCCAACAAGGTACTAAAACACTCAAGTGATTTCATCCCTATGTTTATTATGTAATATGTGTATTTGTTATAAGTTTTCGGAGTGTTATAATTGGGGAGTGATGTTTTATATATTATTATATTATTTAAACAACTTCACTTCAAACTAAACTATTTGGTGCATATCGAAAAGCTAGAAATTTTATACCTTCACTCATGGGATTTCAGGGCTCACTATATTAAATTTAATCTTTGGCAGGGATTTTTCTTCAACTGAAAACATTCACCTCACATCCAAATAGTAGGCTGGTCATCTCATATTTAAAATGACTTCTTGTTCCATATACGGCTTTGGTCCTTGTCTTCGCATTTCTTTTCATATCATTGATAATCATGTTTCTATTATTGTTTTGTCATTGCTACGATTTTATGGGATTAAGTCATAGCCTCTTTTCAATGTCATTCTTCTCATTTGGATAGCTCATGATATTTTACTGTCACATTGATAAATCTCTTTAATAGTTCATAACCTTGTACATTGCCATATTTGAGTTAGAGCTCAAAATGGGTATTAGGGCAAAGAAGAAGGCCGAAGAGAAAGTTGGTACTGATGATTTTCTGGTATGTCCATTTGCCTTGAACCCACTTATAAGAAGTTGCAATGTAAATTCTAATAGACTTATATGTTATTGGCACTGACTTTAATTTGAGATTTTAGGGGAAGTGGTCCGCTTTGATTTAGTATACATCACAAAATTTTGTTGTTTTCTCTCTTCATGTTCTTTTCTACTATATTTCTCCACCCTTTGGAGGGAAACAATGTAAACCAAGTTCAGTCTATTCCTATAAATAAACAAGAATAGGAAAAAGATCCAATAGTCGGTGAGAAAAGAAAACTTATTGTTCTGTATATTGGGCATATGCCGCTTGTCTTCAATTTTTCCATCAAGTGTTTTTATCCGGTTTGGGGCAATCAAATGACCTAGGATTTCTCGGAATAAAAAGGTTTGTCATGAAATTCCTTCTTAATGACTTCAATTATTTTTAAATAGATTTTATATGCATTGACATATTATGCAAGACTTCTCAAGATAATATTTTAAAGGATTAATTTATGCAACTGTTCTAATTTGTAAACCAACCTATATCCAAATCTTAGGCTCTATCAAGTGCTGAGAGGGATCAAATCTCTCAAGGTGCAAACCTCTTCTTAGGTATTGCTTTTAATGAGCTATCAACTTTGGCGTGTCATATATATAGCCATTGATATGATTCAAACCAAAAGACACATATTTTTATTTAATGTACACATATAATATTTGTATTATTAATATTTAATATTATTTATGGCCAACATATAGTATTTTTTATTTTGTTAGGAACGAACATTACAACATCTCCCAATACATAGTTTTAAAACCATATGCAAGGCCCCCCTAAAACCATGGTTTGTTTAGGAGGCCTTGCACATGGTATTAAAACCAATTGCAAGCCCTTACTAAACCATGTACATTAAAACCGTGGGGTGTTTAGGAGAACTTGCACATGGTTTTAAAACCATGTACAAGGCCCTCCTAAACCATGTACAATAAAACCATGGGTTGTTTGCACATGGTTTTAAAACCATGTGCAAGGCCAACATTTTTTTGCGGTGTTGAGGCCTGGAAAATCGCAGGTAACAACAGTAGGGATTCTCCCCAATAAACATTCCCAACTAGCTCGTTATTTTTTGGTATGGGGAATCCGTCCAATTTACGGTACGGCTAGCGTAGGTCAAGTAACGGTTAAAGTGTTTCACCGGTTACGGCCTGGTCCACCGTAGGTTTTTTTTTTAGTTTTTTATATTTATGTATGATGTGTTGGTACCTAACTAAATGCAGGCGATAGAGATAATGAGGAGGGTCACAACGTGATGCACATGTTCTTACCTCTCGTCTTACCTCTCTCGCTCCTAAATCATAAATAAAGCAAAGCTAACTAAGACTAATTAATATGTCCCTAGAGAGCAATGTTGTAATTAATGGGGGAGTAATGTATTGTATTACATGCATAAAGAAAATCACAGATAGCTGTTAACATTCCCGAACACATGAATATTATTAGAAAGATGAACAACAAGATAGCTTATTGTTAATTAAAACATTCATTACTCATTCACAAATGTGGAAATTTCACAAAAATAAACATGAGTACATTCATAACATGAAAGAATTCAATAGGTTAGAATGATCTCACAGTTCATGGAAACAAGCTAAAAAAGAAATAGTTCACATCCAACTAGCCCATGGCAAACATTTGAAACTCCACAAAGCTTTCTCCAGCCGAAAACATATAACTCTTTATTATAAGATGAATTAGTTCTTCTTACAATAAAATTCCTCAAGATAGTCTGAAAAAGGTCATTTACTATCTAAAAATCTCCTATTCTTATACAAAAAGAAAAAACTCTTGGGATTCCCCTCATTGCCTCTTGAGCTTCCCCAACCTTTCCTTTACAAAAATTTGTCATGTAGCTTGTGCACAAAAATTAATATAATATATTACATTATTAATCAATATTCCTAAAACATTTCACTAGGAAGGCCCAACTTGCTCATTTGTGAACTTTTTCCATGCAATAGCATCTGCTGCTATGCTTTCAAACCCAGAAGGCTCAAGGAATCGAATGCTAATCTCATGTTTGGAAGCTTGCACCTTTACACCTTATATTCTAGCCGGAATCAAGTGCATCTGGTGCTCCAACAAGTGTATGCTGGCAGCTACATGTGATAATTCATTTTTTAATACCCTTTCATCCAAATCCTTGGCCTGCTGGATTGCTTGTTCATCCTCACTGTATCTATCTTGTAAATGTTTTAAAAATAGTTCATGTTCAGGAAGCGCCTCCAATATTTTTACAGCATAAATCTGACATCAGTTATAGGTCAGGAGTACTCTCCTGCAAAATTCAGCACAAGCAATCTATGTCTTCTTCACTGTCTTTTTAAACTCCTCTACAGTATTACTGGCGAATTCAATTAACTCATATTCTTACTTCAATGTCTGTTCATCTTTGACGTATAGGTCTGTGGGAGATTCTTTATTCATTTCTACCCAAACCATTATACCCTTTAGAATTTCCAATATATCTTGAGTCCTATCCAGAAAATATGAAGTGGTACTTACGGTCTCTTCCAGCCGGGTGTCTATCTGTTGGACTTTACATATTTCCTCTTCTATTTGTAGTTGTATATGATGGATATTTTTTTTGAGCATCAGAGCATGTTTATTTATGGGTCAGATGTTAGCTTTCTGCTCCATGGCACTCTTTAGCGATGTTGTCAATGAATTCTTCTGTTTTTCTAAAATTGCTATCTGCGTCTGATATTGCTTCTCCTTTTCTTCTGCAGTAGCCTTCTATATTCCCAGCTCAGTAACTTTGTTTTCCAACTTGTTCTTTTCCTCATTTAATTTTCCAAATGATAGCTGAAGATTATCTTTCTCAGTCTTTAAACTCTATTACTCCAGCTGTAGCTTTTGTAACTCTGCCAAGGTAGCTTGAGAATTATTCTCTGTATTTTCTACAGATATTGCTAAAGCATCCTTATCTTCTTGCAGAGTTTGGCATTCTGTCCTTGAAACCTTTACTTCACCTATCATGTCTGCATATTTTCTTTTTAGATTCTAGCTTTCATACCTTTCTTTATTGAAGGTTTCCTTCAGCTGAGCTACGTTCTTCCATGACTGCTCTGGATCAGTCATGATCCTGTCCACGTTGTCTTCATTTTTTAAGGTTAAAGCTACCCTATCCCTTGCCATTGACCATGGATCCTTATGAGTACCATGTACTAATGTCTTTTCCATCACCATCTTCCCTAGCTTTCCTCCAGTATCTACCTTTTTCTCAGTTCTCTTAATAATTCTCTTCTTTTCTTTGTCATAGAATATAGTATTAAAATCGGGTACTTCCCCTCCTTCGATAGGAATGAAAGGAATCAATTCAAATTCAGAGGTTGAACTATAATGTCCCTGACCCTCCGACCGGCGAAGAGCAAGCTACCATACATCAAATCATCCATGCATCTAGCCCCATGAACATGAAGATACATACATATAATGCTGAAGCAAGATACTTAAAAACATAAAACATACCACGAAGCATAATCGTTCATATACACAATGGAAGCAAAACATATCAATCAGCATTCAACATGTACATCATCATTCATCAATAATAAATATGATTGCAGACACAAGTTAGGCAAGAATACTTATCTTATAAAGAACTTGTCCCACAACCAGCTATCTCACTGCAACGTTCCACCCAACCATAGGCCTGCGTGCTCCTTAATCTCTCAGTAATGCTGCCACCCCCGAGTCTTGCATGATTCCCCAAGGAATAAGGAACTAGCAGGCTTACACATAGCAAAGGATAACAACACAACAAAGATACACAGTTCAGCCAAGACAACACGGTTGGATTTATCAGGTGAACAACGGATCAGCCAATCCAACAAAGTTGGGTTTATCAGGCCATCCAGGAGATGGGAAAGGCTAAATGCTAAGCTAGTGAGCTCATTGAAGAGCTAAAGAAACCTACACCAGAACCATCCTAGCTTCTAGAACACCCACACACACCCAACACAAGGAAATCAGTCCTTTCTCTACAACACATTCCCTCAGACCATGATCTCCATTCCAGTGCTATTCAAGGGTTGTGGAGAAGAAAGCTAGCCCACTATATCTATCTGTGTGGTTCCCAAACCACCAAGTTTATCAAGTACATCAGGCCCTCATTCACCACTCCAATGCAGTCCGCGGACAAAACCACTACGTGCATGCAGCAAACCAGCTATTAAAGCTTGAATAGGGGAATACAACTCCCTGGATCATTCTTGGCCCTATCTTGGCCAAAATGATCCCACAGCAACCTACAGCAGCCCAAATCGTGAAGGCAACTTAGCCAACAAATGTGGGAAACAACAGCCAACAAACAACAAAATAAAACCACAGTCCACGATCAATAATGAAATGTCTAGACAACTACTCAGTCCGAACAGGAACACGAGCAGGAAAACTGATCCTCGGCATAGACAAAAGGAAGACATATCACCAAGGAAACCACGATAAACATCTCACAGTGAAAAACCACGGCAACATTTCATAGTCCGACAATGGTGGAGTAATCACATACTCTCTGCGTGAACAGGAGGAAGAACCGATCTGTAGACCAACAGTCTGTGAGGAAGAGGAGAACGAACCCCCACAAAATGAATTGTAATACATTTTAACTCTGATCTGCATGAGGAAAATGAGTATCCCACGATACAAGAGAGTGGACAGACCGTCAGCATCCCAAACGATGTGTGAGGAACCACTTCCAACCCATGCATGACTGAACCAGCTGGTGGAGGTGCGTGGGAGCAAGCTTGCAGCCCACCCCTACCCAGCATTACTGCCTCAACTAAAATAGGGATTTACAATTTGACACATGGATTTTCCCCACATGGTCTAGGTTTAGCAATCCCCCCCCTTAACCTTAGGAAATCATGCCCTTTTGAATTTGGTTGCAGTGAACATAGCTGGTTGGGTTCATTTAATTAAAATGCACATTTACATGACGCCACAATTTCATACGTGTCGTATGTCCCGATAAACCATCGGTGACAATTCCAATCCGAAACACAACATAACCAAATTGATGGTGGGGCCTTTGCCTTTAGCTCCGCACCATGATTATTTACAACATATGTATCATGTATATTTTATGCATCAGGGTCAAAACCGGGGTGTTACATTACCCTCCCCCTTGAATATCATTGTCCTCGGTGCTTTACAAAATTGAACGAAATACTACACTGGTATCGCCTCAGTGTTCCGCATAATTGAACAAAAATGGGTGTGCCAATCACATGGAATCCTCCAGCTCCCGCGTAGCCTCTTCAGGTTCGTAGTGCTCCCATCGCACCTTTACCTGCCCTATGGCCCGATTCTAGAGCATTGTGACCTTCCTGTCGAGGATGCGCATTGGCTCGATTTGGAACTCTCCCTTAGGTTCCACCTGAATCACATCCCAATTTATCACATGGTTAGGATCATGTAGATATTTCTTAAGCAAAGAAACATGAAAAACATTATGAGCTCTAGTACTAGCAGGAAATGAAAGTCTATATGCAACCGTCCCTATTCTTTCAAGCACTTCAAACAACCCACAATATCTCGGTGACAACTTGGCACAACTTCCAAGTTTCAAGGAACTCTTCTTTGCTTTCACTCTGAGGTAAACATGATCCCCAACACTGAACTCTCTGTTCATCCTATGCTTATCTGCATAGCTCTTATATTTGTCCTATGTTTCTTTCAGATTCTGTCTGATCTTTACAACCTCTTGCTCCATTTCCTTGAGAAATTCTGGTCCAAGCACAATGTTGTTCACTAGGTTATCCCAAGTCACTGGTGTCCTACACCTTCTTCCATACCAATATTCATACGGACTCATCCCCAAGGATGCCTGCTATCCATTGCTGTAAGCAAACTCTACCAAGTGTAAGTAATCTTCCCACTTGGTTGGTTTGTCCATCACATACATGCGAAGCATATCTTCAAGCACCTGATTAACTCTTTCTATATACCCATCTATTTGAGGATGGTAGGCAGTGCTAAAGTTTATCTTTGTACCCAAATATGCAAACAATCCCTTCCAAAAATTGGATGTGAACTTGACATCTCTATCAGAGACTATTGCCTTCGGAAATCCATGCAATTTGAAAATATCCTTCATCGAGATCTTTGCAATGTCATCAGTATTATGCGTAAACTTCACCGATATAAAATGTGCTGCTTTTGTCAATTTGTCTACTACAACCATGATGGAATCATTTTGTCTCCAAGTCATTAGCAATCCTGTAATAAAATCCATGGAAATAACTTCCCATTTCCGTTCCAGAACTTGCAAAGGCTACAACAAGCCTGCTGGATGTTGATGCTTAACCTTTACCTGTTGACATTTCATGCACCTTGAAATGTAGTCAGCCATGTCCTTTTTCATTCCTGGCCAAAAGTACTACTTTCTAGCTGTAGCAATTGTCTTCTGGTACCCTGGGTGACCAGAATACAAAGCTTGATGGATTTCATAAATAACAACTCTCCTCAAATCTACTACATTTGGAATATAAATTTTTCCTTTATAAGTAAGAAGTCCATCTTATTCCAATTTATATCCCTCATACCTCTTCTCAAGATTTTGCTGCTGCAATTTGTCTTTTACCTGCTCGTACAATCCATCTCCGGCAACATGATTAACAATCTACTTCCTTAAATCTAATTGGAAAATACTAAGAGATGCCACATACATTTCTTGTACCTTCCTGCTGAGCGCATCAGCTAGCTTATTCTCGTTTCCTTTTATGTGCTTGATTTCAAAATCAAACTCACATAAAAATTCCAGCCATCTCGCTTGCCTAGCATTTAGAGTAGGCTGATCAAACAAATACTTCAGACCACAATGGTCTGTTTTGAGCTCAAATCTTCTACCCATCAAGTAATGTCTCCAAATCTTGAGAGAATGTACTATGGATGCAAGCTCTAGATCATGAGTGGCATAGTTATTCTCATGTTCTTTTAGCTTTCTTGACTCATAACATATCACGTGGTTGTCCTGCATAAGGACTCCTCCAAGCCCTTATCCACATGCATTGGTACATACCACAAAATATTTCTCTGAGTCTGCAACTCTCAATACCGGTGCACTGGTGAGAAGATTCTTCAACCGTTGGAAGCTTTCTTTACACTTCGAAGTCCATTCGAACTTTACCCCCTTCTTTTGCAAAGAAGTGATGGCATGTGCAACCTTGGAAAATCCCTCAATGAATCTCCTATAGTATCCTGCAAGTCCCATAAAATATCTCACATCTGTCACATTTCTTGGAGTAGGCCGATTCATAATGGCTTCAATCTTCTCAAGGTCCACTAATATACCCCCTTCTGAGATAATGTGAACCAAATACTGAATTCTATCTCTATAGAAGTCACACTTGCTCAGTTTTACATAAGGATGATGTTCCCTGAGCAGTTGCAATGTCAACCTCAAATGCTCTTCATGTTCTTCCTCATCTTAGAATAAAGAAGAATGTCATCAAGGAAAACAAGAACAAAAATGTCTAAATACTTGCTGAAGACATTGTTCATAAGGCACATAAACGTAGCTAGTGCATTTGTGAGACCAAATGGTACCACTACAAACTCATAATGTCCATACCTTGTCCTAAAGGTTGTCTTATGAATGTCTTCATCCTTGATTCTCACCTGATGGTAACCAGACCTCAAGTCAATCTTGGAAAATACCTTTGCTCCCCTCATTTGATCAAAGAGGTCATCAATCCTAGGAAAGGGATATTTATTCTTCACAGTAACCTTGTTTAACTACCTGTAATCAATACATAACTTGAGTGTACCATATTTCTTCTTTACAAATAGAACCGGTGCTCCCGAAGGAGACACACTCGGTCAGATATACTTCTTTTCCAACAACTCTTGCAGTTGCATCTTCAACTCTAGCATCTCTAGTGTACTCATCCTGTATGGTGTCTTGGACACTAGTGTTGCTCCTGGCACAAGTTCAATTGTGACATCGATGTAACTTTTTGGAGGAAGCCCTGGAATCTCATCAAGAAACACATCCTGGAATTCCTGTAACACTTGATAGTCCTACAACCTAGGAGTTTCATCTCATGTTGGCTCTAGAATATGAGCTGCATACAACTGGCAACCTTTCCTACATAACTTCTTCAACTACATTACTGAAACCTTTCTTACTGAAATTTCCTTCAGAATACCTTTCACCACTACTGGGTTTCCTTCTTCATCCATGCATTCAAAAGTCTTGTTATAACAGTCAAGCTTCACTCTGTGAGCTTCTAACCAATCCATTCCAATGAGAACATCATAGGAACCAAGCAGTAGAACATTCAGATCTACGCAGGTGATCAATCCATTCATGATCAATGGACATTTCTCTACCACTTCACTAACCTTTCTCTTAGTCCTAGTGGCTAGTTGAACTAACCAAGATTTTCTATTCTTTACCTTCTTAAAAGCACAAATCTCCACTACTCTAGGAGTGATGTAACTGTGAGTAGAACCAAGGTCAATCAAAATAGAAACAGATTGTTCAACAATATCACCTGCAACTTCAACCACAGCTGACTGGTGATCTTCTTGGTGGTCCTCCAGTGCTGCATAAATTCTAGGGATTGCCCTTGCTACTTGACTCACCGTTTCTACTTCCTGAATGTTATAAGCTGGCCTTGCACTTTCATTCTCGAGTGGACAATATCTGCGTAAGTGGGGTCCTTCACACTTCCAACATTTGAGTGGACCTTTATTCTGTTGTGGCTATTTAGGATTTCCACCTGTCACTCCAACTGGATTACTCGCAGCTTGGGATGGCTGGTTTTGTTGATTCCTGAATCTAGAAGGTTTGAAACCTTTCTTTCTTTGGTCAAACTTCTCATTCTTCTTGTCCTTACATGCCTTATGGTATTCAGGTTTACCTTTAATTTTCTCATAGCAATACTTAGCCTTCCTTATGGCTTCTTCAAGAGTTCTTGGTTCGTAAAACTCAATTCTATCTTTGTAATACTGAGGCAATCCACTCAGAAACTGCTGGACCTTTAATTTTTCATCTCTGATGTACCGGACATACCTCAACAATTCCAAGAACTTATTTGCATATTCATGCATGGTCTGCTATCCCAATCTTGGCTCATGGAATTCCTTAATCTTGTCATCATAATACCTATCAGAGAGGTATTTCTACCTGAAATACTTCTTGAACTATTTCCACTTCAGTCTCCTTTCACTGATCTTCTTTACTTGCTTGAATTGTTCCCACCAAATGGATGCTCTTCCATTCAGATTGAATATGGCAAATCTTGCCTTCATGTTTCTCGAATAATCCTGCACTTGAAAGTACTTCTTTATCCCAAGAAGCCAAGCTTCAACCTCTTTCCCTATCTTTATCTCACCATCAAAGGTAGGAGGTTTAGCTTTCTTAAATTCATCCCGAGAGCGATCCCTATGGTGTCTTCTTCTTCTCCTTTTATGAGAAGATGAACTTGTATCCCCGTTGGATTCTTCAGAATCAGATGATCTACTAGAAGTCCTTCTCCTTCTCCTAGTTTTGTTCTTACTGCCTTCTGGCCTTGCTGTACCTCGTCTAGAGTCTATCTTTCTCTGTAAATATGTCAAACTTTGCAACATGGCAGCATTCAACTGATGCTGCTCTTCTTAGGCTTTAATCAAGCTTCTCATGGTGGCTACAACATCCGACAGTGTCTCTTGGAATCTCCTTCCATTAGACTCTATGTCATCATTTCCATTACGAACATTTTCTCCCATGGCATCTCCTGCATGCTCGTAAGAATCCAGAGCACCATACCCATCATGGGTTCTCATGACTGAAGCACCTCTTGCTTTACCACACTGTTCTCCTTGGAATACTGCTCTTGGAAGTTGTCTATAATTCTGCAAATGTGTTAGGAGCAAACTGTTAGATGCATATCATTAATATAAATTAAAATTACTTACCTTCCTCTTCTGGAAATTTATAAAACAACAATTTTGCTAAAACACAAAATATTCTCTCTCTTGTTCAGCCCTGTAATCCACTGATAGTCTGTTGAAATCTGCTAAAATGGTTGGAATTTGTTGAGAAAAATTCCACTTAGAAAAACCCAAAATTTCCTTCTCCTCATCGGGTCTCTTCCCTACTAATTTTCTGGCATTTCGGTGAGCGAATCATCTAAACTTCCGATCTGCATTGGTGATGCCAAGGACTGTTCATCGGGTCCTTTTCTCACTAACCTTCCGGCGTTTCGGTGGCTAGAACGTCTAATTTTGTCCTCTCTATCAGCAGGTTGTTTGTCTATTTCCTTCCATCGTATCGAGCCTATAGTGGTCTATCACTCCAAACTTCATCGACGATGAAACCAACTAAGCCTTGCACTGCATCGGTGATGAAACCAACTCTTGCACTGGATCGGTGGTCGGGTGCTTTGTCCATCGGGTGTCTAGTCGTCTCGACTCCCGCAACGATGACCAACAAACCTTATAAGGTTTCCATGGGTCACAATCTTATCAACGGTCAGAACGACATCCCGCTATGGCATTGGACATTTAGTCCCATAGACGTCCGCAACGGCAGTTCCACAAGCCTTAACTCTTTCGATCAGTGTCCATCAACAGTCTCATTAACTGTAATCTTTTGATCGGCGGTCGGAGCGACTAGTCTCTGCAGCATCGGCACTCAGATGCACTTCTCGTCGAGTGAATAGTTATGTGGCTGCAACGATGGTTCATCATCGTTGAACCTTTTCTGTTCGACGGTCTGATCCACTAATAAATTCCGATGGGTGATCTGAAGCACACTATTACGGCATCGACAGTCGACACCTTTATCCATTGGAAGATTAGTGCTCTAGACTTCCACAACAGTGGGTGCGCAAACCACTAACTCCTTCCGATGTTCATCGGCAACCAATACCACTAACATTTTTTGATGGCCGAAAAACACTTAGAAAAAAAAAATTAAATTTTCTTCTTGCATTGGCTCTTCCTTCAACTATTCATCAGTGATCCCAACCACTATTCTTTTCTGATCGTCGATGATTTCATTCCTTAGAAAAATTTGGAAATCTTCCGCTGCGTCGGCTGTCGGAACAACTTTCCTCAGCGGCATCAGCGGTCGGGGATTCTATCCGTCGGAAGGATAGTCCTCTAGCCAGCCACAACGGTGGCGCAAAATTAGTTAATTTCTTTTGATGTAGTCGCCAAACTTTTTGTCACGTCGAAAACTTGATCATCTAAGCATCGGCGATGCGATCAACTAATCATTGCTGATCGTCGATGATTCTACTACTTAGAAAAATTTTCAAAATTTCTTCTTTTAATCTTTCTTCCGTTGCTTCATTGGCTCAACTGTTCTCTATTCTTCGCCGATCGTCGACAATCAAACATCAGAGGTTCCTTTTGCTAAGTGGAGCTGTCGTTTCGATGGTCTTTGGCTGATCTCCACCGAAACTGTGGCTCCCACATCCTCTATCCTTCACCGACAACCGACGAGCCTTAGTGAAATTGTGAAATTTTTCCTCCGGCTGTCCTCCTTCGGATGGTCCTCAGACTAATTCTTCTGTCATGTTGGAGGACCTTCACACTTAGTCCTCCGATGGGCTGACAGCTAACGAACGTAAATCTTTCTGCAATTTTCTTCCAATTGTCGTCCGTCGGGTGACCTTTAGACTAAGGGATCCACTGCATTGAAATAACTTCTCACTAATTTTTTCGATGAGCCAACAATTATAGCACTTAGAAACTTTTTGTGAATTTTCTTGTCATCACCCATTTTTTTCCTGGTTTCTTCTGGGCAATAGGCAACCTACCTCTGTTAACTATTTATCATGGCCCTCTGAGGCCCAAATGCTACAACATAAGCTCTATCATAGCATCTTCACAGCCCATTCAGGCCCACGCTGCAACCAGAGCTATGATACCACACTATAACATCCCCTACCCTTCGACCGGTGAAGAGGACGCTACCATACCACAAATCATCCAGGCATCTTTCCCCATAAACATGAAGATACACACATATAATGCTGAAGCAAGATACTTAAAAACATACTACGAAGCATAATCATTCATATACACAACGAAAGAAAAACATATCAATCAGCATTCAACGTGTACATCATCATTCATCAATAATAAATATGATTACAAACACAAGTTAGGCAAGAATACTTATCTTATAAAGAACTTGTCCCACAACCAGCTATGTCACTGCAACGTTCCACCCAACCATAGGCCCATGTGCTCCTTAATCTCTCAGCAACTTTACCACCCCCGAGTCGGGCATGATTCCCCAAGGAATAAGGAACTAGCAGGCTTACACATATCCAAGGATAACAACACAACAAGGATACACAGTTCAGCCAAGACAACATAGTTGGATTTATCAGGTGAACAACGGATCAGCCAAGCTAACAAAGTTGGGTTTATCAGGCCATCAAGGAGTTGGGAAAGGCTAAATGATAAAATGGTGAGCTCATTGAAGAGCTAAAGACACCTACAACAGAACCAACCTCGATTCTAGGACACCCACACACACCCAACATAAGGAAATCAGTCCTTTCTCTGCAACGAGTCCCTCAGACCCTGATCTCCCTTCCAGTGCTATTCAAGGGTTATGGAGAAGAAATCAATCCCACTAGCTATGTCTATGCGGTTCCCAAACCACCAGGTTTATCAAGCACATCAGACCCTCATTCACCACTTCAATGCAGTCCGAGGACAAAACCACTGTGTGCATGCAGCAAACCAGCTATTAAAGCTTGAATAGGGGAATACAACTCCCTAGATCGTTCTTGGCCCTATCTTGGCCAAAATGATCCCACAGCAACCTACAGCAGCCCAAATCATGAAGGCAACTCAGCCAACAAATGTGGGAAACAACATCCAACGAACAACAAAAGATAATCATAGTCCATGATCAATAATGAAATGTCTGGAAAACTACTCAGTCCGAACAAGAATGTGAGCAGGAAAACCGATCCTCAGCATAGGCAGGAGGAAAACATATCACCAAGGAAACCACGGTAAACATCTCGCAGTGAAAAACCACGGCAACATTTCACAATTCGACAATGGTGGAGTAAACACATACTCTCTGTGTGAACAGGAGGAAGAATAGATCCGCAGACCATCAGTCGGTGAGGAAGAGGAGAACGAACCCCCACACAATGAATTGTAATACATTTTAACTTCTCTATGCATGAGGAAAACAAACAACCCATGATCTGAGAGAGTGGATAGACCGTCAGCATCCCAAACGGTGTGTGAGGAACCACTCCCAGCCCGTGCGTGACTGAACCAGCTGGTGGAGGTGTGTGTGGGAAATCCTGCCACCAATCCCTACCCAGCATTACTGCATCAACTAAAATAGGGGTTTACAATTTGACACATGGATTTTCCCCATGGGGTCCAGGTTTTGCAATCCCCCCCCCTTAACCTTAGGAAATCATGCCCTTTTCAATTTGGTTGCAGTGAACATAGATGGTTGGATTCATTTAATTAAAATGCACATTTACATGATGCCACAATTTCATACGTTTCGTATGTCCCGATAAACCATCGGTGACAATTCCAATCCGAAACACAACATAACCAAATCGATGGTGGGGCCTTTTCCTTTAGCTCCGTACCACGATTATTTACAACATATGTATCATGTATATTTAATGCATTGGGGTCAAAACTAGGGTGTTACATGAACCATCTCCTAACATACTTCCAGAAGGAACAACAGGCTCCAAGGGATCAAGATAGAACTGTCCTTGTCTTTGATCTATAGGATCTTGTCCTTCTTGTACATTAGCTTTCTCTGTGGGATTATTTTCCTTTTGGGGTTCTGTTAACCTGAAGCCCTCACTTTCTGCATGTTTCTTCTTTATCACAACTTCCTCTTTTCTTTTCTTTTCTTCTTCTTCCTTCTTAGCTGCTTCTTCAGCGACTCATTTCTTTTCTTCTTCTTCAATCCTCAACCAATTCTCTACTTCTTACACCAATCTGATAGCATCTTCCTCTCTTTTCTTGGCCTCTTCCTCTTCTAGCTTCTTAGTTGTCTCTGCAGTTTTTCCTTTTCCACCCACAGTTGTTATCTTCTGCTTGAATCTTTTCCTGAGGGCCGCCATGTTCTTTGCATTGTGGAAGCTTTCCTCTTCTTTGTCCCAGAAGTCAGTGTACTCAAAATGAACTCCTTCTTCTTTACAATAATTAGCTACCTTATTTTCAGAGTCATTTATGTGAAAGTTTATTTCTCCAAAGTGAAAATATTCTAATTCTTTAACAAACTCCATTGCATTCTTGACCCTTGAAAACTTATAACTTCCAACGAAGAAGGGTACTACAGGGTACACTGCATTTTTATGTTCAAACAAAAAATTCCCTACTCCATCGATTTATAACTATCTAACAGCTTCCTTGTGGAGTACATAATCGGTAGCATATTTTGGGAGTAGATAAGGAGCTCTCGAACCACCATACATCCTCACATACAATCCATCCTCTGTCAGATAATAACTCCCGAATTCTTGTATGACCTTAAATGCTTCCTCGGACATGCAATTACATTCTTCTAGGAAAATGAGAGTATATAGGGGCATTATGAAATGCTCACAAATCTCCCTATAGTAATTATAATACTTATGAGCCCAAAACAATTTATAAGCTATGTATACTGGGGTTATGTCCTTCTCCCAATTGCACTTTAAAGAAGGGAAAGGTTGAGTACACAATATGCAATCAATTAAAATAGAACTCATGTAGAACTTAGATTTCTTCTGGGATACTCCTCCCAAGGCTGCACTTATACATGCTGAAAGACTATTTGACACTATACTGTCCCAGTTGAAAATAGTTCCTTGTGTAGCAACAAAAAATATGATTGGTATCCAACCAATCTTGAAACTTTTTCCATTTGCTCTACCAAAAATCCTGTTAAGCATCAAAGCAATAAATCTGTAAGGAGCATGGAGAGTTGAGGTATCATACTCTCTCGAAGGTCTGGTCCTGAAATTCATCCCTAGGATCATCATCTTCTTTACGTTCTCTACCAGGTCCAAACCTACCTCCTTTAACCAACTTTCCATTAGATAGGCATGTGGTGTGGGTAGATGGTATGCCATAAGACACATAGGCAGGGTTGTATGCAACATAGCCTTACTTTGCAGTATTTTCTAAGATCATTCTCCTCACATCTTCCCTAGGCAGAATCCAACCTATTACTTCTGAGCACATAAACAATTCAAGCCTAGTAGCCACTTTCATCAAAGCTCACCTTTAAATGTTAGCATAAATTGTCATTTCTTCAAACCCAACATTAGGGACATTCTGGCTTGAGATCATTTTGAGAATTTCTCCCCATTTGTAATCTGGTTCTACTCCAGTAGTGGCTTTAGTGTCCTCATAGATGATTTCTAACCTGGTTATTACTTCTACCTCGGGCACCTCTTTAGACACCTAGGCTTTCTTCTTCTGTCTCTTTGCCATGTTGCTGTAATGGAAATCTCCCTGTAACAGTCATGCAACATGTTTTAGTCTAACTAACTCTAGCAATTGATATAGTAATAAACAAGGAAATATACAGATCTATTCACCTCTTCGACATGCATGCTGGTAAATTAGGTTAAACAAATTCTTTCAAATGAGTGATTTAAAATAGAAAACCGATAGAATGCTGCCTCCTGAACCTTCCCAAGCTTCACTCTCTTAGAAACCCTAATCAACTGAAAATCCTCTGGAGTCCCACGGGAAAATATGGTTGTAGGGAAGATGATTTCCTAACCTCAATCCATCCATAAAACAATCGAGAAAAGGATGGTGCAGACGGTGAAATTCCTGTCTACACTATACCCTAAAACCTCGCGCCCAAGATGCAGGCATACTTATAACGCTTAACAGTGGACAAACTCAACCTTCCCACCAAAAGAAACCTCAAGCAACGGGCTATGCCCTTAATGAGGTAAAATATTCACAAGAAAAACCGTAAGAAGGAAAAAACCCTAACCTCTATGTGGAAAACCTAACCTCCATCCACTAAACAGTTCAACAGTAAAAAACACCACCCAAAAGACAAAATCACAGGCAACCTACCTGGAAATGGTGACGTGGACGACCCGAACGAGAAAAGATTTCCACAGTTATAGAGGAGGATAAAACAGGTCTTGAGAGCTACGTGCACACCTTCTCCAGACGGTTTCGATAGTGCAAACTTGACAAATCACAAGGCATGATATAACACATATATATAACCTTTGACCGAGCGGGAAACCATCGGTGGGAAAACATTAAAACCATCAAAAAAATAGTATGGAGGATATCCGCAATAGCGGGCGTGAAAAGAACTATGGACCCGGCATTACATAGAAAACAACTTCGGACGTTGGAGCCACTATTTACTATTCTCAGAACCAATCGTTGATAGCCCTCCGCAACGTTGGTGTTAGACTGGTCTACTACCCCGATGATTGCTTTGGAAAATGAGTATCGGCTATCAGCAAAGTGTTGAGGCCTGGAAATTCACAAGTAATAACAGCAAGGGATTCTCCCCAGTCAACGTTCCCAACTAGCCCGTGACTGTTTGGTGTAGGGAATCCATCCGGTTTGCGGTCCGGCTACCGTAGGTCAAGTAACAAAAAACAAAGGTTTTACCGGTTGCGGCCCGGTCCACCGTGTATTTTGTATTTTTTGACTTAAGTATGAGATGCACATGCCTAACTAACCATGCAGGGTGATAAGTATGCAGGAAGCAATCACAATGTGATGGGTACGTTCTTACCTCTCGTCTTAGCATTCACAAGCATCTAAATCACATATGCAGGAATGAAATAAACTAACTAGCTATATATCTATCTATCTATCCCTGGGAAGCCAAATTGTAATTTATTTATGAGTAATGTGTATTGCGCACGCATTATAAAAGAAATGACAGGTAGCTGATGTTTCTTCCTACAACACATGAACGATTAAAGATATTTCAACAACCAAATAGCCAATTGTTTTATGAATAGCATACATTACTCGTGGTGGTGATTCCACAAAATAAACCAGAAATCATTTAAACAAGAACATAGGTTCTAAGAGTTAGAACGATCTCACGGTTAATGAACAAAAGCTGGAAAACAAAATAGTTCATCTTTCAGCCATCCACCGCACAGCATTTGGAAGTCCCACCAATCTTTCTCCAACAGGCAAACAATAACTCTTTATTGAAAAAAAAAGTAGTTCTTCTTACAATATTGCTTTACATGTCCAACTGGGAAAAAGCCCCTTTTCCCTCTAAGTATTCTATATTTATACAAAAGGGCGAGACTGTTGGGACGCCCAAAATAACCTTTGGGCTTCCCAACCCTTCATCTCCCAATGTTTTACTTTTCTCAAATGTTTTTTACAAAATCATTACAAATTACAAAAAATGACCAATCCTTCACGAGGAGGGTCCCACTTGGGTGTCTAGAAATTTCTTCCAAACCAAAGCTTCAGAGGCGATGCCTTCAAAGGCACAAGGCTCTAGAAACTGAATATTGATCTCAAGCTTCGCAACCTGGTTCTTTATAGCCTCAATCCTGGCAGTTCTCAACCGAAGCTGATCCTCCAAAAGCTGTACACTGATGGCTGAATGATCTACTTCACTCCTCAAGATCTGATCATCCAGGGCTTTAATATGATGCACCTTCACTTCCTCCTCTTGATATCTCCTCTGCAACAGTTCCACAAATGAGTTGTGGTCCGGGAAAGCATCAAGACTCTGCTCGGCCTCTATCTGGAACCGGTTGTATGTAATAAGGAGCCTTCTGAAAAACTCTGAGCATGCTCCTTTCGTCTTCTTAACTGCTTTTTTGAAATCCTCTGCGGTATTTATAGCAAATTCTAGTAAGTCATAATCCCACTTGAGGGCCTGTTGATCCTTTGATGGCAGCTCTGCTAGAGTTTCTTCATTGTTTTCCAGCCTTTCCATTCTTGCAGTCAGGACTTCAAGGACATCCTGAGATCTGTCAACGAAATACGAGGAGGTCTCCAGGATTTCCTCCAGTCAGCCATCTACCTGCAGCACTTTACATGTCTCCTCTTCTATGGTGGTCTGTAGTTGCAGCATTTTGACCTTTTGGGCCAAGACATGTTCTTTGAATGGTTGGAGGTTAACCTGCTGCTCCCTTGCTTCCTCCAGAGCATTTGTTAGAGAAGTGACCTACTCTTGATGTTTCTTTTCCTGTTCTTGGGTGTGCATCTCACTGGCCTCCAAGATGATCTTTTGCTGCTCTTCTAGCTATAAAATTGTAACATTAAGCCATTTTCGGCTGAGTGACAAACTTGGAGATAGCGATGTGCAGTGTGTCATTTCTTCTATGTTTAACATGATGAAATTAGCTAACTGAGATAAATACGTGCAAATCTAACACTGCTTTTCAATACCAACAATCAAAATCCAGTGGGAAGCAAATCTACATAAAATTGAAGAAAATCTAGGCTTGCTGTGGGTGCCATAACCATCGTGCTGCACGGGAAAATAGAGGAACTCATGCCAGTTTCTATGGTGCGCTTTCAGAAAAGAAAACCTCCTGTGCAATCTATTATTCACATGAAACGTTGTGCGGTGCTATGCAGTGATTAAAATATTCTAGCTTTCAACGATGTGTCTTTAGGAACCAAACTACTGTCTGTGCAACCGTGGTTAAAAATGATACGCTACGGCATTATACACCCCAACCCGACTCAGGATCGAAACTGACTGCGAACCGGTCACGCGGAACAACATGGCAAACAATGACTGGGGTTTAAATGATGTATGTAGCATAAAATTGGGACAAACAGTCCAAACCCCACAGGGAAAGGCCACGGCAAACCTATTCCTACCCACAACACCATTACCCAGGGCGGATTGGTGCAAATGGCGTAACGGCCATCTGTACCAAACCCCCCACTACTACATGCAGGGTCGCATAACAAACGGCTGTAAAAAAAACTCTGTGGGTCAAGATGGCACCCCCCCCCCCCAGTGGATAGTTACACTACAAACCTCAATATATAGGCGTAAAACCAACGGGCCAAGGAAAAAAATGGTCGCAACCAAAACCTAACCGTAGAAACAATCAACCAAATGCTCAAACGGAATGGAAAAAGGAAAAAATGAGCCTACCTGGAAAAGCAACGTGATCGACGGGAAGAAGAGCGGTCAAATGTCCACAGTTGAGCCACCTGGATGCGGGTACCAACAACGGGGTCCTTCACTAGCTCGAGAGAACGACAGCGCGATAACGACAGCAAGCAACAGTCCAAAATCGAATAATAGAAAATAAAATAATCCAAATGACCCCAACCCCATATATATATATGGTCAACATGCGCGGTAGGGAAAAGTATCGGACGGCGAAGAGTTTTGGACCGAAAGTCGACAGCGTACTTCTTTTCCGCAACAGTGGAAGGCCAAACCATAAATCCATCCGCGGGGATAACTGGGAGACACACAATAACGCGCGTCGGAGCTTAACAACATAGGAGCAAAAAACAGAATGGGAGCTGCAATGACGGAGATACAAAGGACAAGTCATCCCGCCACACTGCCGGAACCGGAAGAGAAGACTGCCAAAGGCTCGGAAAGGTGATACATTCGGAAGCCACAACGGTGGAGTCACAAAGGGAGTGGCCTTTTGCAACGGCGGGCCTTAAACGACTAGATAATTGGAAGGTTAATGACTTCAGCAGCCACAACGGTGGAAGAATAAAGCACACGACCTTCTGCAACGCCGGAGTTAAAAACGACTCAACGACCGGAAGGATAAATTTTTCCGCAGCTGCAACGGCGGAAGCCCAAAGCACACAACCTTCCGCAACGTTGGAGTTAAAAATGACTCAACGGCCGGAAGGATAAAGTTTTCCGCAGCTGCAACGACGGAAGCCCAAGGCTTACGGGATCGATGAAAATAACACGGCGGGGTTGAAAAACCAAAGCAACAATCGGGGAAGTTAGCAGTTCGCCGTCCGCAACTGCGGAGGAAGTATCAATAAAAGCTTCAATGTGAAAACTGAAACCCAACCGATTCAGCCAACCGCGTCGAAGAAAATTATCGAGGATGAAACCGATTATCTATCCTCAACGATGGGGGGAAAAAACAAATACATTTCCGATGCAAAACCAAAAGGCAACTGATGTGAAAACAAATGTATCGGAAGAAAAATCGAAGTCAAGACTCATTATCCATCCGCAACAGCGGGGGCACCAACCAAATAAACTTCTGATTCAAGCATGTTGAAAACGCATTTAAAAGCAATGATGAATTTTGATCAAACAGTCGAATGTTTCAAATGTTAGAGGAAGAATCGAAGCCAGAGGTAGATCAATCCAAGCACTAGAAAATCCTTCTGAAAAATCATTAGATCAAATTAGAGAAGAAAATCAAACTAATCTAAGCAAAAGGAGGGTCCCGAAATTTTTTGGAATTTTGGGAAAATGTTGCAGCTGCAACACAAAGTTAAGCTCTTTGGAAACGGCAAAGAAAAGGTAAAGCTTTCGGATCATTTCAGGACTAGCTTTCCACAACGTCGGGCGGGATAAACACTACAAATCCAGCCTTTTCCAGTCAACCAATGCGACAGCAGGATAAAATTTAATCGGATATTAGAAACACTAAGGTGAAAAACCACCGGTTCATTGGTGAAGGTTTCCACTCAGCAAGCTAGATGACTCTACTTCTGCAACTTCGAAAGGCTAGTCCACTACACTTTCGATATCGAAAAAATAGTTGACTAATCATCCGATACAGAAAAGTAAAAAGACCAAGTTTGAAGAGAATTTTTTGAACTCAGGGCAACTTTGGTAATAATAAAATACTTCTAGGCCAATTTGAAACTCAAACAAAAAAGGGGGGACCCTAAAAATAAAATTTTATAGGGGAATTGTTGCATCTACAACATGCGGATAATTCAACTTTTTATTTTTTATTATTTTGTTAGGTATGAACATTACAACATATCCCCCATATTGTGTTTTTTTTAGCCACATTTTTTTGCGGATAATTAAATTTTTACTTTTTTATTGTTTGTTAGGTAGGAAGATTACAACATCTCCCCCATATTAGGTTGTTTTTCTCGGTGACATTTATTTTGGCCAATAATTAATTTTTTTATTTTTTACTAATAAAAATAACATTATGTAACGTTACAAGATCTCCCCCATACTGGATTGTAGAGCATCTCTCGACGCAATCATATTCTATTGGATTTATCATTGTTAGTTACAACTTATCATTAATTGATTTGGTATATGTTGTGGTATACTTTTTTTATTTTTCATGAAATACATATTTTGGGGAAACCCACTGGACATTTCCCCTCATTCTGATGATGGTACCCAGAGTGAACTAGGATCTTAACAGCTCAAGGCCTCATTCATACATGTTACTCTCAGGACTTGATTCTATGTGGGGAGGATAAGACTCCTCTCAATCTCTCAGGATAGACCAAATTGATATGTTGTGGTATAATTTGTACTCGATGAAAGGCTAATTAATCATGTTGATGGTGCCCATAGATTATCAGCATTGTTTTCTAGATATCTAGTCACTTATTTCTTACGAAAATCTGTTGGCTCATGATGACAGCTATGTAGCATGCCTTGCTTGAATATTACAAAGGAATATGCTTCTGACATGTAGCATAATTTTAGGCCTTGTCAGTAGCAAAGAAGAGGGAAAGTGTAACTTCGAGGTATAGATTCCCAGCATTAGATTGTATTAAAATATATGTTTAGACATGTACCCAGTTCTTTTGACCTACTGAATCTTTTGCAGGAACAATTGACGAGTTTTATGTTTTTCCTTAAAAGTTTGTGGCCTATTCTTCACTTTTATTTTCCTACAAAAAGTTTGTAACCTTTTATTAAGTATAAAAGTGTACATTTTGTAGATGTGTTTCTCAGCACTTTCATAAAATTAAAACCTACATCCCTTGGGTATGGAAAGCATCTCGTACTATCTACCTTAACATTGTTTTCCAAAAAATATTCCTTCAACTATAAAGCCTTTATCCTCTATCTAGTCTATAATAGCTCTAATGGAAAAAAAGTTGACACCCAATGGCCTAATATGCAAGCTCACTACTAATCCATTTAAAGGACATGTTACAGCTCAAACTAGCATGTGTAATTAAAGCCGAAAAGAACAATTCTATCCCAACCACAACTTAGGATAGGATTTCTAAACTATGGCAATGAAGGATCAAAGTGATTTGGAGAGATATCTTAGCAAAACAGATTTATTGTTATAGAATAGGATATAAAAAGGGGTGATAGGAGGACCATGAACACCAGTGCCAATCCAGTAGGGAAAATAGAGTCAAGGGAAACTAGTCTAGGAAAGGGGTGAGTTCATGAAGGGTTAGGAAAAATAGGGTTGCATTCTCATGCAACAAATAAACCTTAACACACTAAAAAATGAATATAGGAGTCTATGATAACCCAAGAATGTTGTTGCATCAAAACATTGCTAATTAGGCTATCCCTTATACAATCAAGTATTACAAGCAACACCTTTATAAAGATGACAAGAAAAATGTAATATAATTGTGCATAAGAAACAAAGGGAATTTAGAGGAAATCCTTCTCACATAAACCCTTTCCAATAAGGCAAGTTACCCTTTCAGTGGGCCCCAATCAAAAGTTATAGTTCTACAATTTATTAGCAACATTTAGAAATGGGAACACGGATTCCAAACTTTGAATGGAGAAGAAATTATTTCACTTCAAGTTGCACCATGAAAGATAAGTCCATCCGACTCCATTAGCTCCAAAAGAGAGAGAACTCTCAAAATCCAACTAGGACAAATGAATGATAGAACCAAACCTTATATAGATTGTAGCTCTATCTCATTTTACAATAAAATATGAATAACTAGGATAAAACCCTAGATCTAGCCTAGGGAGGAATTAACAATGAATATCCTCCAATAATCCCTAACAACATCCATGAAATATGCATGAAGTAAGGTGGTCAAATCCACAAGTACAATATCCAAGAGAGAAAAATTCCCAAGAGGAGGTTCCCTCCACCAAATGAGGGTGAAAACAAATCAAAAGCTAATGGCAAAGCCTCCAAGCATGTGATAGGTCCTCAGAACATGGTATTTGGACCCTTTATCTAGAGTTTGGTGACTTTTGTCATCCTATATCTCCTCCATTGATATTTTTCCACAAAAGGTGTGCAAGAAAGTATAAACTCTCCTAAAAAGAGACGACTCCTCCAAAGACTGCAGAAAATATCTCCAAAGTGGGATGACTCCATGAATAAGGGAACATAACCCTTATGTGATGCAACAATCCTCCTCAAATATGTGGTAAT
>LPNX010661884.1:414805-484481 GCA_001517045.1 Pseudotsuga menziesii | reverse complement strand
CCCCCCCCAATTTTGGAAATGGGGAAACACTATATGTGTGTGTGTGTGCCTCCCTCCTCTAGGCTCTAGCCCTTTCTTCTAACTCAAATCTCAAAGTTGATTCTTCAAGGACATTAGTAAACGACTCAACACCCTACAATTTTGATGAAACTTCTTAATCTAATTGTTAAAATAAGGTAGAAAAAGCTTCCCATGCTTAACAAATTATTTTGCTTAAGTGAAGAGTACATTTATATTAAGTTCATGACAAAGGAGTTCAATGATCAACACAAACAACATCAAGGTACATACATGGGTTGATGTGTTTGATTAAATTCCAATTCCATACCCTCATATGAAGTCCGATGAAGTAGGAACCACTCTAAAACATCCTGAAACAATTAATGGTAATGCTAAAAATTTAAGTAAAAGAATAAAAAATGAAAAATAAGGAGAATGTCACTTTTACTTTAAGAATTTAATATTACCATTTAATACTACCAATTACTACTGAATAAGGTGATATTTTTAATCAAACAAACAAAGTTTTCTTAGAAACTGTAATGTCCCCCTCTAATTAAACACCAAAACACCCGCTAACCTACTTAATTCCCATAGGTTCAAGCGAGTACTTCATAAGAGGGAATTGACTGAGGACATTTGATACTTGGAACAAATCAGGACATTCATTCAGTAGTAAAGTCATTAGTCGGATAAAATAAGCCTTATTTCTTTAGGCTTAAAACTCAACATCAAATTGGAATTGCATGCATGCAAAAGTGAAGCATAAACCCTAAATGTGCATGAAGCTCTATTTAAGAAGGGTTAGTGGACTAAAGGAGATATTTATTATTATTGTTGTTGATTTGGAGCTTTTCAACATTAACACAGCATGCAGCTGCGACAGTTGGGGTTGAATACAACCTCTTCAACTAACAAGGGTTCGTCATTGTAACTATCTCCCCTAGTCTCTTTCAGGATAGACCATCCAGGTTTATCAGTAGCATTCATCATATTCATCCATATCCAGTGATTCAATATCCACCAGAAGATTATTTGCAGGTTCATGTGTGCAACTGGGGATTTAGCTAGAAAAACCCAAGGTATTCACTTGATCTCTGAATCTCAGTCTATCTTCCGCATGTCAGCTTCATCTTCATCAACAGGGTCACTCTACTTCCTTGAGTGACTATCAGCCATCAATTTACTCATCTAGAGCAGTTATTAGAAGATCTGGGAGGCTAAGGGCGTGAGTACCAGAATGGTAAACCAATTCGCTAGGGAACTTGGAGAGTTCATAATATCTGCATGCTTCGGTCATTCTCTCCAGCATGGGAAGATCTACATCCTGACAAATTCTCAGCCCCATCAGGCACCTCCTTAACCAAAAATGTCACATTTAGTTGAGAAGAGGGTTTCTTGTTGTCGAGAGGTAACACCGGGAAGGAAGCAATATTATTTCACCAGCTCAACTTTATCTGCATGCATCTTATCTCTAGAACATCTTCAGCTTGATTATCAATGGTAAGTGTTTACCTTCTTCCTATAAATCTTTTCCCTAGTTCAGTTATAATTTAGGACCATTATCTCTGCACCTTGCATGCAAATTTTTATTCAGTATGCTTGCACATTTTGAGAGTACAAGTAAGCCCTAGAATAGTGAAATCGTAGAATATCAGTATTTGGGATATTACAGAAACATGACTAGGGTCCATTACATACCCTTGATCTAGGGTTAGAATCTCTAACTAGTAATGTCTCACCAAAATGATCCTAAACATGAGTACAAACCCTCCTCCATGTGGATCACTGGCCCCTGATGAATCTAGAATATTGTTTTGCTATAGGATGATTTAGGTGAATAATGGGGAGTTAAACCTCCCTTACTGCCAAGCTACAACAAGTCTAAACACTGCCAAATATGTAACAAGACTTGAGCAGCAAAATTCAGCATTCATGTTGTAAGTGCATTTGAAAATACTGTTGTAGACAAGGGTATTTGCAGGCCTAGATTCTTCCATTAATCGTGGCACACAAGGAACTCCTTTAACTACTGATGAGGAACAATTCCACTCAGGAAGGTGTCCATCAAATCTCAAGCATCAAAGTGTGGACTCAAACCATGAAAACCTACTAAAGTGCAAGTCCCTATAGGGATCTGAATAAATCAAATTTCCTTTTTTTGTTGGCTGAGATTTCTTTAGGCTTGCAAATAATGCAACATTTATTTATCTCAAAACCATCTAGTAACATTTTTTATGTGTCCCAAAGGACTGGTTTGTTTCTTCAAGCTTTCATGCCCTTCTAATTGTTGGATTACTTCTATCTTCATCATTAATAGGCTAGAGAGAGGGTGCCCATAGATAAGTAATCACCTATCATGAAATCATCACATGAGCAAGAGCATTATAAGAGAAAATGGGCCCCACCACAAAGTCCAACCGAGCATTCCATAGGAAAAGCGTACATCATATGATCAAGATGCTATATCAATCATAGATGCCATATTTCTTCACCAAAAAGGAGTCATAATCAAGTGACAAGAGAGTGGAATGCACCAACCTCATCAACAACCAATAACAAGAGATCATAGTAATATCAACCATATCCCATAGCTACTAGCTAAAATATATCATGAACATCCATATGCTAGTGCGTTATCAACAATAGGGCATCATCACACATGAGGAAATAATCTAGCATAAAGGAACATAGGACACCCATATCTGCATCAATCTATACCCCCTACTAAAAATATGACAAAAATCACATGTGGACACCCATGCAAAATGGGAGGTAACATGCTGAAATCCAATCTATAGAAAAACTATTCCAACAAAATTGGGTATAAATAATAGTATCATTAAGAAAGATAACTCTCTAAATTAGCTTTACGCCTAAAGGGGCTTTGGCAGGATCTGACTTCCATTGTCATGTCTGGAAATCATTCACTCTCCTTAAAAACAAAGGATTTTCCAACCAAACTGTGTATGAGAGCTGAAAAGTTAGAATATTCCATTGGCAACCTTGACAAGCCTGTACCTTATTGTTTTGCGAAAAATATTTGTTTAACAGTTAACTATAAACCCTTTATCCTCTATTTAGTCTATAACATCTCTAATGGAAAAAAACTTGACAACCAATGGCCGAATATGTAGCTCATAGGTGAGAATCCACTAGCATGGGTGGATGATGATCCAAATCCACTACTAAACATTCTCTGTGGGGATTCAGTATTGACCCTTGATCTCTTGGAATTGTTTTGAGTGGCCTCTTCTTCCGTCATCTATTTGTTTCTTTATTTACCTGACACTTTGTCACATGTTTTGACTCCAGTAGCCTTACCTTGATCACATGGCATAATCCCACACAAATGCTTTCTCACACGATTATATGAACCTATGTAAGTTTTATTACAAGGGAGGCATGCAAACTTCATGGTTCCACCCCCTCTACCTCCCCCAAGCCTTGTCACATACTTCCACAAAGGTTTTGTGTCTTTTTTATTTTTTCCCCTCATCACTCTCAATCTCCTCCTCCTACTCCTCCTCCTCTCCCTCTTCCTCCTCTACATGGTATGTGCCACTCCCTATCTCTTCCTCCTCATCATTGCCACCACCAAATCTACTTCCCACCACCATCATCATGAGAAGAATCAGAACCAAAAACAAAAACCACTTACCCNAATAGAATGATGGAGAAGAAGAAATTGGAAAGAGTAGGAAAAAAACACATACAAGATTTAAAATTTTAACATAGTGAAATATTTTTTTCAAAAACAAACAAATATTGGGTTTTTAGAGCCTACCTCTTTATCTCTTCAAGGATGGTTGAATGTATCTATCGAAGCCTTCAATCTTCCTTCCAATCCCTCACAAATAGAAGCTTACAATCTCCCCTTCAATTTCCTACAAATTTGCTCTCAAACAACTAGCAAAGCCACTCAAAGCACTAGCAAGATAAATAAAAACAAGCAAATGAGGACTAGAATAAGTCCAAATGGAGTCCAAAAGTGTTTATAACGTCTAATTGAACCCTATCCAATCACTAAAAAACAATTTTTTTGCAAAATGGAAAAAAAATTCCTTAACGCGCGAAATCGCTAAGGGAGTGTTTTTTAGAGCGTTTTTTTTTGCTCAGGAGCACTGAGGAATCGCTCTATGAGCGTCCCTAACTTAGCAATTCTGAGGATGGCAGGGAGCATTTTTTTCCCTATGAATCGAGATTCCCAAAAACACTCACAGGAGGAATCGATGAGGAATCGTGATTCATCATCAACTCTTCCCGAAGCGTGAATCGAGAGCGATTCGTGGGGGTCCCTAGAGATTCCTCGCAGCCTTGGTCTAATGAGATTAGACCACTCTCAAACATCCTAAAACAATTAATGGTATTGTTAAAAATTTAAGTAAAAGGATAGAAAATGAAAAATAAGGAGAATGCCATTTTTACTTTAAAATTTTAAATATTATCATTTAATATTCTTTTTAAATTCCATGTTCTAAACCATGACATAATGCCTTGGACCAAACCGGATGGTTTAGGCATTTAAGGCTAGTTCCATACGGAACCGGTTGGTTGAGGGACCAAACCGACTGGTTAGTGTGGAACAGGCCATTTCCGATTTGAGACGTCGGTTTGGACCATAAACCTTTATAAACATTTTTGTTGTAGATGAATTGATTTCTCATAAACAATTGTACATGAAACATTGGAAAAATTCACTGACATAAATTTTAGGACAGTCACACATAAAATTTCAAACACGGTATTTTAGCAAATTGCCTAGGAAAAACCCACAAGGGGAAACTTGTTTGAGAGAGACTTCTTTTTATTTCTTCAGCAAAATAAAGTGCAAAAACAGAATTTGAACTTATCGCATCCGTAAAACCCATAATTTTGTCTCGAAATTCATGGCAAAACAACAATGAACGGATTGTATGAACCTTGAAAATCATGCCAGTGTATGGATTGTATGGACTTAAAAAATTGTGCCATTGCAGGGACTATACGGATTTCAAAAATCGTGTCGCTACCTAGAAATGAATTCTTCTTCTTGAAAAACGTGCCCAAAAATGTTGTATGAACCTGTTGCATGAATTCTTGGGATTCATGCATGTATGTTGTTTCTCTCTCCTGTGCCTTTCTTCTTCTCCTCTCAAGAATTCGAATTGCTCTCTTCTCTCTCAAATTAGCTCTCCAACTCTCTTGGTTTCTAAATGAGGAATGGGTTCCTTTTTATTGTTTCCCTTATCTTTTCATTTCACCTTCCTAGGGTAGTTGAAAGGTCACTAGATCAAGGGCCCACATTTGATCTAGACTCTAGTGTTTTCTCATCAATGAATGATAAATATCACTTTTCTCTCCATTAAATATTTTCCCTCTCAACTCCACTTAAATTTATTTTAAGAGTCACTTTATTCTCTAAAGTGTATTAATTACTCATCTCAAATAATTAATACAAGGGTCATGTAACTTGTCTCTTTTCAGTGAATAAGGCACAAAGTCGCTAGGATAAATCTTCCCTAGGTCAAAAATTCAACACTCCCTCTTACCTAGGAGGATGTTCTCCCTCACTCCCAACCTATCCTTGAAGAAGATAAACTGTTTCTCCACCATAGTTAGTAATCTGATCATGTGCTTCTCACACAATGTAAGAAAGTACACTTTTTTTAAACTCCTCTCTAGAAATGTCTCTTCATGTTAGGCATCATTGCATGAAGGACATCCTGAGTTGCAACACTCACCACTTTCGCTTCCCATGAGAAGTATTTTTGGCTTGTCCTCTACCAAAATCAAACTCCAGTCTCACATTGTTCACTGTAGAAGCTCCCTCTGTCACTGGAAGTTGTCCCTCCACAGAACCTGTACGCTGTGCTGGTGCCTCATGTCGAGAAGTCTCATATCACTCATATATCAATGATAAGTCATACCAATTGACTCTCATGCCAACATTGGAATAAGTATCCTCTCACATACTCTCCTCAATCAAAGACTAGACAGTGGATATCGAGTACCACTGCAGTCTTCGAAGCATCTTGCTCTCCTCTCTGAACTAAGGACTGACTACTTGGGGCCACATCAATCCTTGGAGCTTCACGCTCTCCCTTTGTCTCAGACTCTGTCATCCACCTAGATCCTCCAAATGTAGGCTGACCATGCACCACATACTCTCCATCTCTCCAATGACCAATCAACCCCGGATCAACCAGATCCTCTCCCATTGGGTAGATAAATATGTGTTCACTCTTGAACACCACTAGATACCTTGCACCCTCAAACGATGGAATGGATAGTCTACTATCTCTCAGCCTTGGCACAAAGAGCACTCTTGATACCTCTAGAAGCTCTCCAAACCCTAGCTGGAATCATACTCGTCCCATCTCTCTAACTGCATAAACTGTGCCCTGTCCATCCTGTATGAGCTTCTTTGGAATAGTCTCTACAGTGAGGAATGCATCTCGCATCCCAGTCATGTGCTCACAATACACACTCTCAACTATCCACTTCCTTGCATCCATAGTATACTATTGTCGCAACTCGAAACATTTTTGATAAGAGAATTCTTTCTCGAACTTTGCAGCAAAACTCTCGATCTCTATTGTAGTTGCAGCCTATTCCTCCTTCTCCTACTTGCCCCTCTTCTTGTTAGGACATTGGCCACCATAATGACCAAATTCATTACATGAATAACACCTGACTCTGCTTAGGTCCTTCTTCTATTCACATGTTTGCTGCTTAGCCCCTCCCTTCTTGGACTTCTTTCCTACAATTGACAAGGTAGCATTCTCTACTTCATCCTTACTGTTTGATGAGCTACCTTGCACAAGACCTCTCCCGATCTCCTCCTACATGAAATCATCCCACAGTCTATCTGAAGAAAGAAAGTTCTCCCTGGAAACTGTAGCCTTCATGAAAAACAGTCCATGGCTTTCTCACACCATTCATAGATGTCCTCACTAGCTCACTGCCATCTACCTTCTCCCCAACTGTGGCAAACTTGTCTTTCACCTGAGATATTCTGGTAAGGTAAGAAGCTACATTTTCAAATGCATCCATCCTTGTGCTCTTCAGCTTCTCTCGCAGTACCATTTTTTCATTCTCATTCGGGTATAAGTTGGTCAAAGCATCCCACATCTTATAGGTACGGTCTTTGCTTGAAATATGTGGGATAACATTTTCTTTAACTGCATCTAGAATAATCCTTCTAGATTTTATACCCTTTTTGTTGATGGCTATAAGTGCTTGTGCATTGGTGGAAGAAAGAGCTTGAATTGTATTTGCTTGTGTACTATGAACCACTTCATCCCAAAAATTCATTTTCTTCCAATATAAGCACTATCCTAGCTTTCCATGGACAAAATTCCCAACCCCGTCAAGCCTATCCTTTAACCTTAATGCAGTAGCCATTTCAATGCAAATTTAAAATCCAACAAAGGTTGTTCATTGACAAAATAAGGCCCACTAATTGTCTGAAACTTCACAGATCTGATTTCTATCCCTTTCTTCAACTCAACTCTAATACCATGTTAATTTTAAACGTCTTTTCCCACCCCTATTTCAAGTCTCTTGTTCATTGTTTAATGCCCAACCAAATAACCATTTATGTTGTAGATGAATTGAATTCTCATAAACAAGTTGTGCATGAAACAATGGAAAAAATACACTGACATAAATTTTAGGACAGTCACACACACAAAATTTCAGACGCGGTTTTTTGGAAAATTACCAAGGAAAAACCCACAAGGGGAAAACCTGTTTGAGAGAGTAATTTTTATTTATTGAGAAAAATATAGTGTAAGAGCAGAATTACAACTTATCTCCTTTGCAAACCCCAGAATTCTATCTCGGAATTCATGCCAATACAACAATGAATACACTATACAAATTTGACTATACGGACTTTGAAAATTGTGCCATTGTACGAATTGTATGGATTTCAATTTTTTCTTCTCGAAAAATTGTGCAGCTGCTTAGAAATGCATGCCATTGTTTTTATTCTTGAAAAATGTGCCCAAAACTGTTGTACGAACATGTGGTATGGATTCTTCGAATTTGTGCTTGTATGTTGTTTCTCTCTCCTGCATTTTTCTTCTTCTCCTCTCAAGAAGTCGATTGCTCTCTACTCTTTCAAATTTGCTCTCCAAGTCTCTTGGTTGCAAAATGAAGAATCAGTGACTTTTTTATTGTTTCCCTTGTCTTTTCATTTCACCTTCCTAGGATAGCTGAAAGGTCACTAGATCAAGGGCCCACATTTGATCTAGTGTTTTCTCATCAATGGATGAGAAAAATTACTTTTCTCTCCATTAAATATTTATCCTATCAACTCCACTTAAATTATTTAAAAAGTCACTTTATTCTCTAAAGTTGATTAATTAGTCATCGCAAGTAATTAATACAAGGGTCATGTAACTTGTCCCCTTTTAGTGACTAAGGCACAAAGTCACACTTCCCTATGTACAAAAATTCAACATTTGGGTCCTTCTTTCCCCTCTTCCTTTACTCATATAACTTCTTTAGAGCCTATCAATAGTTATGGAAGGCCTTTCTTGTTCACTAGAATATATCTTAGACCAAAAGGAGACTAACTGTCTCCTCTATTCCCTTTCAACTTCCCATTATGCACCTTTTCCAAAGAAAATTCTAGAAACTCGACAAAAATCCCACTGCTAGAGGGGTGCTCTCTTTTGATTAGAAACATAGAGGCATTTCAAACATATTCTGATCTCCTGTCATATCAATTACATGTCTCAGTGATTTTTTTAAGGCTAGGCTTTTCCTAGTGAAAGATATTTCAATTCCTACTCCATTTCACATATCTCCAACCTTTCCCAATGTAGACCTATGCTTTTCCTTCGATCTAATCAATGATGTGCCCCCTACCTAATATGATACCTTTACCTAGAATCTTCAATATTCATAGGTACCTTGAGACCTCCCATTACAAACATGGGCAGCCCTTTCAGTGGGACTAGGGAATATGTTATCTCCACTTCAACAATCCCAAAATATTGCCAAAACCCTAAACTTCCATTGAAGCTCCTCCATCAATACATTCTCCTAATCCAATTTCAAGTATTGACCAACCTATTCTTCACTTTTGCCTTCGATGTTGTGAATTTGTGTGGGAACAAGCTATGTATCTAGGTTGTTATAGAGAAAATCTTTTGTTTTACATTACCTTTAAGTGTCGTCTTTCAAATTTTTCTGTATTTTGAAGAATATACTATGCCATATTTGTAAAGAACTATGTTACCTTGGCATTTAAATTATTAATCGCGAAGATTTCTGTAATGATTTTGGAAATGTTAAAATGACGCCTTGTTCTAGTCATATGGTGTTTGGTAATTCTGAAGTGTTTTCTTAATTGTTTAACACACCCATTTATTCATAGCATTATTTTAATCTTGAATTGATGCATTTAGAAGGATGCAAACAATTAATTTTTCAATTGACTGGTAAGCAGACTGAATCTGAAGAGTTTTGTTGAATAGCTCACTTTATTTATGTAAGTTTGAAGAGGGATTTTCTTCAGGTGGGAGATCAAAGTCATAATCTTGGTTTCTTAGGAAAATATGATTTCCTATAAGTGCATTTTCTTTATGGGATTATTGTAATATTGCATGTCAAGTGCCAGATTCTTGTTTGTTGTTCTTATCAAGCAAATCCTTTGTAAAACTCAACTAACTTTGGCTTGTTTACATTTCATAGACTGGGAAGGCAAAGCACTATGGCTTCATCGCGTTTGAGTCACCCGCGGTAAGTGATTCACCTTGCTTAAGACATCATCTTTGCATTGGATCGACATGTACTTCCCATATCTCTCTGTTTCATGGTATGTAATTGTGATGCCCTGTTCTGCAGGTTACTCAAATTGTTGATGATTGCATGCATAACTACCTTCTATTTGAACACATACTACAAGTTCAAAACGTTCCACCTAAAAATATTCACCCACATCTATAAGATTATCTTCAAGCAATTATATTTCTATTGTAGAAGTTGTTTTTGGTTTACATGGTTAGATTACAGAGTATTGGAGAAAGCTACCTGAAACAAGATGCGAGATATGATAGATATCTGAGTGTACAGAAAGAAAGGAAAAAATTCTACTATAAAAATTTTTAGTTTGAAATAAAATAATGGATACAGAGATGCCTTTGGACCATATAATTTGTTTCCTAATTTCAAAATTGTAGCTTCTAAGAATATTAAATGTGTCAAACTTTGAGAATAGAGATCCTTATGATGGTTTTCATGATCAAGGTTAT
This sequence comes from Pseudotsuga menziesii, assembly GCA_001517045.1. Classification (NCBI taxonomy): domain Eukaryota; kingdom Viridiplantae; phylum Streptophyta; class Pinopsida; order Pinales; family Pinaceae; genus Pseudotsuga; species Pseudotsuga menziesii. Next base: position 474,234 of record LPNX010661884.1, on the reverse strand, counting down.
CACATATCATAGATGGATGACTTGTATTGGCACCATGTGTTGTGCCTAAAAGAATGAGTTACTTCAAACTCAGAAGGTACTTCCAGTAATACATGTGCAAGCATGATCTTCCATGACAAAATATACTATTTTAAACTTTTTATGTTCTCTTATGGTAATATTATCTTCTTTATTTTACATTTTTATATTCCAAGGAAAACCTTGCGGGAAAACCCAAGGGATGCTTCCTGACATTCATGGATTTGCATCCCTAGTAAACTCGTTGGTGTAGACTAGTGTGTCTCACTCAGGGATTCAAACTGGGTTTTTGCTGGCATGAAACTAGCCAAATTCCCAACAACATTGGCGACAATTAGTTGAGCTATCTTTTCTATTTCACATATCTTATCTTCTATTTTTTTCTTTCTAGATTAACATTTGTATCTTCTCCAAAATAGTATCTTACTCTATCTGATCTCTCTAGTACTATTCATATCTTATCATGTCATTATCCCTCCTAATTTTGGAGCAACTTCCAGGTAGTCAGTGATACTTATTCCATGACCAAGTGTAGTTCCCATATTTCTTAGGATACTAGGGCTTAGTTGGCACCCATATGTCCTTATGATAGCTACTTAATAATTAATCTTCTAATTTTCAGACCATGGTATGCAGTTTCTGCACTTAGAAACAAAACCTTAACTACTAGTTCAATTAAAATTTTAAAAGGCCAATCAAAATTATGGAAATGAACTACTTTAATATGCTAATACATACACCTGAAAATAAGAACAATTGGAATAGGCTAGATAGAACCACTCAATTCTACATTTGTATGTTGTTATTACAAAGAAGAGATACACAAGATATAAGCTCAAAACAAAAAATTGCTAACACAGTGGTTCACCCCTTATCCTTTGTAGACTTGAGAGTAACAAAGCATTAGAATGAATCTATACGAATGCAAATAGCGCCCCTAAATTAAGTCACATCAACTGGTGCACCCTCCTTGCATGGATATAAGTTTTGCAGGTGAAGTGTGCCTCAACTGGTAGATTAGTTGGAGAATGCAAGCATTCATCTCCTCTTTGAGATCTGTGCCATATACCTAAAATTCAAAACTCATCATGTATGATTTTTCTCCAACTGTCTAGGGATTTGCACTCATCCTACTAACAGTAGATCATTCATGCTAAAATCGAACTCTTAAAATAAGTAAAATGTATCTTATAGTGGAATTGCAGAATCTGGAACAATATCTAAAATGGAATTAATTGAACTCCAAAAAATTGTAGTCTATATCATTGTCCCCTGTTCCCTCATTCAACTTATTCATCACTGTTGTAGCGAAATGCTGAGGGTGTCATCTGTATTGTCTTCTCCCTTTTGCCATGATTGGGTGATTCTCTCCTATCACTGGAAGAACCACTAGCTAAACAATAGGTACAAAATATTGCATTCCCTCTTTGCAAGAAAATTGTTCTCCACCAAATCCAATCTCTCCCCGAGCATCTCAAACTTCCCCTTTGCCAAGCACTTTTTCAATGTGGCTGCAACTTGCAAACCGACTTCTCCCTTCTGCCATGATTGGGTGATTCTCTCCTATCACTGGAAGAACCACTAGCTGAACAATAGGTACAAAATATTGCATTCCCTCTTTGCAATAAAATTGTTCTCCACCAAATCCAGTCTCTCCTCGAGATCTCAAACTTCCCCTTTTCCAAGCACTTTTTCAATGTGACTGCAACTTGCAAACCGAAGGAACACACTTTAGAACCACTGCCCTCTTTTGAACATTCTCTCGGAGCAAACAACACTAAATGTCTATGTGCTTGGAGCAATCACGAAACATTATATTTTCACAAGAGTCTAACACTCTGATACAAGTCTAGTGTTGTGACTGTGTACCATAGTAGTCTCCAACATCTAATATTTCAATTGTGCAATCAATTTGTTAAGACATATAACTTCACAAATAGTAGCAATTACTGGCATTTATTATGCCTGTTGATCTAAGTGCCACAACTACTTGCTTCGTGTTGAACCTGGATATCAATACTTGAACCCAAGCTGAAGCAAAACCCTGAAGTGCTCTATTTTCCACCTCCATATCCATTCCCCAAAGAAAAACCCTGAAGTGCTCTATTTTCCACCTCCATATCCATTCCCCAAAGAAAAACCTTGAAGTGCTCTATTTTCCACCTCCATATCCATTCCCCAAGACAATGCAACATCAACTCACCATCTCCAACATACCTCAAACCATACAGTAATATCCCATTAAAGTATCAAAGCACATGTTTTGCAGAAATCCAGTGTATATGCCTTGGATCAACCATATATAGCCTCAAATTGTTTACCCAAAACAAATATCATGTCTGGTATTTACTAGATGTTGGCTTTTAAGATGGAAGCAGTATATTTCAATTATATGCAATGGAAACAAACTAGGATCACTGAAAGAATAATCATGCGCAAAAAGAAAGAGACACAGATTTATCCTAGGAAACCCTTTAGGCTTTTACTCAAGGGAGAAAACCCAACAACCTTTCTTACTCAGAGAATTAATTCAAGATATAAAGTACAACCAGATACATAACAGTCACATAGAAACCCCAAAAAACATTTCTCTCCTTGCTTGAGCGAGCTTCCTCCATGTGGAGTGAACTTGTTTGCTTGGTGTGTAAATGAGAAAAGTCTTCCTCTATTTATACTCTTGTCATGTTTGACTTTTCACTTTTATTAGGGGTCGTCTTGTCCACTTCTTGAGGCTGACTTGCCTACTGTGCACACTGATAAATGTTTATAACAATTCTTCTTTGGGCCGACTTGTGTGAGGATGCCTCACGCACATACATACACCAACACCAGATACAGAAGGGAACATATAAATTGTCTGTACATAGATGTATATACCAAACTGAATCAAAATTTGTTGACAACTTGATTTGCTACCATAGGAGTAGCCATGGGATTACAATCTATCATCTAAAATATCTTTAGAATATCCATTACATACTTATCATGTCCAAGGAAGACCTTACCTAGACTCTATCAAATCTCTAAGCCTAAGAAATAGTGTAGAAGGATAATGTACTTCATGTCTTGCGCTAAGATGTTCCTTACCAAGTATGGGCTGATTTTTTTTCATTTTTGATGTTTCTTGATGGTATGTTTTAGGTTTCATTCATCAATATGTTTGCACAATTAATTCACACATATATGGATTTATTTATATTCAGCATGCAAAAGGCGAATATCATAATAATGAAAAGATAAGGATCCCAATATATCTATTACAACAGTCATCCATAAACTTCTTAAAGGCTCTAATAACAGTACGAAATACATCAAATAATTTATTTTTGACATGTGGGAACAAATGATAGTTGCATAAATTCTTTATGGTTGTACTGTATATCAGCTACAGAATCATGAACATCTACAAATAATGGATTGCTACATAATCACGACAACTGCATAATGGAAGCTACAAAATACGGTGGCTGCAAAATGGTAATTTCAAAATAAGATGGCTGTAGAAACTTGACTGTGGAATAAGGTAGCTACAGAATGAGATGGTTACATAATCGTGGTCTGTAGAATTGTGACTACGGAATGAGGCGGCTGTAGAATTGTGGATGCGGAAGAAGGGACTACAAAATTGTGGCTACCGAATGAGGCAACTGTAGAATGAATTTAAACTTTGAAAACTCTTCAAATTTGCAATAAGCTTCTATCCTTGCTTTATAATTAAGTGCAAATGAGTAATCCGAATGACCCCTCCAAATCAACTAGGGTAGATAGTTTCATTACCAAAATCGAATCCCTCTCTCTTAGGGTTTTGTCCAAGAGAAAGATAAAGCGCAAGAGCTCTCAAGTTTCAAAATGCAATAGACAAGAATGAATTAGAGAGTGGACCTTATCTCCTTTTTATAACTCTTTTTCTCTCTTGTGACTCTTCAACTTCTCTTTCACCCATTTTTCTTTGTTTTTAATTTAAAAATGACTTTTTAGTGAGAAATCAGTTCCTATTCTCATGTTGACCCTTTTTGGCTCCATTTTACCCTTTTGCGCCACGTTTAACTTAAATGACCTTTATAATGTCAATTTAGGTGATAATTATTAAATATCACTTTATAAAATTCCTTTGAGCCTAGGTGACATTAAATAATTAATTTATCCCCTATTCCATTGACTATAGCCAATAGGGATTGATTAGGATAATAAGTCTCCCTCATGGTGGTCATGCAAAAGGGGACATGGCAATCCCCCCTTCCCTAAATTGCTTGTCCTCAAGAAACTACAAGTTGGGGTGCTGCATAATTTGTTCACTCTCTCAGGTGGCGTCCTCCACTGGCATGTGCCTCCATTTGAAAACCTACTCTCGGATCACCCTATTCCTTATTCTCCTCTCACGAACATCTAAGATTTCCTCTGGATCTAGTATCTACTTTCCCTCCTCATCCAGTGGAGTTAGATCTTTCAAATATGTAACCTGTTGTCCCAATACCTTTTTTAGGCACGACACATGGAATACATTATGAATCTTGCTTTCTTCCGAAAGCTCCGACCTATATGCTACCACTCCAACCTGTCGAATAACTCTATATGGCCCATAGAAATGAGGCTTCAATTTTTCTACACCACTTTTCTGTAATGAGGATTGTCGATAAGGATGTAGTCTTAGGAATACCAAGTCCCCCACCTCAAGCCTGTGTTCTTTCATGTGCATGTCTGCATATACCTTCTTCTGAGTTTGAGCCACCTGTATATTTTTCTTGAGAACTCGAAGGATGTCTTGACTCTCTCGGATCCAATCCTTCGCCTTCGGTGCTCTACTATCCCCAAAATCAATGTCCATAGATGATGTGGCATCATAATCATATAAATATTTGGACCGAGGCATGTCGATCGACATGTGGTAGGTGGTATTGTAACATGACTTGCCCAAGTGCAACCACTTAATCCAAGCTCTCTGTTGTCCCGATACATAATTCCGTAGGTGCCCGTCAATCCATTTATTCACAATCTCCATTTTACCATCAATCTGAGGATAGTAGCTAGTGTTGGGTATCAACCCAGTGCCTACTAATCTAAACAATATCCTACTAGAAATACCCTACAAATATTCTATCTTTGTCACTGACAATGTTCTTTAGAAGCCCATGGAGTTGAGACACCTCCTTGAAAAATACCTCAGCTACTTGTGCTACGGTATAAGTTGAGGAAATCACGAAGTGTGTGAATTTTTTCAATCAATCTACCATGACATAGGTACAATCTTCACCCTGCACTTGAAGTAACCCTATGATGAAGTCCATAGAAATACTTTTCGACTTTTGTTCAGAAAAGGCAAATTATGGTTGTAGGAGACATGTTGGGTGGTTTGGTTCATTCTTATTTTGTTGACAAACCATACACTCCCTTATGTGCCGCAACACATCGTCCTTAAGACCCTTTCAAGAGAACCTTTCCTTGATCCGGCTATATCTTTTGATGTATCATTAATGCCCTGTTGTAGGAGTGTCATATGTGGCTCTCAAAATATTCTCTTTCAGTGTGGATTCTGGTACCAAATATATCCTATCCTTGTAGAAGATGATATCATTGACTACTTTGTACCTGTCATCCTGTATGATACCATCCATCAACTCGTAAGCAAATTTGTTTTTGGAGTATTCCACCAGAATGTGTGATTTCCAATCAACTGAAATATCTATCAAGGAACATGTAGCTATCTTTCATGAGAGTGCATCAACAACTATGTTCCTTTTTCCCTTCACATATTCTATATCAAAATCATAAGCCTGTATTCTACTGACCCACTTCTGTTGCCTTTCATTTAGATATTTATGCTCCAAAAAGTATTTCAAACTGTTGTCATCTTTTCTCACCACAAATATGCTGCCCACCAAGTACTGTATGAACTTTTCCAATGCATGCATGATGGCGACCATCTCCTTGTCGTATATAGAATAGAGCCTTTCTAGCTCCTTGAGTTTCATGCTCTCTAAAGCTTTTGGGTGTTTTTTCTGCATCAAGACTGCCCCAATGTTGATGCCTAAAGCATCACATTCCAACACAAATGGCTGGTTGAAGTCCATTAGTGCCAAAACTGGGCAAGTACTTATCACCTCTTTGAGTTTGTCGAATGCCCTTTGAGAGTCCTCTGTCCATATAAAATCCCCCCTTTTTGTTAGATCCGTGAGGGGTGGTTCTAATTGTGAAAACCGTTTCACGAAATTTCCTGTAATATTTGCACAACCCAAAGATTCCCCGTAACTTAGTAAGGGAATTCAGTGTGGGCCAATCTAAAATAGCCTGGATCTTTTCATGATGGACTTACACACCCTATTCACTAATAACGTGGCCTAAGTACAAAATATATGTGATCGCAAAATCGCATTTGGAGGCCTTCGTGTATAAGGATTGCTCCTCTATAATTCCCAACACCTCATGTAGATGCCTCATATGCTCCTCCCATGTACAACTATAGATCAGGAGATCATCGAAGAACACCAGCATAAATTTTCTCAACTGCTTCAAAAAGATACGGTTCATGCAGGACTGGAAGGTATCTAGTACTTTGGTTATCCCAAAAGGCATAATCGAAAATTCATAGTGGCCATAATGGCATATAAAGGTTGTCCTGTGCGCGTCCTGCTCACGAACCCTGATTTGGTGGTAGCATGACTGGAGATCAATCTTTGAAAAGTATACTATTTCGTGCAGCTCATCTAGCAACTCATCAATCCTAGGAATGGGATATCTATTCTTGGAAGTCTTTTTTTTCAAGGCCCTATAATTGATGCACATCCGCATTGTCCCATTTTCTTTTTTACCAACACAACTGAAGATGCAAATGGACTGGAGCTTAGTCTATTATGTCCCACAGCTAGCATCTTCTTGATCACCTTTTCAATCTCATCTTTGAATGCCTTTGAATGTCTATAAGGGGTGGTGATCATAGGTTTATTCCCCTCTTCTAACTCTATGGTATGCTGAAAACCTCTATTTGGTGGCCTCCCTGGTGGAATATCCCCAAACACTTTGTCATGATTCTCCAAAAGGTCCTCTATGTTTATGCGATACTACTAGCCATCATTGGAAGTCTTCTAAGTGGTGATCAAGCACTCCACTGCATATGCCACATGGACACTTCTCAAAAGTACCTCCATTCTATGGAATGATATAACTCTCAGGGATTCAATGGACATATGCCTTGTAGAACTACCCTCGTCCCGTCAAGATTATTGAACCCCATCTCCAATTTTTGGTAGTCTGTCATAATGGGACCTAAGGTGTATTAAATTTTCATATGCTTAGCTAAGACATCAGTATTTCATTTCATTTTTCATAACAAAAGCATATAAACAGGATCACTGAAAGATAGACAAGCACAACCATACAAAAGGAACACAAAGATTTATCCTGGGAAAACCCTAAAGGGAAAAACCCAGCAAAAGCTTCCTCAATATAGATGCCCCAAAAAGATAAAAGATAAAACCAGCAAGGAGATCAAAGCCTGATCCCCCTCCTTCTCCAGCTACTTCTCTTCTCCACTAATGCGCTACACAAGTGAGAGTGTGTGTCTCAAATGAGGAGCACCACACCTCTATTTATATTCATCCGTTCACTTTAACTAACTCATTCGACACATAGGCTCGAGTTACACAAGTAGGCTCAAGTAACCACACTGGCGTGATAATGACCCACCTTTACAATTAGAGGGGACTACCTCATGACTCTTATTAGTTCTTCTGATTAGGAGCATCGAGGTACAAAGTAATACAAGTGGTTCTCCCGGTAGGACCATCGGGGACCACAAAGAAATACATATATAATATTCTTCGAAGTTACAATATTTCAACACTCCCCCTTAACGAGAAGGGTATTCTATAACAACATCAACAACAATAATAATATGAGAGAGATAGAGGACATCATCAACATCATCAAGGTGATACATCTATAAATAATTGGAAGCTTTTCAACATCATGTAGTATTCATCTTCAATCTTTAGTCTTCAGCATCATCAGTACTTTGACCGCTTCGATCAGCAACATCTTGACTCTTCAATCAGCAGCAACATCTTCAGCACTTTGACCTTTCGATCAGCAACATCTTCAGCACTTTGACCTTTTGATCAGCAACATCATCTTCAGCACTTTGACCTTTCGATCAGCAACATCTTCTTCAGCACTTTGGCCTTTCTATCAGCAACAACATCATCATCATACTCTGATCTTTCGATCAGAAACATCATCATGAAAACATCATCAAAACATCAACATCATCAGCATCAAAATATCATCATCATCACACTCTGATCTTTCAATCAGAATCATCATTATCATCAGCCTCTATTCTTTCGATCATAAACATCATCAACCGAACATCATCATACTCTAACATCAACTCATCATCATATTCTGATCTTTCGATCAGTACGTCATCATCATCATACTTTGATAATACGGCATCATCATCATCAAGATCTCATCATCATCACATTTTGATCTTCTGATCAGAAACATCATCATCATCATCGCATTCTGATCTTTCGATCAGAAAACATCATCATCAGCAGCAACATCATAATCATAAGCAACTTCTGATCTTCTGATCAAAAAACATCATCATCATCGTATTCTGATCTTTCGATCAGAGAACATCATCATCATTAGCAATAGAATCATCATCATATTCTAATATTTCAATCATAGAACATCATCATCATCAACAACTTCTGATATTTCGATCAGAGAAACATCATCTTTCGATCAGAGAACATCATCATCAGCAGCAACAGCATCATCATCATATTCTGATCTTTCGATCAGAGAACATCATCAGCAGCAGCAACAGCATCATCATCATATTCTAATCTTTTGATCAGAGAACATCATCATCAGCAGCAACAGCATCATCATCATATTCTGATCTTTCAATTAGTAGGCCATCATCATCATAAAAACATCAACATGATCCTTCCTTTCGGAATTACGGGATTTAGGTCTTTATGGAGTTACCAATGATCCTTCCTTTCGTAATTACGAGATTTAGGTCTTTACGAAGTTACTAATGATCCTTCCTTTCAAAATTACAAGATCAACACATTTGTGGAACTCAGACAATCCTTCCTATTGGAATTATGGGATCAACACATCTGTGGAACTCAGACAATCCTTCCTATTGGAATTATGGGATCAACACATCTGTGGAACTTAGACAATCCTTCCTATTGGAATCACGGGATCAATTCAATGATCCTTCCTTTCGGAATTATTGGATTTAGGTCTTTACGGAGTTACTAATGATCCTTCCTTTTGGAATAATGGGATCAACACAGATGTGGAACTCAGAAAATCCTTTCTATTGGAATTACGGGATCAACACATCTATGGAACTCAGACAATCCTTCCTATTGGAATTACGGGATCAATTCAATGATCCTTCCTTTCAGAATTACGTGATTTAGGTATTTACGGAGTTACTAATGATCCTTCCTTTCGGAATTACGGGATCAACACATATGTGGAACTTAGACAATCCTTCCTCTAGGAATTACGGGATCAACACACGTTCTCGAGTACCAAAGTCACTGTATCCGGTCTTAACCGAATTTCAAGGATGATACAATCCTACCACATTCACGGGGACTGAGATCTCCGGATACATTTTGAACCGAGGTTCAGAGATGATGCAATCCACCACTTTCACGAGGTCCAGACCTTCGGATACATTTTGAACCAAGGTTCAGGGATGATGCAATCCACCACTTTCATGGGGGCCGAGACCTCCGGATACATTTTGAATCGAGGTTCAGGGATGATGCAATCCACCACTTTCACGGGGGCCGAGACCTCCGGATGCATTTTGAACCGAGGTTCAAGGATGATGCAATCCTACCACATTCACGGGGGCCGAGACCTCCACATACATTTTGAACCGAATTTCAAGGATGATGCAATCCCACCACATTCATGGGGGATGAGACCTCCAGATACATTTTGAACCGAAGTTCAGGGATGATGCAATCCCACCACATTCATGAAGACCAAAGTCACCAGATCTATTTTGGACAGATGTCCCAGGATGATACAATCCCTCTTCATTCTCGAGGACCGAGGTCACCAGATCACTTTTGGACAAATGTCCCAGGATGATACAATCCCTCTTCATTCTCGAGGACCGAGGTCTTCGGATCACTTTAGGGAAAGTTCCCAGGGATGATACAATCCCACTGCAATATCACTACTCCCACTTTCGAGGAAGGTCTTTTCGAACAACGCCAAGCTTGTCTCGAACGTGTTCGAACTTTACCCGAGACAGAGGCTTCATCAGTACATCATCATTCAAACCATCATCATCTACATCTTCAGTATGTGAATACTGAACTATCACCATATGTATCTCCAATATGTGAATACTGAAAGCATCATCATCTACATCTTCAGTATGTGAATACTGAACTATCACCATATGTATCTCCAATATGTGAATACTGAAAGCATCATCATCTACATCTTATCTCGTATGTAGAAATACCGAATTTTTATGTGTCACAATCGAAACATAGGGTTCTCTATCATCACAAATATGGTTATCACATAGAATCATTGTAGTATCCATCTTCAGGTCAAAGAGACCTGATATCAGCTTCCAAAGCCATATGACTTCACAACTTAGCAGAGCAATCTACTATGTATTTTGCTTCAGCTGTGCTACGAGAAACACTAGATGGTTTCCTGCTAAACCATGAACTCATAGCAGACCCCAAACAAAAGCATCTACCTAATGTGTTTTTCCTGTCTAAGATACTTTTAGCCTAATCTGCATCTGTGTAGCCATACAATCTATACTCATGGCTACCATCATAGTATAGACCAAAGTCTATAGTCCCTTTCAAATATCTCATCACATGTTTTGTGGTTACTATGTGAACCCGTCTTGGTTGAACAAGATATTGACTTAAGGTGTTCACAGCAAAACAAATGTCTGGTCTGGAATTTGTTCAGTACATTAATGACCCAATGATCTGTCTGTAATGAGTCACATCCACTAACTCTGATGAGTCATTAGCTAACAGCTTCAGGTTGGAGTCCATGGGTGTGTCCATGGATTTTCATTCCAACATATTGAATCTCTTCAATATCTCTACCACATACTTTCCTTGGTTGAGAAAGATTTCTTCTGAACTTTGTCATATTTCCAGACTTAGGAAATAGTGCATTAACCCAAGGTCTTTCATCTCAAATTCTTCTGTTAGTTTCTTCTTGCTTTCCATGATCTGTTTCTCCTTCCCTGTCAAGAATAAGTCGTCCACATATAATAACAGGATGACAGGCTCATCTTCTACAACCTTGAGATAAAGTTTAGGATCAACTTTACTCTTGGTAAAGCCCATAATTGACAGGAAAATGTTTATCCTTCCATACCAAGCTCTGGGAGCTTGCTTCATGCCATAGAGGGCCTTCTTCAACTTACATATATGAGTCCATCTGTCTTCAACTTCAAATCCTTTTGATGTAAAACTCTTCCCCAATCATACCATTAAGGAAGGATTGTCTTTACTTCATCATGGAAGCAACTACCATCATAGTTCTTAAGGAAGTGTACCTTGCTTCCTGGAGTAAGTGTCTCTTCAGAATTAATTCCCTCTTTCTTATAGAAACCTCTAGCCACAAGTCTTTCCTTACTTCTATCAGCGACATATTTTATCTTGCAAATCCATTTGTAAGATACCACATTATTTCTTTCTGGTTTGAGTACTATATCCCAAACATCATTCTAGAATGAGTTCATCTTGTCAGATCATCAACATATCCTAGTCTTTTGCATTCAACTTTGAAGGTTGGAACCCAAAAGTCTCAATCCATCAGGAAGTTGTCCATCATGTCGTACCGTGTCAAACTCAGATATCTTCTATAGTCACTCCCCCTAAGGTGGAGTATTATCTTCCTTCTTCATTTTGTACAGGTGGTTATATGCTTGATATATACTGGTCAATAGAGTATGTCATGTCATAGTCTATTCTTTCTGAGGTAAATCACAAACCTTGCTTTGTACACTTGTTCTTGTATATCCATATGGAGGATACTACATACTTTCCTTTATGTCTTGAAATCATATCGTATACATCATTCCCCATGATCAACTATTATAGCATTCTTTTCTTCATCTTGAGTTTACTCTCATACCCACGGTAGTCTTCACCCTTCGAGGTGGATCTACCGCTCTTTGAAGCTCTTTCTTCCGTCATGGTGTCTCTGACCCTGGGAGCTTCAGATTCATGTTTATTGAATTGTCATCACTTGTTCTTTGGAACAAGTCTCATCCTTATTTTCTTGTAGGATGTTGTACAGGACCTTTCCTACAATTCAAATGCACCAGTTGCATGGTTAAAACTATTCATAAATCATATGCATAACGACAAATTGTTTAGCCAATACAACATTCATCCATATCTCACAGAAACTTTCTAGACTAAGCCAATATGTCAGAAAAGAGGTTTGATAAGTAGCAATGGAGAGTTGTATAGCACCATGAGCTACTTACCCATCACATGCATATTAGTAGTATACAGTCATTAAGGCAAACAATCTATCATGCATAACACATCAACTGAATATAATCAAATGTAAAACAATATCATGAAATGACAATTGAATACTTATCTTTTACTTGTTTCGTGGGTAGACTCCATCTTGATCATTCTGCTTTATCATCATTTCTTATCCAAATGATAAGATGGATAATAGGTTCGTCAAGAATTGAGTTCTTCATATTCCTCATCACTTGAGGGATCTTCTTTGAATGGTGATAGCTTGATCTTCAATTTTCTCCCATCTTTCTTCTTCTCTTCTTATGAGAAGAGCTTCTTCTTCTTCCCAAATTCAACTGAAAGTAATCACTTTCTTCTGGCACACATTCCTCGCATGAATGAATCCCATGATCATGGGAGGCCATTCAAGGTGGCTATCACCACTTCTGCATTCTCTGCTTCTTCTTCTACTACTTCAAGATGTTATGCATTCTGGATCTTAACATTCTTCAACTGTTTTCTTAAATCCATCTTTTGAATTATGTTCTTATATTCAAATAGCTTAATCAAGAAATCAAACATCTTCAGTGTCTTTAGGGAAGACACTTGTGGTACAAGTCGATCCGTGATTGAATCAACAGTGATCTTCTTGGCCTTAATCAAGTTCTTCTTGTGTAAGGCTTTGAGGCTCATCTCCCTCTAGAACTAGAACCTCTATACTCATGTAGGTATCCAATTCATTTTCTTCAGAGAAATCAAATACTTTCATGCTTGGAAGTTTTCAACTTCACTAAGCTTATCATCAAGCTGATGTGATAGATCACTCTGAAATGAGAACCTCAAATGCAAATAGCAAAAGATTAGATCTTACCAATTTGAGGTGTCCGTCCTGCTTCCGGAGCTGGCTGATCTAGGGTTTGTCAAAGAAACCCTAATTTTAAAAACTTGAATCTTTCAGATCTGATTGGATAGAAAGATAGATCTATTCAAATGGAGCTGTCCAATGTACTCCTTTTCTGAAAACAGTGGAGGGAAGCTCCTGGAACAGGAAGCCCTAGTTTTCCAATTTCTTCTACAAAAGTTCATGTTACTGTCTCTGTGATATCTCCGAAATTACTACTCCTATGTGTCTGAAATTTCGCACTAAGGTAACCTCGCATGTCCCTGATCCAAAACCATAGTTTTCATCAGATTTGGTTTCACCAATTTGTCTTTATGATCATTTTCCCAAGGTGACCTGTTACAGGACTGTTCAGAACAGTGAAGTTGTACGGCATGCCACGTGTCACTGGTTCATCTTCAGGTTCTAAAATTAGGACCACAGAAATTATAGTTTGTTCTATTTCTGGAACATCTTCAGGAATTCCATTTGGACCTCTGTATCCCAACATATAGCAATTTTCCCTAGGTGTCCTGTTTAGGGATGAATTCTGGAAGAGGCTGGAACCCTAACGTGGAGGGATCATATCTCCTAGAATATAGAGAATCTGAGGCTGAATTTTGGACACAGTGTTCATAAGTATTTTATCTTTAGTATATACAATTTTCAACTCTTGAAACTTTTCCAATATTGGTATATAGAGAATATACCAAAACTTAGCAGTTTTAGTATTTAGGGTTTTTCTAGCTCCGAGTCAAACTAGGGTTTAACTTTCCCGGAGTTTCACCCAACCAAAAATCTTGATACAGGTCTCTAAAATTCAATTTTGATGAGGAGAGAAATCCTATTCTAGGCTCATGCAAAAATTATTCTTCTGCAAGAAGCCCTAATTTCCCACAAAAGAAAACTGAAAATGCTCGGAATCGAATTCTGCTTCAACAAAAAGATGCGCCCTTCAATGGAGAATCAGCCTAGCCTTCTTTTGCTGATCGATTATGGAGAGAGAAACAAAAAGTAAGAAGCCCTAGATTCTATAGCTAAACAATGTCTTCTTTTCAGGGTGGCTCTGATCCCATGTTAAATTTTCATATGCTTAGCTAAGACATCAGTATTTCATTTCATTTTTCATAACAAAAGCATATAAACAGGATCACTGAAAGATAGACAAGCACAACCATACAAAAGGAACACAAAGATTTATCCTGGGAAAAACCTAAAGGGAAAAACCCAGCAAAAGCTTCCTCAATATAGATGCCCCAAAAAGATAAAAGATAAAACTAGAAAGGAGATCAAAGCCTGATCCTCCTCCTTCTCCAGCTACTTCTCTTCTCCACTAATGCGCTACACAAGTGAGAGTGTGTGTCTCAAATGAGGAGCACCACACCTCTATTTATATTCATCCATTCACTTTTACTAACTCATTCGACACATAGGCTCGAGTTACACATGTAGGCTCAAGTAACCACACTGGGGTGCTAATGACCCACCTTTACAATTAGAGGGGACTACCTCATGACTCTTATTAGTTCTTCCGATTAGGAGCATCGGGGTACAAAGTAATACAAGTGGTTCTCCCAGTAGGACCTTTGGGGACCACAAAGAAATACATATAGAATATTCTTCGAAGTTACAATATTTCAACAAGGTGTTGAGCCATTATACTCCCAAAACCATGCTGATCTCTACTTGATCCACTATGTAGAAGTCATATGTCATGCTGTAATTCCCCAACATCACGGTCAACTAAGGAGCCTTCAATATACAGGGCATGATCTTCCCACTTGCTACCTCTACACCAAACCCCTCAAACTCCTGGATTGGATGCCTCGCTTGGATATTAAGGCAGTTTCAATGAAGTTGTGGGTATCCCCATCATAGAAATTGTGACCCTCTACCCTCCAATGACTCCTCTGACACAGAAACTGTTGAACCAGGGAGTGGCCGATAAAGTAGCGATGTTCCCCTTTGAGGTTATACTGGTGGTTGTTGTACCTATGGTTGTGGTACATGTGGTTGATTTACCTATGGTTGTTGTACTTGTTTATGTTTTACTTGTGGCTGGTCCTCATCCAATTCCTCTGACTCCTTGTCCTCATCATTATTCGATACCAGCTCTATGTAGTGATCCTTTCCCTTTTCCATACATCGATGTCCCTACTACCATGGTTCTTTGCAACTGAAGCATAGTTTCTTTCTTTATAGCTCATTTTGGGTTTCTTCATCTAACCTATTATTCTCAGATCCTCCCTTCTGAAAATACTTCTTGTCCTTTCCCTTCTGCAGAACAAAATTTTTGGACGAGTACTTCTTGGGTATGGCATCCTCCATATATCAAGTGCATGTGATGGCATCCTGTAAGGTAACAGGGTTAAAAGCCTTGACTCACCCATGTAACAAATTAGACAACCCCCCTGTAAATAACATGATAAGCCCGACCTCTGAAATGTCAGTCACTGTAATTTCTAACCTCTGGAACTCATTGATGTAAGCGTCTTAAGTCCCTATCTACTTGAACTGAGCCAAATCTCTCAAATATACCTCTCTACCTTTCATGTCAAACTCCCTCATCAATCTCTGAGTAAAATCCAAGTAGGATGTAATGCTTGCATGACCCAAGGTGACCAATCATGGTACCACCACTCATGTGCTACTCCCTCCAAATGTAGAGTGGCATACTTGATGGCTTCTATTTCCCTCATGGGGTTGATCTGGAAATATGTATCAATCTTTTGGACCCAAGCTCTCGTTGTGCACTTGCCTGACCCATCAAATGAAGGGATATTCAATTTTCCAATCTTCCACTGCAAGTCAAAGTTTTGTTGCATCCTACCAAAATATTTGGGTTTATTTCTGTACTAAATGTTGCAAAACTTTTGGAAAGACATGTTGGCATTAAAATCTATACCCAGTCCCCTGTACTCTTCTATATAATTTGTGAAAGTCTCCTGGTATCAGTTGGCTCGGTTGTATCCCTAGATAATCTATCAAGAAATGTGACAGTTTTGTTGCTGTCCCCTATGTTGAGTTGCAGAGGAATATTTGTGTTTCTTTATTCCACATGATTCCCATTGCAACCATTGGAACATTGTGTACCATTGTTGTTCCACTCTTGTGAATTTACCAGTAGCTGTGCCAAAAAGTCAACTAGCTATCTACACAAATCCTAGACTTCTTTCCAGTCTTTTTCTCTAGGAGCTTGAAGTCTTCAGTGATCTCTTCTTTATCATAGCCTAACCCAGTCTTGACATGTGGTGATCTATGATAGCTGAGGATGTCATCTAGAGTCGATGAACACTTTTTAAACTTCCAATTTGTAGCTGCTGAATTTTTCATTTCCTCTTTCAGAGAAATGATCTCGAGCTATTTTGGTTGACTAATTTCATTCTGTTCTAGTAACTGAGCTTTGGTCTCTTGCAATTGTACTTTAAGACTTGCAAAAGTCTCATTTGTTTGTTTCAACTTAGCCACTTCATTTTTCAATCTGTCAAGTTCATATTTCAAGGAACTGACCTCTGCATCCTTTTCTCGAATCTGACTCATGAGGTTTTGCTGAGTTTCTTCAACTTGATGTTTCAGATCACGTATCTCTTACTCAGATTTTTATAATAGTCTTTGTTGTAGCTCATTCTTTTCTTTGGATTTATTCAATTCATCAAGAGCCTACAGAACCTTTCTTTCAATATTTATGAGTGCTTCCCTTGGTACTTCATTCATTGAACACCCTTTCTGTTCATCCACTGTGTGTGTCCACAAATGTCCTTCGAGCTTGTTATGCTAGTGCTGAAGGCCTGCTCTGATACGAATTGTTAGACACACTGGCTCACTGAGAGGGTGGGGTGAATCTGTGAGATTGAACTTACTTCAATTTTAACTTCTTCAAACTCTAAAACTTAAGTCATCATTTCACATTCAATTCAACATCATATTCATTAATAGACCCTGCTACAATAATCAAATCATTCATCAAATAAAACACATAATCATCAACTCATTGCACAAGAGACACATATATAATATTTGTAATATTTTTGTATTTCAAATGGCTATGACTGTGATGGCAATTCAACACCTACTGATACATAAGCACCTACTTCTATCCAAGACTCTGCTTGGTCTTTTCTTAGATCCTACTAAGAAAATAGTTACAATACCCAGCTTGTATCACAAGTACATATTTGTCACATTACATTATTACAATCACATCATCCTCATTCTGTCAATCATGGTCCTTTGCTCATGTCCTCAAGGTCTGCTACAATCACTTTTTCGTCAATAAAACTTCTCAATAATCATGTCAATCTAATCAACTATCTCCAAGATCATCATATCATTGTTTACATCATCATATCACTGCCTAAAGTCTAAGTGTAGGCATCATCATCAATTATGCCATACTATGCATAATCACTGTGTATATATCATATCAATCTTAATCATATGACAAGTATATCACTATGTACCCCTGAGCATATATGTCATCATTGTGTACGTATCATCCATTACATAACTATGCATATATTGCTATCATCAGTCCATTATAAAAATTGTCATGCATGCCGCAGTTTCAATCTTCAGACTGTTTCAACAATTCGGACTGTGTATCACTGAGTTGACTGTGCAAGAATTCGGACTGTGTATCATTGAGTTGAGTGTGCAACAATTCAGATTGTGTATACTGCTGCAATCTCTGTCTTGAAATGTTTTCCAAAGACCAAAAAAAACCAGACTTGTGATGTACACTCAGGAGAATTAATAAGACAGTTATTGGTTTCCCAAAAATAAAAATATGATGCTACAAATTTGGGTCTGCTATAGACCTCTCTTTGCCACTGATCCTCTGTTTTCCACAGTCTGCTACCCATGAAATTTCCATGGAGAAATAGTCACGAATTTCATCAGTGCTAATCCAAATTTCTTGACATCAAAATGAAAACATTGACTTCTATTTATACTTGTTTTCTTAAGTGTTTTTGGGCTGGCATGTCTTTTAAAAGAGTTATATATTTTTTATTCTTTTAATGTGACCTACATGTAAATGTTTAATCATTATTTAATGATTAAATGGTATTTTAACATCAAAAATATATTTATGATTTTGCTCTTTTTGCAACATTGGAAAAGTGGGCTTGCCACCACTTTAACGCTTCTTATTAAGCCTTCCATATGCCCGCATATGACCTCTAATAGCAGTCTTCATGGAATGCTTGCATGGGCTATCTTCAGGAAACCCGCATTGTCCTTAACTATGCTCGCATGGGCCTTTAGAATGCCAGTGGGAGCTAGATTGAAATGCATGCACAACGGTCTTTTAAATTCCCGTAGGCAATCTACAAAGATGCTCGAAATAGTAAGAATGGGATGCTCACACAGCCTTAATATTGATGCATGCAGCCTCTTCTCCTTGTCCACTTCATCATCATTGTTGGCCTTTTGTCCATGTTCTTGTTTTTTCCATGGCACCCAAGCAATGCCGTCATACTTGCATATCATGCTATCTTCAAATGACCACAGTATGGGTCATTTGGCACATTAGGTGTCCTAATGCCCACATCCAGAGTCCTTGTGTTTTTTCATTAATCATTGCTTGCTCGTCCATCTTTGTCTATGTCACCTTTTCAATTCACACCTGTGTTGTCATCATATTGACTTGCTTGTCCTCCATACTTTCTTAGTGTGCTTTCCATCATCCGTTTGACCTTCGTCATTAATGTTGTCATAAATTACAATCATAGACAACCATATTCATGAATCTCCCCCTTTATCATTGATGGCAACTTGATTTCTCTCCCCCTTTGACAATAATGACAAAGGGACAAATAGCCATTTAAGGCTTCACAATCCCAAAAAAATATTGTATTTTTAAATAATAATAAAAAACCTCCATGTCAACCTCTGATCTGGGCTTCTTGTTGTTAGATCATGACTTTTTATCTTTACGCATACTCCCCTTGTCATGTAGACCTCTTGATTTGCTGAGATTGATCCTTCCTTATAGGGTATGACTGCTCCCCCTATGATGTATGTAGTTGTGATTGCTTTTGTAATTATTGTTGTTGCTTAACCATATTCTTCAATTTGTTGTAGTTTTCCTCAAGAATATAGACCAATTCATTTGCTCATCGTACTCCCCCTATCAACCATGTCATCAAGCTCTTTTTTGAATCTGGTTGAATATACTTTTGCAGTAGTTTTAAGTTTTCCAAGCTCCACCTTGTCAAGTATGTAGCTGATACTAATTGATACCAATTTCACGTTCAAGTAATTTTGCATATTCCCTTTTGACTGTCAAGCTACCTAAATAAATTTTGTATCACTTCCATACTTTAAATCTATGTTTGCCAATCTTCACACATATTGCTCATCAAAGTTCTGTGTAGTATGTGTTAGGTATTCATAGATAGATACTAGGTTCATAGCTTGATCAATACATTGACGAAGATCATATTTGTGCCTTGAATGCCTTCCAGATCAAGGCTTGAATTCAAACAAAATTCAAATCTGCCATTGACCTTCTTTGTCCAGAGCAATTCAATTCTGCCATTGAATACATTATGTGTATCACAGAATTAACTCTGATTTGTCTTTAAAAATTGGGTTGTCTTCATAAAAAAATATCGATAACCAGCTCTGCATAAATCATGTAATCAGATACCAACACAAGAGTTTTTGCTAATTATACCCAAATCTTCTTCTACCTAAGATGTTCGTTATGCCTTCATATTTGATCCTTTTCAAGAACTCATCGTTTCATATGCATGCTCCCTTTATCAAGTACTATTGTACTTGCCATCTGAGTTGCTTGCTTCTACATCAAATATTTCACTTTCCCAGTGAATGCTTCAGGTTTACATATTTATATTCCAAGTTCAACCAACTTGGATACAAATTTTGAGCTAAGGGAATTGTCTCTTCAATCATATGTATGACTTTTTCCGCTAAAGTTTTGTCATTGACCGTGTCTCTTTATTTAGAGTTGAAGAGAGGGTCAATAATATAATCATTTAGCATGTATCCATTTCTCACACATCAACATGTTGATCTTTGTCTTGATCATACTGTTCAGAACCTACATTAGTTTTTTTGATCATGAATATCTCCCTTTTGTATTCAGTTCTTTGGATGCTTGATTTCTTTAATAGATTTCTTGCTCCAGCTATCATTATGCCACTTCTTTGAATCACCTCACATAGTTCATACTTCATCCCTGCCTTGTATAAAACATGATCTGTGGACCTGTTACTTGTCTTGGAGTGGCCAAAATTTACCTTAGAGTTCATCCTCCAATAATGAACTTAAGGTGCACTGAAATCTTTAATAGACCTCAGTCTCGGCTTTCCATGTGGCAGCCATTTTCCATGCACTAATCAGCTTCATTCTTGGACACATAAACACCTAGATTTTAAATATTTTCTTCTTTCCTCTAAGCATCATTCTCAATCAAGATTGGCTAACATATCTCATTTCCTTTCTTTGCTGTAGACACATTATTTTCACTGGCTTGAACCTGTTCTTTCTTTCTCCATACTTTGTTGATCCTTTGCATGCAATCTTTTGCAATGTGCTGATATGTGTGAAAGCTATAGCATTCAATGTTGTTGTTTAATCTATTTTGCAATTCCTTGCTACATGACCATAATGATGACAGTTGTAACATTGAATACAAGTATTCATACCTCTAGTTCTTTCCTGAGTGGATCTACCCAAAGATTTGCGATCTACAGCCCGATGTCCAAATTCATTACAAGAGTAGCTATAACCATAAAATGCCTTTTCATACCTGGGAACACATTCTCCTTTTTGTAGAATGGCCCTTCTTGGATGACCTTGATTTGGAGAAACTTCCTTATTTTGTTGAGTTTGAGTGTCTTCTTTCTTGGTTTCTTCACCATACTTGAGGCTCTTCAGAATGTATGCATAACTCCTAGACTTCTTTTAAGTCTCCTTCTCTAGGAGCTTGAAGTCTTCAGTGATCTCTTCTTTACCATAGCCTAACCCAGTCTTGACATGTGGTGATCTTTGATAGGTGAGAATGTCATTTAGAGTTGATGAACTCTTTTTAAACTTCCAATTTGTAGCTGTTGACTTTTTTCATTTCCTCTTTCAGAGAAATGATCTCGAGCTCTTGTGCTTGACTAATTTCATTATGTTCCGGTAACTGAGCTTTTGTTTCTTGCAACTTTCCTTTAAGACTTGCACGAGTCTCATTTGTTTGTTTCAACTTAGCCAGTTCATTTTTCAATCTGTCAAGTTCATCTTTCAAGGAACTGACCTCTGCATCCTTTTCTCGAAGCTGACTCATGAAGTTTTGCTGAGTTTCTTCAACTTGATGTTTCAGATCATGTCTCTCTGTCATGTCCCAAATCTTAAATTGGGTCACAATGGACTAATCACATTTTCCATATTCATTAGAGTTTGTCAAAATGATGCTAAGGGTCAAATAATTGCGAAGGAGGAAAATTACTAGTTTCCTAGGTTGGGGGTGGAAGATTTGGGATTTGGAATAAGGGGGACAATGAATGATGTTTGAACATTAGAATGGAATAAATATTTAATTAAGGAGATAAATAAATAAATACAATAGAAAATTGAAATAGCAATGGAGCATGGAGACACATGGAGACTATGGGGCTCACACAAGCTAGAAATTTTGTGCCACATGGCATCCTCCTCTTGCAATTTTGAATCCATGGGAAGCCTAAAGGTTCTTGGATGAGTAATTAGAAGGATAATACACTTGGAAATATGCATAATAGGTCGAATTTGGGAAGAAATTTAACTTACATGAGAGAGGAAGAGTCATTTTGGAGCTAGTGAGACACTTGGACAAGATTCCCTAGCTCTATGACAACAATGATGAAGAAAAATCAGATATGAAGGATGACATCTAACATAGCTAACATGTCAGGTCGTAATAGAGCATCCAAGAGAGCTCTCATGTGATTTGGGGAAGCTCAATGGGTTCCTACTCAAATTGGGGGAAGATGGAAAGCTAGGAAAGGGAGGACACATGGCAAATCATGAGCACACACCCTATGGATTGAGTTTGTGGATGGATTGGGAACCTTATAAGGCTAAGTATGTTTATAAAATATAGGAAGAAACCAATAGAATGGCTTTTGATCATTTGAGAAATTGTCATTTGTGAATTGTGAGAGCTAGTGGATGACTAGTTTTCTTGCCTTAGCCAATTTCGAGGGTGAAAGAGTCCCATCCAAGTTGGTGCTTGGAGAGGCCAATCAAGTATTTCATGAAGATTTACTAGAGTCTTATTTGCAAGTGTAAGCTACAAGGAAGCTTGTGGATTCTTCTATTGCAACAATTTCTCTCAACCATTTCCAGTTTTTATGGCATATTCTTGCTCATGGAGGGATTGTGCTTTGGGTGAGCTATTGATCTCTTTGGGGAAGCTTATAATGCTCCACTATTTTCTGTTATGATGTAAATCCTTTGTATTTCAATCTCAGAATACTCTCAGGTCTAAATGCTGAAATATTTCATGTAAAAATGTTAAACAATGAAGAAATAGTGTCATTTCCCCACTATCTTGTTGTGCACCATTGTAATGCTAATGATTTCGAATTGGGAGAGATTTTCATTGTCCATTACTGATTGTAATAATCTGAATATGATCTTTTATTCATTCTCAAAAAGTTTCAGATTGAAATATCAAATGGTTTTGTTGCCGCCTTTCACACACCTGGGTCACATGGCAGAAATCTTCAAGCCACTCGGTGTGTCCTTGGGGGCAAGTCTCGAGTCAAGGTTGTCACCTTGTTCTTGACTCCTCCGTTTAGGCTCAAATCCTAATGAAGCCAAGGGGGGTAGACCATATTAAGTTACTAAGGCTAATTATTTAGTATGGTGATGTTAAATTGAATGAATTACTTAGGAGTTTGAAATTTAACCATAAACAACCATAGATGACAAGATACAAAATGAGCGCACGAAAGCACAATGCTGAGACACAATATATATATAGCAAGAAAATAACCAGCTCCTTAAAATGGAGTCAAAATAAAATCAATGTACTTGCATGTGTTTGGAGTGAATGTTTTGCAATTGCCTCTTGGTACGTTTTAAGTTAATGTGAAATATGAGTTGATTAAAATTAGGCAAAGCGGTGGACTCCAGATATACCCGAGAGTACTTGGAGTGTGTCCAAAACTAAACCTTCACGGCTACCCGCAAGGAATATGTGGGCTGAATGGAGTCTCTGGGGATATTTTTCGTAATGCACCCGTTAGGGTGTGACAGAGATCGGTGCCCCGAGGTCACTTTTCAGGAGTTCCCGCTTCCTTTAGGTATTTTGCCACCGTAATGGTTTGATCTAGGTGTTGGATTTTCACTTGATGGTTTGTCAATTTGGGAGAGTGAATCCTAATTATACTAGTCACTCAGGTGCTTTTGATACAGCTTGATTGATCGGACGAACCGCGGCCAAGTGCAGAGCATACACACCGGAGTCTTGTCAATTTTAGTAAATTTTGAGATGGATGTTCTTGTTAAAAAGAAAACCCTCCAGGAACCTCTTTTGGTCCAAGTGGAACTCAATCGGGGAATCAAGGAGGGGTTGATTTTATTATGGTTACTAAAACAAATGATGATATCAAATGAAACATAAAAATATAAGAAAACCACAATTTTCTAATTAGACTACCACAAACCTTTCTTCACCTTTCGGCTCAAAAGGAGGCTCGTGGGGTAAGTATTAAAGTTACTTTGAAACCAATAGAAATGGAATATGGAAATTATTTTAAATCAAAGTATACTACCCTGCAAATTAGTACTACGCTAGATTGAAAAAAGACGAACGAAAAGCAAAAAATGACACGGACACAAATCCCCCTAGGGGGATGGGGAATGGGCCCAAAAGAGCCTATTCAGAATTATTTTTATTACCAGCAGTTACAATATCAGTAAAATGATATGATGCCTCTTGATTCTTATATATAATAAAACCAAGAGCTTACAAAGTGCAAAAATTAAAGATTTCAGTCAAAAAGGGAGACCCCTGGGGGGATTCAGAAGGCCCAAAAGTCACTTTCAAGTGGAAGCTCATCCTATTTTCCGTTATACCTGATAAAAAACAGCAATATTTTTAGACTAAAATATTCCCAAAAGCACTCTGAAAGTACCTTTGGGTCAACTTACTTTTAACCAAAAAAAAGCTAAGTTAAAACTAGTTAAAAAAGGTAAAAAGGGAACCGAGGAAAGCAAGGTTTCCTTGGGATATTGGCTTGCCTTTTAGTCAGCCAATATGATGTGCACTGATAGCTCTATTTATCCTTTATAACAGCAAACAAAAATCTAATGCATGCAAGCTGCAAATTCTCTTTAAAATTCCATGCAAAAACGACAATTTCCCTAAAGCTAGATCTAGAATGCTTATGAAACCTTTTAAGAACAAGATCTATATTATGGGATTTGAGAAGATAGATATATGTTAAATTTACTTGATATATCTATGTTAAATTTACTTTAAGATAATATATCTAAACAATATCAAAGCTGTGAACAAAGTAACCAGGTAAAAAAAATTGATTTTGAAGGAGGAAAAGGAGAAGAGAAGTGCTTGTTGCTGAAGCGGATCTGCAATGGAAACTTGTTAGTGGAATATAGAGGGGCAGTTTCTTCACAAATATTTTCGATATACAGTGGATTCAAACTAGATCCATAGCTCATCCAATCCTTGCTACCTGAAAGCGAAGCACACAATCCTGCATGAAACCTCATGAGATCTGGATATATATATGAAAAAGAGACAAGAATTACATGCAAATAAACTTATTAAACATGTATAATCTAGATCTTCTAACATATATGCTATGAGATATAATAAAAACAAGTAACCTTACTTGCCCAACTATACTCCTATTGATTCAGCTGAATCGTTCAAGCCAGACAAGGTTCAGATGCAAAAATTGAGAGAAAAGTCGGTAACATCAATGGCCGTAAGACAATGCTTAATCCACACATATGAGAGCATTACACCATTTGGCCTCCAAAGCTTCTTTATTTCAACAATCAAGATATTACAACAGTATTACAATAGCAAGCCCTTCAATCCAACTCTAACTAGCTTGGAAGAGGCAGCCTTAGCTTTATTTATACCAAAAAAAAGATCCAGCCCAGGAGGGTGCAAATCCCAAGGAGATAGACCACATCAGCTGATGGAGATTCCATTAATGCCTAATCTGTGTCTAACTGAGCCAGATCTGAGTCTCACTGAATGCAATTGTCAATCGGGGGGCTGATCTAACTAACACCTCAACCTGTTGACTGAAGCATCCACCAAAACTCATCCAGATGAGCCAAAATGTGTGGATGAGAGAGGGAGGGCAAAATTCCCCATAAAGGATGTTGAAGATCAACTCTGGATCTGTCCAGATCACCTCCATCAGTCAAGGATTTGTCAGATCCAGTCAATCTGGTTTAGATCTGACTGATTTCAATCAAATCGGCTGAGAATCCACTGATCTATGATTTTGGATTTGCTCCATTATTCATCAATTTATTATTTAAAATAATCAATAAACGATTTTTTGGGGCTTTCTGACCTGAGTGATGGAAAATCACTCAAAACTAGGAAAAAGTGGGTCCATGGGTTTACATGGTGCTCTTAGCTTGAAAATGAGCACCTACATGACTGAAACTGATTATTTGGCCCACTTTTATTACAAAATCATTTTTTCCAATTAAACTATTAAAAAATAACCTAAGTTTTGGAAAAATTAAATTTTAATAAAAAACACTAAAAAAATCAAAAATTTTAAAAAGTTGAAAACACCCTAGGGGGACTTAGACATGTTCATATGACTCGACCATGACGTCTAGCATGTTTATACATTGAAACATATACTCTAATAACCTCAATAGGCCTAAATGCCAAGCCAACCACCCCAACTTTGGAGGTATGGAGTGAAAAGCTCAGAAATTATTAGTCGTTTATTCAACAACCAATAAAAACCAAGGGAAAAAACACCCTAGGCTGATCGTATTGACAAATGAATTCTAAGAGACTGAGTCTTTTATAGACACTATCGTGCTAGAACATTTATTACAATTCCCCCATGGGGTATGGACATGTGATATAGTACAACAAGCACTTCCCAGAAGTACTTCCAAAGGTCTTCTGAAGTCCGAACAAGTTATCCTTGTCCAGTTCACTAGGATCACTTGATAAAAAACCACTAAGTACAACTTAGGTCGTAACAGTTTGTAAGGAAAAGTGATTATTAATGAGCAAACAATGAGCATTTCCCTACTACATTGATGCATGTTATGATAATGTTGATTATTTCGAATGGAGGAATGTATCTCTGATAAATGTATGATGAATGGACTATGATTAATGTTTATTTAAAGTCTCATGTTCAGTACTTAAGCATTTGAAGCCATCTTACTCATTTTTATTGCATTGGGAGAAGAATTGGTGCCTTTTCCCCAAGGGTCGAAATTGTGATTTGGGAGCTGTTTTGGAAAGAGCCATAATAGCATGTATAAATTGAACCATGATGCATATGAGACTTTAAAAATTTCCCTTACACATCCTATGCTTATTTTCATAAACTTCAGTGACTTTGGGACCATTTGAGAAGCCCTTTCCGGCAATTACCCAGGGGGAATTGGAGCCCCAATTTGCTAGTAAAGACTCCTACTTTGAACAGAACATTAAACAAGTTTTCAAAAGTAATTTGGGGGTCATAAAACATCCCTAAACATCATATTTAAGTTCTAATATCACTCATGTACCTTCTGAGAAAATTTAGGAGCATTTGGGCCAATTTGGAGGTCTAGACATCAAAAGTAGGTAAGGCCAAAATTGGGAAAAAAGTGAAAAAAATTGGTCATTTAATACAATTTCAAAAAGGGACATTACACTCTCTTGCTCATATTTTTCTAATATTCTTTGCTGGAGCTCATTCTTTTCTTTGAATTTCTTCAATTCATCAAGATCCTATAGAACCTTTCTTTCAATCTTTATGAGTGCTTCCCTTGGTACTTCATTCATTGAACACCCTATTTGGTCATTCATTGTGTGTGTCCATGGATCTCCTTCGAGCTTGTTAGGCTAGTGCTAAAGGCCCACTCTTATACAAATTGTTAGACACACTGGCTCATTGAGAGGGGGGGTGAATCGGTGAGCTTGAACTTACTTCAATTTTAATTTCTTCAAACTCTAAAACTTAAGTCATCATTTCAAATTCAATTCAACATCATATTCATCAATAGACCCTGCTTCAATAATCAAATCATTCATCAAATAAAACACATAATCATCAACTCATTGAACAAGTGTAACAAATATAAATGTTATAAATATTAACATTTAATACTAAGTAGGTTAATTAGGGTAATTAATTAATTACTCAAGAGGTGACTTGATAAGTCACCCCCCTTACCACTTAGGGTATAAAATACCCGACACTAACTCTTGTAAAACATATTTTTATATATCCAATTATCAATATATATTTGTCCTATTAATGACTTATCGAATATTCCAGGTGTTTTGGTAATATTGATTGTGTGAAGTGAATAAATATTCACTTCATTTGGTATCAGAGCTATTTTGTGATCCAAGCCTTTGGCCATATCATGATTTTTAATCATAATCATAGGGAGTCCCTAAATTCATGGTCTTTGACCAAGTAAAAAAATAAAAGAAAAAAAAGGAAGGTTGCCATTAAAAAAAAAGGTAAAAAAAAGGGAAAAAAAAGAGTAAAACCACAAGTGGTTTCTCCACCCACGATTTTGTTTAAATAAGTGTTTTTTTAATTCTAGGGTTTAAACCCTAATTCCCACCCATTCATAAGAAATATATTCTTAAAAAAAATTTAAAAATTATGGATCCAGGTCACTCACAATTGCAATCACAGTTACGAACAGTTTCAGCCCAGCTAAAAACGTGTGTTCGGAATAGTATTCTACAACTCCATTTCGACAATCAGAAACAAAGTAATGATTTTCAAAAAGAACATATTACTACCTCAGAATTACAAATTCGATCATTGGAAGATATCAGAGAAAAACTCACAAAAAAATTATCAGATAAGGATGAGAAAATATCACATTTGGAGGGTATCATTCAACAACTTGAAGACCATGAAAAAAAAACTAAACAAAGTCAAAGAATGTTCGTATGGAAATAATATCGACTTAAAAGAGGAAATTAGTAATCTAAACAAATTCTTCATGGACAAGGAAAACAAATCGGCACAACTACATAAAAAGCTAGAAAATCAGGAAATAGAGTTATGTCATCGTCAACAGCAAAAAGAAAAACTCCAGCAGCAATATGACGACAATAAGAAGACACATAACTTGGAAGTAACAAAATTCAACAAGGTGTTATCAAGCAATACCGAGGAGATTTCTCAACTATGAAATCATAACAAAACATTGATTACAAAGATCAAACAATTGAAAAACAGTAGCAAGAAGGAACACTTCGGTGAAGACCTCGAAGGAAGAATACTGGAAAAGCAAGAAGAAAACTAGTGTCTAAATAATCGTAATCAGGAACTAGAGAATCAAATCAAGAAATTAAAAATCGAAAAAAATTCGCAAGATGAAAGAATCGAAAAGATTCAAAATCATAACAATATATTGGAGAACCAAGAAGCACAAATCTAGGAAAATGCATCCAAAAACAAATCGATGAAGTGAAGGCAATCCTCGCCGCAGTCCAAAAGAAAGAAAAACAAACAACACATGCACCTTATAGACATCCTAATTACAATTGTCATTTTGACCAACGACGGGATCAAAACAAGCACTCACAGAAGAATTATGTTGACAAGCGAAAAGACCAACATGCTAAGAAACAATTGAAACAACCCATTCCACAAAATGATCTTAGAGCTCCGATAAAAGTAGATCTGGGATGGACCACAACATATATGATGTGACAATTCTCCTTGGGAATCCATAACTCGTATCGTCTCATTTCATCAAGTGTCACAATTACAAAAAGGAAAGGATCCTGAGACGACAATTTAAGGGAATTTAGACATTGTTGTCGATAGAAGCTTTGAGGAAAAAGCTTCCCTTAAGGGGAAGACAATGTAACAAATATAAATGTTATAAATATTAACATTTAATACTACGTAGGTTAATTAGGGTAATTAATTAATTACTTAAGAGGTGCTTTGAAAAGTCGCCCCCTTACCACTTAGCGTATAAAATACCCGACACTAATTCTTGTAAAACATATTTTTATCTATCCAGTTATCAATATATATTTGTCCTATTAATGGCTTATCGAATATTCCAGGTGTTCTGGTAATATTGATTGTGTGAAGTGAATAAATATTCACTTCTACAAGAGACAGATATAATATTTGTAATTTTTTTGTATTTCAAACAGCTACAACCGTGATGGAAATTCAACACCTACTGATACAGAAGCACCTACTTCTATCCAAGACTTTGCTTGGTCTATTCTTAGATCCTACTAAGAAAATAGTTACAAGACCCAGCTTGTATCACCAGTACATATTTGTCACATTACATTATTACAATCACATCATCCTCATTCTATCAATCATGGTCCTCTGCTCATGTCCTCAGTGTCTCCTGCAATCACTATTTCATCAATACAACTTGTCAATAATCATGTCGATCTAATCAACTATCTCCAAGATCATCATATCACTGTATACATCATCATATCACTGCCTAAAGTCTGATTGTAGGCATCATCATCAGTTATGTCATACTGTGCATAATCACTGTGTATATATCATATCAATCTCAATCATATGACCAGTATATCACTATGTACCCCTAAGCATATATGTCATCACCATGTACGCATCATCCATTACATCACTATGCATATATTGCTATCATCATTACATTATACAAACTGTCATGCATACTGCAGTTTCAATCTTCTGACTGTTTCAACAATTCGGACTGTGTATCACTGAGTTGACTATGCAATAATTTAGACTATGTATACTGCTGTAATCTCAGCCTTGAAATGTAATCCAAAGACAAACAGAAACCAGACGTATGATGTACACTCAGGAGAAATAATAAGACACCTATTGGTTGCCAAAAATAAAAAGATGATGCTGCAAATTTAGGTCTGATATAGACCTCTTACTGCTGCCACTGCTCCTGCATTTTCCACAGCCTATTGCCCATGAAATTTCCACAGAAAAATAGTCACAAATTTCGTGAGTGCTAATCCGAATTTCTTGACTTCAAAATGAAAATGTTGACTTATATTTATACTGGTTTTCTTAAGTGTTTATGAGCCGACCTGTCTTTTAAAAGAGTTATATATTTTTTATTCTTTTAATGAGGCCGACATGTAAATGTTTAATAGTTATTTAATAATTAAATGGTATTTTAACATCAAAAATATATTTATGTTTTTGGTATTTTTTCCACATTGGCAAAGTAGGCTTAACACCACTTTAACCCTTCTTATTTAGCCTTCCATATGCCCGCATATGACCTCTAATAACAGACTTCATGTGTTGATGTATTTGTAACTTTGGAATGTATTCTTCCATATATCTTATGTATTGTACCCCGATGTTTATTCCGGGAAGTTTCTGTAATGTATTTGAGTGATGTCATGCCCCGATGTTCCTATTGGGAGATTCAATAATGTAAACAAGTCATTTCAAGTCATTGTGGGTAACCCTCCTATTGATCAAGGGTTAAAGTCCCCGCAGTTGTGGGGCCCTAGGGTTATTAGACTCTCCTAGAGAAGTCATCCCTAGTGAGTTATTGTCAAGTCAGGAATTAGTATAAATAGAGAGTGAGCCTCTCTATTTATCACACATTCACTTACACTCAATTGTAGCGCATAACTTAGAGAGAAGTAGTTGTTGGGACAAGAGAGAGAGAGACTACTACTGTCAGGAGATCATCTTACTATTTTTGGGGTTTTGCTTTTGGTGTTGATTCTATCTCTGAGGAAGTTGCGGGGTTTTCTCCTTTATGGTTTCCCCGAGGAAAAATATTGTGTTCATTGTCTATTATGTTTTATTGATGTGCTTGTTATTCTCTCAGTTAAATATCCTAATATAATGCTAGCTGAAATGATAAAAATCTAACATGGTATCAGAGCTAACCTGAGAAGAAAACACTATGCAACTACGAAAACTAGGGCTTCCTACTTTTTGGATCTCTCTCCACAGATTTTCAGCAAAAGAAGGTTGGGATGACTCTCCTCTCCAGGGCGCATCTTCTGTCGAAGCAGAATCTGATTCTAAGCATTTTCCGTTTTTGATCCAACACTACTGCCGAAAATTAGGGATTTCCACAGAAGTGGAAATTTTGAGTGAGCCCAGGCCTGGATTGATCTCCTCCTCAAAATCAAAGTTTAGAGATCAAGATCAAGGTTTTTGGTTGGATAGAACTCTCGAAAATTCAAACCCTAATCTACTCCTGAACCAGCTCTATAGAAATTCAGCTCCAGATCCAGTTCCGACATCTTAACCTGGTAAGATCTAAATATTTTGTATTTCCATTTGAGGTTCTCAATTAAGATGTCTCATCATACCAAGCTTGATGAAAAGCTTAAGGAAGTTGATAAATTTCGAGCTTGGAAGTATATGATCTCCCTAGTCCTGGAAGAAAATGAGTTGGACTCCTGCATCAATGAGGAGGCTCCAGTCCCAGAGGGAGATGAGGCTAAGGCCTTACACAAAAAGAAATTGGTCATGGCTAAAAGGATTATTGTTGATTCAGTCACGGATCACCTCATACCACAGGTGTCCTCCCTAAAGACACCTAAATCTATGTTTGATGCCCTGACCAAACTATTTGAAGGAAAGAACATAAACCAGAAGATGACTTTGAGGAACCAATTGAAGAATGTGAAGATCCAGAATGCGGAAACCATACATTCATACTTCACAAGGGTCTCCCAAATCAAAGAACAACTTGAAGCAGTGGATGAAGAAGTGTAGAATGCAGATATTGTAATGACCACCTTGAATGGTCTCCCTAGATCATGGGACTCCTTTATTCAAGGGATTTGTGCCAAAAAGAAGCTAGTCAAGTTCAGAAGACTATGGAAAGAATGCTCTCAAGAAGAAGCTCGGATAGAAACTCGAGAAGAAAAGATGGGAAATGAATATCAAGCTCTCATAGTACACTCCAAGAAAAGCAGAAGAAGTTCCCATCACCCCAAAGGTAAGCACTTCCACAAAGATAACTCTCAAAAAGATTTGTCTAGAATCAGATGTTATACATGTGACAAGAAAGGACACTATGCTAGAGAATGTCCTAGAAACAAAAATGTCTCTCATAAGAAGAAGGGAAACAAGAGAAGACATCATGCTCATGCTACAGAGGATGATGAACCTTCCACAAAGAGACTCAAACAAGAAAATGATGATTCCTCAAGTGATGAAGAATATGTTTTGATTTTTCTCTCACGGGAAATATTACACATGGAAGCAATGATTGGCTTATAGACAGTGGGGCTTCCAAACATATGACGGGATTCAAAGAATCCTTTGTGAAACTATCAGAACATGAATCACCCCACAAGGTGAAACTTGGAGATGACTACCAATATCCAATAAAAGGGAGTGGGGAATCCTCCTGTAAGCTAGACTCTACAAAGTCTATGATGATGAAGGATGTATTGTTTGTATCGGGACTAAAGAAGAACCTCCTCTCCATATCTGCATTAGATGCAAAAGGCATGAGGGTTGCATTTGTAGATGGCCAAGTTCTAATGTGGCCAAAGGGAAAGACTATTGATGATGTAGTAGTGATTAGGGAATAAGAGGGAGGTCTATACAAATTGAAGGGAAATCCAGAACAAGCCTTGGTCCATGACACAGTAGAGCCAAATGAACTTTGGCATAGAAGGCTTGCACATGTGCATTGCATAGCACTACCAATTGCAAGAAAAGTTGTTGAAGGTCTTCTAGAAATTCAGGCAAAACATGATGGAGTCTACAAAGGATGTGCGAAAGGAAAGAACACAAAGAAGAAATTTCCAAGTAGCGAGAGCAAGGCAAAAGGAATCTTGGAAATCATTCACTCCGATGTATGTGGTCCAATGTCATCAAGTTCATTAAGTGAGTATGTATACTATGTTTCTTTTATTGATGATTTTTCTAGGAAGACATGGATATACTTCATGAAGAACAAAGATGAGTTATTTAGTAAGTTCAAGGAATTCAAAGCCTTGATCGAGAACCATACAGAAAAGAAGATCAAAACCTTTCGATCAGATAATGGTGGAGAATTCACATCAAATGAATTCAAAGCATTATGCAAAGATTCAGGGATTAAGAGGGAGTTAACTACTCCATATAATCCACAACAGAATGGGGTTGCAGAAAGGAAGAATAGAATGATCATGGAAGCTACAAGGGCCATGCTTCATGATCAAGATATTCCCATGCATCTATGGGTAGAAGCTGCCAGAACAGCAGTGTATGTACAGAACTGTACTCCACACAGAGTACTCGAGAACAAGACACCTGAAGAATTCTTTTTCGGCAAGAAACTAGAAGTCATCCATCTCAGAATATTCGGTTGTCTTGTGTACATACACATTCTGAAAGAAAAGAGGACAAAGTTAGATCCTTTAGCAAAGAAGGGTATATTTGTGGGATACTCTAAAAGCTCGAAGGCTTACAAAATATACTTCCCAAGATTCAAGAAGATTGACATCAGCAAGGACGTAACATTTGATGAAGACTCAGCTTACAACAAATCCAGAAAGAGACCTACTGAAGAACCTAAAGAAAGAGAAGCACCCAGAATTCATGACACAACCATGAACAAAGAAATTCAAGAAGAAGATCGAGAATTAGAAGAACCTCAAGAACCTGTAGATCCACCTCATGATAAAAATCCTCAAAAGAGGAAACTTGCTTAGGTATGAGAAGCTATCCAAGGTGCAGAAAGATATGGGGCTCTTGAAGAAAATCACAAAGAAAGAAAAAGAACCAGGTCCTGCTCTGGTTATGTAGCCTTATTATGTGACCTCATTGATAAAGAACCATCCAACTATGAAGAAGCGGTAGAAAGAAAAGAATGGAAGGATGCTATGATCGAAGAGTATCAATCAATCATGAAGAATGATGTCTGGGATATTGTCCCAAGACCATAAGTGAAATCTGTTGTAACTCCCAAATGGATCTACAAGATCAAGAATGCTGCAAATGGTAGCATAGAGAAATATAAAGCAATATTTGTAGCTTGTGGCTTCTCCCAGAAAGAAAGAATAGATTATGAAGAAATTTTTGCACCTGTAGCCAGATACACTTCCATCAGATCAGTACTTGCTCTAGCTGCAGTGATGAAATGGAAGATACACCAGATGGATGTCAAGACTGCTTTCTTGAATGGTGTAGTGGAAGAGGAAGTGTATGTGGAGCAACCACTTGGTTTTGAGACACATGACAGGGAATCTCATGTGTGTAAATTAAAGAAAGCCATGTACGGTTTGAAACAGGCACCCAGGACATGGTATAGCAGAAATTGACAGCTTTCTATCCAGTTTGGGCTTGACCAAGAGTAAAGCAGATTCCAACCTTTACTACAAGGTTGAAGATGGTAACCCAGTGATACTCCTACTGTATGTAGATGATCTATTTGTCACGGGTATGGATGGGTTGTGTTAAGTCATGAATTTGTTTTCTTCAATCTTATATTTTGTTTGTGTTTTTGAAACTTGCTAATTTGCTTACTTCTGGGAAATTTTGGTTTTGAGCTCAATTTTAAGTTTATGCCTTTAGGTCTTTATCATTTTTGTTTTTTCCAATGTTTTGAAGGGTTCTATAGAGTATATTTTGATTAATGGTTTCATGAATAGCACTAATATGAAGGTTTAATCATATAAACCTAGTTTTAAAGTTAGAATATTGATCAAATAACACAAATTATATTTTTAAACTTTCTTGTAGCGCAAGAGCGAAAAATATGCACTAGCACGCTACAAGAAAGTCGTGAGTGCTCAATTGGTCATTTTTCACTCTAATTTCTTCAACGATTTCATTCCTAGGGTGACTAATCACATCAATAAGCAGGTTTGATATGTGTATGGCCAGGCTAATCATGTAAACAGGTGTTTGGTCATCGTGTGAGAGAGATCGTGACAGTTTGATGCAAATGCGTGGCAAATCAAGACAGAGAGTGGAATAAGGCAGGATTTTCGGGAAGAGGTTCTCAAACTGAAGATTACGAAGCTGGTGGATGCCGGGGTGGAGACACATTGCTAAAAAATCAAAATTTGGCAGTTGAAGGAAGAATTAGGGTTTCCCAATGTGACGGTTAGAGGTGAGCTAGAGAGTTGAAGACACCCAGAGCGTTCAATTCGACATCTAGCCAGTCTAGGAATCAACTTCTAACACCTGCATTAAGATTTGAATGAGGTATCTTGCGTGACATTGGTCATGACCTGTTAAAATTGGGGTTTTTTTTCTGCTAAGCCTTATGATGTCAAATTGTTAGAGGAAGACATGATTTTATTTATTCAACAAACTTTCAATGGTGAGATATTAGTCCAAAAGTCTAAATGAGCATCGTTTGATATTAGTAAAGTTCAGAACAACATTGTTAGAGATTTCTGGTGCTGTGTTTAGCCCAAATTATTTAAACTTGGCACAAAGCATTTCCTGAATTGGTGATAGAATAGACTGTGTAAAATTGAAGGCAAACAGCCTGTGAGAGTTCAAAAGAATATTGACTGCCAAGACTGTGCAAACTTGAAGAAAATAGGCTGTGAAGTTACTAACAGGTTCTGAAAACCACACAGAAGATGAAGAGGAGTGGGAAGACTAATAGGGCTGAGCCCGCTGATCTCAGTTGGATAGACAAATTCCCAGGATGTGCTGAACTATTTGAAAATGCTGGATGGTTAATATTTTTTGAAAAGATTGATGGATATAATGCTAAGGTATCTCACAAGTTTGCTCAATGTTATGACAAATATATTGTATCATTTGATACTTTGAAGTTCAAATTGACTACAGATTTGGTGGCTGAAGCAACAGGGGTTAAAAATAAAGGAGAAATTTGGTTTAAGAAAGTGTCATTTACTTTCAATGCACAAAGGTATCTATTGCCTAGTATTGTTCTAGATTGGGGCAAGGGAGTGCCCATCCATAACTTCAGAGCTGAATGGGTAGAACCTATCAAGGTTCTACAAAGTTACATTACATGTGAAGGAAGGTATGCCCTCGTTTGCAAGTACCATTTTAGGTTCCTTCAACACCTTAGTGGTGAATCAAAGATGGATTTTCCTTTCTTCCTGCTAAAGAGCCTATAGAAGATGTCTAGCAGAATCAAAGAACACCAAGACCATACTATATAGTCCATCTTTCACCATGGACTTATTAAGCTTATTATCAACAGTGTTCTGCAGAAAGAAAGAAAGACTTGGGAATAATTTCTTTTTTGGTCGGGGTTCCAATATAGCCAAGAAGGACAGTCTACCAAAAAGCAAACTGATAAAGGACAAACCTTGATCAGAAAATTAAGACAAAAAGTGAAGGTTGAAGATGAAGAATGTGTCAAATTAGAGGAAGTTGCAGAACCCGCAAAAGAAGATTGTGAATCTAAGCATCATCCAGATGATAGTGAGAACAAAAATTTGCAATTTATTCACAAGGAGACTCAGCCTGTTCAGAATGAAGCACCAGCAGAAACATTTGTTGATGAAAAGATTGTACTTACAGAGAAGGTTTCAAGTGATGAATAAAACACTAAAGTCCAAAAGCAAAGTCCAATTACATTCTTGTCTGAAGATGAAACATACTTGTTGGAGGAGGATAAGCTTACTGTCATTGATAAAACTAAGGTTGGCACAAAAAAGGAGTTTTACATTCAGGAGGATAGGATAGCAATACCAAAGAAAAAGAAGCTTAAAGTTAAGGAATTTGCCTTTGTCATCCATCAAGGAAAAAGTTTAAAAATGGTAGGAGAACTTGCTCCAGGCTGGAGACCAAAGACTAGACCCAGAAACAAATTAAGGCTAAACCTGAATAAATTACTAAACCCTAAGTTGAATACAAAAGGGGTAACTGTGATTGATAATTATTCCTCTAATGAAAAGCTGGATGTTGGCAAGGGTGACAGCAAAGGAAAAAAACCATTGAAATCAGAAGAAGAATCTAGCTTCACTGAGACCAAATTGTCTGCTGTATTTTTGGAAATACGAGGTCAAATGTTAAAAGAACAACAAAAAGATGAAATAGAGGTTTCTCATTCAGAAAACAAAATGTTGGTTGATGAAAATGTTCATGGTGAAACTAAGACTCAAGAAAACTTAAGTTTTCATGATACTTCTACAGAGCTGCTACCTGAAGATGAGGAAATCTTTAGAAGACTTAACATTCCATGGCTTCCTAATGAGATGCAAAGTACAATAGGAAACAAAGCATTTGACTCGAAGAAAGAAAATTTACAGAGAACTATAAAGCAATATAAACAATAAGTAAAGTATATGCAGGTGACAAGTGATGGTTTGATTATGGCTAATAAGAGACTTGGAGAAGACCTAGAAGAGGTGAATAATAATTATCAGGAACTAATTAGTCTCCAAAAAGGCCTTAAAAAGGAAAAGAAGTACAGAGTTACAATTCACAGAGCTAAAACAAACCATCAGAGATTTACAGCAACAAAATGAAGAGCTTACTAGAAGAATGACAGAGATGGAAGCAGAGCAGCTAAAGGCTAGGGGAAAGGCCCAAGCCTTAGAGGGGATAGCTTTGTTAGCAGAAGATACTAAAGATCTATGAGGATTGTTAGCAAAATCAATTACTTGTTGTGTTTTGAAGAATATTTTACTTTTGTAATTACTATTTTGATAAAACCATTTCGATGAGTAGGCTGAAAAGCAGTTAGGGTTTAGCCTTTAACTAAATTTTAAAAGATAGTATTTAAGGAGGTCACAAAGAGGACTAAGGGTTCGACTTTTGGCTGGCTAGAGGAGGTCTCCTGAATTGTTGATAAGCTAAGTAATTGAATCTCATGTGTATTTGAGGAACTGATTATGAAATATATGCTCCATTCTACCCTTCATTCTATTCTTTGGCTTCATTTCTAGCTTGTTTAGCTACACAATTGGTAATTTCATTGCTGGTTTATAGTTTTTATGCTTGTTGCGCTTTCCATTTGTGGATGAACTTCAATGTTATTTTCTGTTGGATACATGGTTATTATGTTATGCATCTCAGTTTTTCTTTACTTGTGATTTAGTTCTTATTTGGGTTATGAATGTATTCCCTCTTGTCACCAAACTTCACAACCAGAAAACCTTTAAAAACCCTAAAAACCTAGTTTTGTTTGATTAAATATTTGAGATTATTGTTAACACCCAAAAATGGTTAACTACCTCATCTACCCCATTTCATGGCTCATTTGTCCATTTGCCTACCATATTTCCCTGAAAATCCCTCTAAAAATCCTCCAAAAGGCCTAAAATACCTCCAAAAGGCCATAAAACTATCTAAAAAGGCTCCAAAAGGCCTAAAATGCCTCCAAAAGGCCAAAAAACCCCTTTTTCCTCCAAAAATAACCAAAATTCCTCTAAAAATAGCAAAAATCCCCAAAAGGGAAGAAAAGGAATAAAAATAATGAGGAAAAAGGAGGAAAACCCTAAAACAGCAAAAACCCTAAACAAGCTGCCCTAAACCACATGGTTTCCAAAAACCATGGGCTAGCATTCCACCACTAAAAAACTATAAATAAGTGGTGGAGACCCCTCATTTCACATCCACAGTCATAAGCATCCTGCCTCTGCTGAAATTATTCTCGAAACCCTAGCTTACCATCAAGCTATTTTCACCACTGAGAACCTTTTTGGCCCATTTCCACCACCGGAAAAGGAGAAGAAGCAGCTTGGAGCTCGAAGCCACCGACATCGGACCAGCGCAACGGACTCCACCAACCTCCTCATTGGAGGTAATACCAATAAAATCACCATTATACATCTCTTTACTGTTTTTTACTTCACGTTATTTACTTTTACTGCTTTAGCTTAGTTTTTATTTCAGTTTCTTTTTGTTTACATCATTGAACTGCTACTAAGGATTCCAGATTCCTTAGTAGGTGCTCATCAGCACAAGCTAGGGTGAAAACCCTAGCTACAATTATATTGGCTTGTTTTCTCGTAGTCTAGAAACAATTTCTGGCATAAACAGGTTGATTTCTGATATGAAGAGAAAGCTTGCTGCCGAGTTTGAAATGAAAGACTTGAGTATGATGCACCATTTCCTAGGCATGGAGGTGTGGCAAAATGCAGATGGAATTTCCCTGGGACAAGGGAAGTATACGGTAGAGATCCTGAAGAGATTTGGGATGATGGATTGCAAGGCCATGACCACACCTATGGCATAAAACCTGAAGCTATTGAGTGATGCTTCATTAGAGTCGGTTGTTGCTACAATGTATCGTCAGATGATTGGGTCCTTGATGTACCTGACAAATACGAGACTAGATATTTACTTTGTTGTGAACACCTTGAGCTAGTTCCTGATGGATCCGAGACATGTTCACTTGATTGCTGCAAAGCATATTCTGAGGTACCTGAGGGATACAGTTGATTATGGGCTCAAGTATAAGGAGAATCAGAAGATTAACCTAGAGGGTTATGTTGATTTAGACTGGGCAAGCAGTGCCATCGATAGGAAGAGCACTTCAAGGTGCTGCTTCAGCATGGGATCAAGTGTGATCTCTTGGTTTAGCAGGAAACAGTCTTGCGCTAAAGCAGAGTATGTCGCAGCTTGTTCAGCTAGTTGTGAGGCAGTATGGCTGAGGAAGCTACTATCTGATTGATTTGATCTTCAGTTGGATGCTACTTGTATATATTGCGACAACCAGATTTGTGTGAAGTTATCAGAGAACCCGGTGTTCCATGACAATTCGAAGCATATCGAGATCAAATATCGCTATATTAGGGATATGGTACAGAGGGGAGCAGTGAAGCTCTCGTATGTTGCGACGGACGAACAGATAGCTGATGTGTTGACTAGGCCATTGGCCAGAGTGAAGTTTGAGTACTTCAGGGAGAAGCTTGGTGTTCTCCAAATCGAGGTTCCCTCCAAAGGGAAGTGATAAGTTCGTGGGCCATTCTGACATGGTGAGAGGATTAGTTCCTTCTATGGTCAGATGTAAGGGCTGAGCCATTCTGTCATGGTGAGAGGATTGCTTCGTTCCATGGTAAGATGTGAGTGTTGATCCATTCTGATGTGATTGAAGGATTGGTTCCTACATGATCAGATATAAGTGTTGAATGCCATTCTCTAAATGGAGGCACCTGGACAGTTACCAGGAATCCTCAACCTAGGGCTGAGAGCCATTCTGATGTGACTGTGGGATTGGTTCCCACATGATCAAATGTAAGTGCAGATCCTTTCCGCAGATGATAGTAGGTGTGTCCTATCATGCTGGTGGATGTGAGTGATGTGCCTTTTCACAGATGGTAGTAAGTGTGTCCTATCATGCTGGTGGTTGTGAGTGTTGTGCCTTTTCACAGATGAGAGTAGGTGTGTCCTATCATGCTAGTGAATGTAAGTGTTGGGCCTTTCTAGCATGGTTCTTGGATGTG
Organism: Pseudotsuga menziesii; assembly: GCA_001517045.1. NCBI lineage: Eukaryota > Viridiplantae > Streptophyta > Pinopsida > Pinales > Pinaceae > Pseudotsuga > Pseudotsuga menziesii. Next base: position 433,280 of record LPNX010661884.1, on the reverse strand, counting down.
TTCCTCCCATGGTCAGATGTGAGTGCTGGCCATGCTTTTCTGACATGGTGTTGGATGTGTTGCTCTCATGGTCAGATGTAAGTGTTGGGCAGGCCATTTTGAATTAGGGTCAGATATAAGCGCTAAAGAAGACCTACATCGATGCTAGGCCTATAACCAGCATAAAAAAGGGTTGGCTCTGTAGAAATTCCTATGACGAGAAGAATCATGAGATAGCACCCATGATGATGATCTAGTGATGATGATCCAGCAATGATGATTCAAATCGAGTGATGATCCAGGCCGAGTGATGATCTAGATCGAGTGATGATCCAGATCTAGTGATGATGTTCTAGTGATGATCCAGATGCGGTGATGAAGATGACTTGAAGATGAAGATAACTTGAAGATGAAGATGACTTGAAGATGAAGATGATGATCCAGATGATACAGAGAAGAAGACCAGTGCTAACAAATCATGTCGAGAGAATACCTTCCTAGTTAATAGGGAGTGTTGATGTATTTGTAACTTCAGAATGTATTCTTCCGTATATCTTATGTATTGTACCCCGATGTTTATTCCGGGAAGTGTCTATAATGTATTTAAGTCATGTCATGCCCCGATGTTCCTATCAGGAGATTCAATAATGTAAACAAGTCATGTCAAGTCATTGTGGGTAACCCTCCTATTGATCAAGGGTTAAAGTCCCCACAGTTGTGGGGCCCTAGGGCTATTAGACTCTCTTAGAGAGGTCGGCCCTAGTGAGTTATTGTCAAGTCGAGAATTACTATAAATAGAGAGTCAGCCTCTCTATTTATCACACATTCACTTACACTCAGTTGTAGCGCATAACTGAGAGAGACGAAGTTGTTGGGACAAGAGAGAGAGAGACTACTGTTGTCGAGAGATCATCTTACTATTTTTGGGGTTTTGCTTTTGGTGCTAATTCTATCTCTGAGGAAGTTGCGGGGTTTTCTCCTTTATGGTTTCCCCGAGGAAAAACATTGTGTCCATTGTCTCTTATGTTTGATTGATGTGCTCTTTATTCTCTCAATTAAATATCCTAATATAATTCTAGTTTAAATGATAAAAATCTAACATCATGGAATGCCCACATGGGTTATCTTCAGGAAACCCGCACTGTCCTTAACTATGCCCGCGGAGTTCTTTTAGGATGCCCGCATGGGCCTTTAGAATGCCAGCGGAAGACACATTGAAATGCCTACACAAGGGTCTTTTAAATTCCCGCAGGAAGTCTACAAAGATGCCCGCAATGGTAATAATGTGATGCCTGCATAGCCTTAATATTGATGCATGCAACCTCTTCCCCTTATCCACTTCATCATCCTTGTTTTCCTTTTGTCCATGTTCTTGTTTTTTCCATGTCACCCAAACCATGCCATCATTCTTGCTCATCATGTTATCTTCAAATGACCACAATATGGGTCATTTGGCTCATTACGTGTCCTAATTCCCACATCCAGAGTCCTTGTGCTTTGTGATCAATCATTGCTTGCTCATCCATATTTGTTTATGTCACTTTTTCAATTCACACCTTTATTGTCATAATATTGACTTGCTTGTCCTTCATTCTTGGTTGTCATTCTTTCCATCATCCATTTGACCTTTGTCATTAATGTTGTCATCAATGACAATCACAGATAACCATATTCATCATACTATCCATGTTGCCTTGTCAAATGTTGTAGATTGTTGTACAGCTTCTCCTACTGTACGATTACTACTATTCTCCCTGCTGCACAGATTTTGTCTTAAGCCCGTGCTATACGACTGCAAGAAAATGCCAAGGCACAAACAAGAAAAAAAGAAATGGAATCTCACTCACTTTTGGAATGATGCTCTTCTCAAAACTATGGTGAATAGTTTATCAAATCAGTGTGGTTATAAAGAGTTTAGTTTAGGGTTTTAGATGCTTCTATATAGGAAGTAGGCAAACTAAAAATTAATTTAAAAAAAAATTGTATTTTTGGGGCCAACAAGTCAAAAAATGAAATGGAAATGCGTCGTGCAGCACAAAAAAGCAGTTGAGACGTCGTCGGTCGTACTGTAAGACGTTTCCAAGTCCTGAAAATTTGTACAGTACGGTCAGCGACGTTTCGACTATGTTTCGTACTAGTACCTGCATTTTGGCGAGTTTCTGGTACTGGTATGACCTTCCAGATGGAGTTTCCTGCAATAGATATATAATTCCTTTGAGCTCGGGTGACATTAGATAATTAATTCCCCTATTCCATCGACTATATGCTACGAGGATTGAATATGCTAATAAGTCTCCCTCATGGTGGTCATGCGGAAGGGGACATGACATGTGCCAACTCTTTCTTGCACCATGCTCTGAACTTCTCAAAACTACATGTAAGTATCGTTACCCTATATAGCGTATGAGGTCATCACAAGGCTTGATTGACAAGTTGATGTAGTTGTTGAATGCCTTGGTTTTATGATGTCCTAGTTGATTGGCATATGGATAGGTTTTCTAGATGTGGATTGGTACTTAGTTATGGTGGTGATGGTTTCATTGGTTGATTGGTTAGTAGGGTACAATTCTCATCTTCCCCTTCTCTCGTGTTATTGACCATCACTTGGCTCTTGGTGGACACATATGTTGAGGCATTATCATGTGGTGATGGGGTTGTTCCGTTTTTCTAATGAGAGGTACCAACCTTCTATGAAGGTTAACATATTATTAAAATAATATATTGACCTTATAGTCTTATTTATATGATGCAGTTATACATAATATATTATTAAAATAAAAACACCATTTTAAATATTTATATTTATAATTTTATTCCATATCCAGTTGTATTGCATCTTTGAGATTTCTAACAATTGTTGTAGCCATATCTATCCCATTACATGCATCATTGTTATGGTTATTTAGGTTTAACAGCTAATTCAGCAGACAGGCTAGAAGTTGATGTTCACTAGCAATCAACCTCTTTAAAATGAGAAACATTTATTATATATTTATGGGAATATTTCATTTATTGTACAAATGCAGTTATATGTTTTTGAAGCGGATGGTTTTTGTATGTTTTCTTCTTAATGGTAACTGCATTATGTCAGGAATTATATTTACAATTTGTCTGAAGATTATGAACGGTAGTCTCTCCAAGTATGTAAAATTGTTGTTTTTTCATGAAGAGTCAATCTGAGAAGCAAATGTGTTTATACCTCTCACTCTCTTTCTAAAATTATTTCATTTTCATTTTAGATGGAATGGTTCAAAGCGTAATTTTAAGGCATTAAACTATCAGAGAATTCAAATGAAACGTCACAATCGGGTATGTATTTTTCCACTTGTGTTCTTGCTAGTATTGCATAAGAGATTTTATTCTTTCTTTATGAGATTAAATCGATTTTCTTTATTTTGTTATCAAGCCACATTCAATAGAGTTATATAACTAAGTAGCATGAGGGATGTTGCTTTTTTCAATTGTATAAATCTCCTATATATCCTATATATATATATATATTTTGTGCTTGCTTGTAATCTCAGGAGAGAACAACAGAAGAGCAAGATCATCTGATGAAAGCAACACTGAAAAAGGATGCAAAGTGTCATAAGAAGATTGAAGCTGCTAGTATTGAATATGACTATCCAGCCATTGTAAGTATGATATTTGTTGAAAAGAATCATTGTTTCCATATTAGGTGAGGATGGCATTGAGTTCTAAAATATATGAATGAATGATGTATCTATTGCAGACCAATGGCCTTCCACTTGTCCCTAAGAAGATCAAGTTTGCTGATGATGAAGAATGATGTTAACATGAGGAAATATCAGTTGATACAACCAGAGTTTAAGCATCATATCTATACCATTAGGTTTCTCAATAGAACTATCTATATACCAAGTTTGAGTCTTACAACATTATAGGTAGATGCCCCTTGTGTGTGAGGTCAACTGTAGAAAGTTTCTTATTAGTAAAAAAATGTCATTATCTTCTCGTTTTAGTGCTACAAATGAAATGGCATATTTAAATTACTATGATTTATTATTGTATCATCCAAATCACAATAGTGTTTTCTTAGGTTCTATAAGACAATCCACACACAGTGACTAAGTGACATGTGGAGGAAAGTGGTTCGAGTTTTATGGATATTCTATTGATGCCATGGAGCAAATGAAGGGTTCACCACTTTAATTTACAACAGTTTTGTGAAATGTGATATTTTACAACAGTTTTTATTAAATGTTATAATGTTGATTCAACACCATGTTGTTCATGGGTTTTTTTAGCAACCATGTGATGTCTAGTTTTAATTGTTGTTTGCAATCACTGTTATATAATTATAGGCAATCTATAGCAAGTTTATCTCTTCCAATTGCTACTACTAGTTGCAAACGTTTTGAACTGAGGCACATTGTATGCATCTATAGAAGCATTTTTAATACTATGATTGTTGTCTAGGTACTGCCTCGATTCCCATTTACTATTCATGAATCATTATAACAATCTTTATGAACTTAAATGTGTTAATATGTACAAGTCAGGTGTTGGATGCGGTAGTAATTTGACATCTGTTATGGGCCCTTGCCTATTGCAAGAGAATCATCTTTTAAAAAAAGGCAACATGCGGAGAAGTGTTGCATTTCAGTGCCTTTTAACTTGAAAAACGGTTTGCAGTTTTAATCAGTTCTAAGGAAATGTAAACTCTGGTGAAGAATGGCCAAAATATGGGCTACTTTAATTCCTATCTAGAATTGATGTGGTCGATTTTTTTCGCTCCAAGATTTTTTTTTTAATTTTTTTTTTTTTTTTTCAAATTTGTTGCTCTGCATGTTCCTGATTTTTTATTTTGTGGAGCCTGGACTCCTTCCAACTCCTCCTTGGAGCATTCTAACTCTGCTGCTGCTGATTACAAGAGGAGTTCGTTGTTGCTACAGACTGCAAGTGGAGTTCGTTGCTCTTTTTTAATTTGTCTTCACTCCCATCAAGAACTTATGCAGAGGGTTTTCCTTAAGACGGAGGTTGAGGCTGTTTCTATGCTTCACCAAGACTCTTGTGCTTAGATCCTTCGATCTTGAATACAGGCTACCAAAGCGAGATTGGTTTTCCTTCTATATTGGAGTTTGTTTCTTGATCTAGTTTAGTTTGGAGTTGTCTCTAGTTCTTGAAGATCACAGGAGTTTCAACATTTTTTGGCTCTTCTGCTTAGGTAGGATGGATGGAGGGGATCCCCCTGACCCTGGTGTAGCCTTCAAGAGAATGGAAGATTCAGGAAACAAGAGGAAATTATCCCATAACCAGCAATATTTTGTAAAGAAACTTCACAATATCCCCTTGGTAGCCCTTCCAGTGGATCAAACATGTCAAACTACTCTTAATATTGTTGATCGGGGTCTCATTTACCAATTCACCGGTCTTTGGCCTTCCCCTAAGACTATTGCAGGGTGGGTTCAAAGGAACTGGAAACCTCTCATTTCAGAAGACATTTGCAGCAACCTGATTGGTAAGGGATACCATCTTTTTCTTTTTGAAAATTCAGCTGATAGAGACTTAATCTTAAGAAACAGGCCATACTTCATGGGTCCTCAAGGGCTCTACCTGAACAAATGGACTCTAGATTTTGATCCAAACCAAGACACTCTCTCTATTGTTCTTGTTTGGGTTAGGTTTTCACATCTACCTCTCCATTGCTGGAACTCGGGAGCCCAAGAAGCTATAGGAAACACACTAGGGAAATACATTGATCGGGCTGACAGTAGAGTTCAGTATACCTGTGCCAGAATTTGTGTTGAAGTGGATTTGGAGGTAGGTCTACCTGAAGCTATTAATATGACTGTAGTAGACTGGTCTTATGTTCAAGAGATAGACTATGAGCAACTTCCCTTTAAGTGCGGATTTTGTCATGGTTATGGGCATTTTGCTAGAACTTGCAAGAAAAAAATTGAAGAAGAAGTTGATAAAAAAAAGGAGATCAATGGACCAAAGCTCAAAACCCAAACTCAACAAAGCAAGGAAATAAAGTCTTTGGACAAAGAGTAGAATTAGGGACAAGTAGCAAATCTCTTGGTCAGGACCAAAAAGAAAATGGAGCAGCTATGAAGGAACCATCAACTCAAAACAATTTTGCAGTATTGAGCATCCCAGAAGAACTAGTGCTTACTGTTCTTAAAGAGGGAGAAGTCCCTCTTTCTCCAATTCAATCAAATGTAGAATTTAGAGGCTCTGCTGAGCCAACTCTTAACATCCCCGTGGAAGGAAATTCTCCTACCTACGCAAAAATGGCAAAAAAAAAGAAACCTATTGACAGTTTTGGTTCATCTGAAGAACATCCAATAGAGAGATCATCCAAAAAAGGGTGAAAATCTCAAAAGACAGTTCGAGAGGAATAATTTGAACGTATTAAGATGCAAGGGAGTCAGCCAACTATAGAGATGTTAATTACAAGGAACACTTGGTCCAGAGGAGCTCCTAACCCCTCAATCAAATAATGAAATTGGTCTCTTGAAATTGCAGAGGGCTTAGCCAGTCTTCAAAAGTTTAATCTGTTAATGACCTTATAAGAATAGCCTCTCTAGACGTTCTTATGCTGCAAGAGACTAAAATTGATGAGGATAATCTTCTCTCTACTAGCTGCAAAAGATGGAAAACAAATGTTGTTAAGGTTGTGAGTGCCAGAGGCACTGCTAGTGGCATTGCTACACGGTGGTCAAAAAATTCTTTTTCTCTTGAAAATTCCGTTACTACGCAGCACTGGATCTTTACAAAACTATGTCATATTCCAAGTAAGCAATCTATCTGCCTCTTCAATCTTTGTGCACTGGTCAATACTCAGGAAAAATGAGCATGTTTAAATTCATTGGTATAATATATCGATTCTAACTATTGCTCAAATGTTATAGTCGCTCATGACTTAGATATAATTTTGAATGAAAATGAAAAATCAGGCAGCGTTTATGGGAGAGACCCTTTGCTAAAATTGGTGGATCAACCTATTTTATCATGGGAGCTGATAGATTTCAAACCAAAACATGGAAGGTACACGTGGTCAAATAATAGACTGGGTGCAACTCACATTTCTGCTAGACTAGATCGTTTTCTAGTGCAGAGCTCTTTGTTGTCTAATAAAAAAGTTATCTCCTCAAGTATTCTTCCTAAGATCACCTCTAATCATAAGCCAATACTGTTGTAGATCGAAGATGAAGAGGACCTTGGTCCAATCCCATTCTATTTCAGCTAGTGTGGAAAGATAGTGATGGATTTTTTAGTACTGTTAAAATGGCTTGGGACCTTCTAGTTGTTGGATCCCTGAATTTTGTTTGGGAGAGGAAGCTCATTAATACTAAAACAACGCTTAAGGATTGGGTAAAATATACTCAAAAAAATCCAATCAGTGAAAGGAGAGAAGACCTTCAAAAATTGGAGCAAATCCAACTTGAAATGGAAGAGACAGAAATTACTCTAGATTTACTTGAAAAAGAGAAAAAAACTCAGTTTAATTCCTTCCAAGCTTTCAGAAGAGAAGAAGAATATTGGAGACTCAAGTCTCAAAGTACTTGGTTGAAAGCTAGAGATAGGAATACCTCCTTCTTTCATAAGTAGTGCAGAGCCAAAATTTCTAAAAATAATATTTCAGAAATCTCCTCCGAGTCCGGAGAAATGGTAAAAGGATTTTCTCAAATCAAACAATTGGTTGAAGCTCATTTCTAGAAACTATATAGGGAAAAAGGCTCTTCTAACTCATATTACAACACTGTTTTTTTGTCTAATATTCCTAGTCTGGTTAGTGAGGAAGAAAATGAAGAGCTAATGCATCCTTTTATGGAACAAGAAATTATTGACGTTATATGGTCCATGAAGCCGGACATTGCTCCTGGCCTTGATGGATTCTCTATTCACTTTTATCGAATCTGCTGGACAGTCATTAGGAAAGACCTTCTCCGAATGGTAAAAGCTTTTCAAGCAAAAGCCAAAGTGGGTGGATGCACAAACTCCACCTTTCTCACATTAATTCCTAAAGAAGCTAATCCAAGCTAATCCATCCTCCTTTAATAGATTTAGACCTATTTCTCTATGTAATGCGTCTTATAAAATTATTTCTAAAATTTTCACAACTAGACTTAAGCCTTTGCTTGGGAAGCTGATTTCCCCTTTGCAAGAAGGGTTTGTAAAAGGAAGACATATTCTGGATAATTTTATTCAAGTGCAGGAAGTTATGCGTTCTAGTTTTATCTAGAAGGAAAAGGGCATACTTATCAAACTAGATATGGAAAATGTCTTTGATCGGGTAAAGCATTCCTTTCTTTTCTTTGTTTTACACTCTTTTAGATTTAGTTCTTCCTTTTTAAAATTGATCAAAGCTTGCATTAACAATCCTTGGCTAGCTCCATTAGTAAATGGCAGACCAACAAACTTCTTCCAAGCTTCCAAGGGTCTTCATCAAGGCTGTCCTTTATTGCCTTTCTTGTACATTCTTATGGTAGACTCTCTAAGTAGAAAGCTAGCCGCAGGAAAATTTGATGGGCTTATTCTAAGAATAACTTCAATAGCTGGAGTTGAAGCTATTAACCATGCTCTCTTCGCAGACGACACCTTGTTTTTGGGTGGAGCTTCCTTGAAAATGACAAGAGTCTTCTCTGAAATTATGCACCATTTTTGTATTATTTCTGGGGCTCTAATCAATAACCGTAAGAGTGTAGTGTACGGTTGGAATATAGATCAACCAAAAATGGATAAAAACTCACAGATCTTGGGTTTTCAAGGTTATGCCACTTGGGACAAGGTCAAATATCTGGGTCTACCTCTAAATTTGGGAAAAAATAATCCTTCTTTATGGCTGGAAATCGTAAATAAGATTAAAGCAAATATTGTTTCGTGGGGAGGTCACTGGCTTACAAAGGAAGACAAGGTTACTCTGATCAAATCAGTCCTTTCATCTATTCCTATTTACCAATATTCTTTACTCTTGGCACCTAAAGCTATTCTGGATCAGATTTCAAAACTGATCAGACACTTCCTATGGAGCGGTGGGAAAGGAAATCAGAACCGCATGCACCTAGTTAAGTCATAAATTATTAATAAACCTATTCCTGAAGGCGGTTTGCAAATCAAAGATCCATAAATGTCCAATTTAGCAATGGGTTGCAAATTATTATGGCAGTTGTTTTCCAACAAAAAGCATCTGGTTAGTCATCTCTTCTGGAAAAAATATCTACATGGAGGAACATTAACAAATCTTCAATTTGCAAACACCCCTAAAGGATCCAATATATGAAATTTATGCAAGAAAGGTCTTAATTTCTTTGTCCAGCATCTGTATCGAATCCCCACAACGACATAAATACTCTTCTGTGGGAGGAGAAAATTAATGGCCACGATTCATAACATAATGATGATTCTATTATGGAATTAAAAAAAATGATGAGCAAAGGAATTAATAGATTGTCCGATATAACTGAATGGGATGTCAATGAAAATTGGACCACTTGGTCCCTCCCCTCTCTGACAGATCGCGACCTAGCAAACTACTATGTTTACAAAAATCTATTTTTTGAAAAATTGGTTGGTCTCGCTCCAATTCATTGTGAATGCAAAGATATGTGGGGATGGGGAATAAATGGTTCCTATTCAACTGCAATTGGGTTCAAATGGATGTATTCAGCCCAACCTGGTTCTCCAGGCACACACAACGCAGCTTCGTGGAAAATGGTGTGGAATATGCCCAGTGTTCCAAAAATTAAGTTTTTCATTCGAATTATAATGCACTAGAAAATATTAACTGGAGAAAACTTGATTAATAGAGGTTTTTTTGGACCATATAGGTGCTGCTTCTGCCAACAATCTGATGAATCTACAACACACATTTTGGTTGAATGTGATTTTGCTCAAAAAGTTTGGGATCTTGTTCTGCTTGGGCTACATGTTTCTTTTTTTCCTTTATCCGTTGATCCTGTTACTCTATTTAAAAATTGGCAATCAAGGTATCCCGGTACTCTCTCTTCCAGTCATGTTTGGAGAAAAATCTGGTAAGCCATTCCAAAAGTCATTTGTGGGAAAATTTGGCTGGCTAGAAACAATTTGATCTTCAACAGCAAACTGCTGAAACTAGAAATTGTAGCATCAAAAGCTAAGGCTTTTCTCTTGGAAACAACAGGAAATCTTCGAATAGTCAGCACTAATTTAGAAGCCGAACACATTTGGCTCAGTTTGAAGATAGTGGATAAAATTCATAAGGGCTTAAGTAGGCCTGTTATTAAACCATATTGGCAGGTCAAACTTTTAGGAAAAAAAAATTCCAGATTGGTGGCAATCCAAACATAAAGCCTCAATTTTCTTTGATGGGGCGTCAAAAGGAAACCCGGGGAAAGCTGGGGCAAGGGGCTTGATTTTTTATCCAGGTGAAAAACTAAAAACTAGTTTCAGCTGGGGAATTGGGAAAACTACAAATAATCAGGCAGAATTATTTTCCCTCCTGGAAGCTTGCCAACTTGCAAAGGAAGCAGGCCATAATAACTTGCAAATTTTTGGAGATTCTGAGATCATCATCAAAACCTTAAATTCTGATTCAATGCTTAATTCTCTTATCGTGAATGGGATCATGCACAGGGTGCACTTTATTTTGATTGATTGTGATTTAGTTAACTCTTACCACATTCTTTGCAATTTGAACAAAATGGCAGATTTCAAAGCCAATCAAGGATGTCTTCTTCCTCCTTGTATGTTAACAATGAATGAAGGATCTTGTATAATGCATCCCATTCCATGACAAAAGTCTTTTGGATGTAAGAAGTTGGATTCTTCAGAACAATTTGTAATTGGGTGCAAGCCCAATCTATTCTTTTTTAAATAAATAATAATAATAATTGTTTTGGTTATAAAAAAAAGTCCTATCTAGGTTTGATTTCTTCAATGCCCTGGATTCCCTATCGATATTTAACAACAATATTCAAACTTAAGTATACATAACCAAAATTACTGCAAAGTAAAAATTGTAAATCTGCAAATGTTAGGATATTCCAGTTACATCATCTGTTTATTTAGTACTTTCTAATTGTATATGCAATGTGTAAAACAATGTCTAGACTCTAGATTGCATTCTTGTTTTTTAGAAGCAGAATTGTTTTCCAACTGTATCCCTGATTTTAGGGGCAATGTTGTCTGTACGTTTGTATATTCTTTATAAAAGAAAAGAAAACAAGGTGGACAACAATTTGTACCTTTAGAAAGTTTTTTTTTTGTGGTATGTGGGTCTTTCCTTGGTTGTTCTGTTATTTTGAATTTTATTTGCTGATGAATATATATGTGTTGTAGATTCTTCTCCATTTGTTGCAGGTTTCTATCAAGAGTTAACAATTGATATCATAGTGGTTGTTGGGTTCAAGGGGATGCCTTTGTTTCCAATATGAGGAAACTTTGTTCATGGCATCTTCGTTTGCCAAGGCTTTGTTTTTAGCTCTTGGTCAAGGTTCTATACATATTTGATTGTTGAGGTTAAGGAGCTCAAATCAGACAATGTTGTGTTGCTGCAAAATTTAGAGCAATGATTTTTCCATTTGGCATAGCTATCGTCAATGACGAGATGGGAAGATATTCTTGGTATATGAAATGGTATTTGTGCATTTGGAGATTGATAAATTCAATTGCTACAACTTCAATTTGTGGAAGTTGAAGATGGAATATATGCTTATTGAAAGAACGCAAAAAAGTCATCTCGAAGGACACTAAACTTGACACTGAAGTAGGGGGATCATAACAGAATGAATGATAAGGTCATTGCCTTGATTGGTCTTAATTTATTTGATTCTGTGTGAATGAATGTGTCTAGGTAAACTACAACAAAGAAGCTTTGATTTAAACTTGACTTATACGATACTAAATTCTTCATGAATTTGATATTCATGTGGAAGGAGTTGTATGGTCCCAAAGAAGCTTTGATTTAAACTTGACTTATATGAGACTAAATCCTTCATGAATTTCATATTCATGTGGAAGGATTTGTATGGTTCAAATCACCTTAACTCCTTCAATGCATTGCTTAATTGGATCAAGGCCATCATTGACGAAGTAAAGGACAGTGAGCAATGCATAGCTTCACTCTGTTGTCTTTTGAATTCTTGTGGGAATCTGACAGTTGCATCAATGGAGACACAAATGTATAGAATCTCAAGTTGGATTAGATCGTGGGTTGGTTGCTACTTTTGAAATAACATTGATAGAAAAGTGTTGGTGACTATGGGTCTCTTTAAGGAGCAAAATGGCAAGAGATCTAGTGTGAGGAAATTTAGATATAGAGGAAGATATGCCAGTGAAGGCAGGAAGCTACAAGTAATATGTTGGAGGTGTCAACAAAGAGTGCACAAGAATACAAGATGCAATGTCGATCCTTCGAAGGAGAAAGAAGCAAATAAGGAGGATTTGGTTATTGGGATCTTTGGTGTTGAGGGAAACATGTATCTCTCTTTTGCATTTTTGTTATTCAATGTCAATGAGAAAGCATGGTTGATTGACTTGGGAGCTTTCTTCTCTTTAGACACCTCACTGGGATTGGTTCGTGAATTGTGTTAGTTTTGGTAGCTTGGATATACTTATGTACCATGTGCATAAATGCATGGGTCTGAGTACATGCATCTTACTTGAGTGACATAAAGTACTTTATAATATGTTTTTGTAAAGTGACTTTATAAAGTTAAATTGATTTGTACTTTATAAAGCTAAGTTGTACTTTTTATTATTTTTGGGGAAGTGACTTTTTAAGAGAAGTGATTTTAATATAGTTCACAAATTAAGGGATTTAAGTGAACTTGTGATTTGTGGGCCAATATTTTATCTTGATCATGGAAGATAATTACCCTAAAATGAATAATAAAAGTGCTAGAGTGAAACTCATTTTAGACATTCCAAGAGTTTTTGAGAGAAGTATGAGGCACGTTTTTCAAGAGAAGAAGAGGATTTGAGCTAAGAAGAGGAAGGAGAGTGAGATGTGTAGAAGTGGGGTGTAGTTTTCAAGAGAGAAGAATGGCATGAATCCCAAGAAACTCAACATTTATTGCAACAAGAAGTTGGCAGTAGATTCTAAAAAGAAAGCAGAGGCACACATTCCAAGGAAACCCCAGTAGTGATTGCTGGTATGTACTATGACAAAGGAGGTTGTACTGTAGGGATTTGCAGAAGGCCATATTGTTGTCCTTGCACATAAATTGAGGGTGATGTTTATGCACAAATATCGAGATGACAGATTTGCTTGGTAAGAGTTTTGCTGCCTGCTCATGAGAATGTTGTAGCTGTGTTTGATTTGCTTCCAAAGAGGAAGATTGTATAGTGGTTCGTATAGTTGTTCTTGTGCACATATTTCGAGAAGGTTTTTGTAGGTGATTTTGGGAAATGTTTTGGCACACATTTCGAAGGGTTGTTGGTACATATTTTTTGTTTGTACTGGTTTTTTATGCTGCAACATTCTACTACTGTAAATCTCTGATATTTTTCGGAGGAGCTTAATAATTTTTTCTTGGCTGGTTTTCCCCTTAGGGGGGATTTTCTAGGGCTCTCGACAAAATTTCCAATGTCTTAATGTCATTTACAGTATGTTGTTTCACATTTATTTTCGTTGTTAAATGTACTTAGTTACAAAATATCAGCTTACAATGACATGAAAAGAGTATGCATGTGATGTGTGATGAATTTCATGACTGTAGAAAACCGTTATAAGAGGTTAGGTAAGTGTGTGGGTTGTGTTAAGTCTTAATTTTAACATGGTATCATAGTTAGGGATCTGATAGTGTTTCAATGGGTTGTTTTGTGGCAGTTGTTTGCAAGTGAGTTTTGTTTATTGGTACAACTAACTAGTGATTTTTGACACAATGGACGACAAGTGATTTGCTGAGATTTCGAGTTGTTTTTGGTTGGTTCTTGAAAATGTTTGTAACCTTTGACTTACGGTTTGAGGATAGGCTTGCGGGAGAGTTCAAATTCATTCCATGGAAGGAGATAGTCACTTTACTTCTAGAGGAATTTGAGTTATGGGACATAACCAAGGAAGTTGTCACGATTCTAACTTCTGTCGACAAGTTGGTTGAGTACAATAAGAAGGATGTGAAGGAAAAATGTCGTCTTCTTGAAATAGTTAAAGACCACTTGATACCTCATGTGACCGGTAAAAAGAATGCCTATGAGAGGTGGGTTTCTTTGATAAAGTTGTTTTAAAGCAATAATCAAAACCAGAAAATGGTTTTGAGGGAGAAGTAATGAAACACTAAGGTGACCAAGACCAAGAATGTCACATCATACTTGACTTGAATTTCACAAGTACATGATGAGTTGGGCGATTTTGGTGAGATAGTAGGAAAAAAAGAGTTGGTGAGAATTGCCTTGAATGGTTTCTCACAACCTTGGTAGGATTTTGTACGAGCAATTGTTCCCAGAGAGAACATGTCAACATGGACAAGACTTTGGGATGACTTCGTATAGGAGTTGAGACCAAACTCCATTCATGCTAGTAGAATGGTGATGACAAGTAGGATGTGTCCCTTTTAGCTAAGGGAAAGAAGAAGGGCTTGAGCAGAGGAACCAAGTCTGAGACGGACATGAGCAAAGTTAAGTGTTTTGCTGGTCAGAAGTTTGGTCACTATGTAGATCATTGTCCTAGCAAGAAGAGAGGCAAGAAGAAGGACGAGACAGAGTAGGTAGTTGTAGCATTAGCTGAAGAGGAGTACACCAAGAGGTTTGTGAAATAGTTCTCATTTGAGAGTCTTGTCTTGGGTAGCAGTGTTGCCGAGAGTCCGAACACCAGTGCATGGTATGTGGACTGTGGGGTAACACACCACATGAGAGGAACACGGGTTGTATTCCTACAGTTGGCAGATATTGATAGTGTTATACTTGCAGAGGATGTGTTTGACGCCACCCATGTAGAAGGAGTTGGTTGTGTTGGATACCTTTCCCCTCCCCTCTTCTCCTTGCTTTCCCCTCTCCCCCAGACTCCCCGAGCCCCGCGCCCCGCTCACCGAACCACTCTCACAATCGGCTGCGATTCTCAAAATAGCGTTGCCATGAAGACGCGGGTCTTGGGTGGATGAGGTTTCTGTAGGAGATTTTGGTACATATTTTTTGTTTGTATCAGGTTTCTATGCTTCAATATTTTAATGTTGTAAATCTCCAATATTTTCCTAAGAAGCTTACTATTTGTCTCTTGACTGTTTTTTCTACAGAATTAAACCAAATTTCCAGTGTCTTAATGTCATTTACAGTCTGTTGTTTTACATTATTTCCACTGCCAAATGTACTTAGTTACAGAATATCAACTTACAATGACATGAAAAATGTATGCATGTGATGTGCGATGAATTTCATGACTATTGAAGACTATTATCAGAGGTGAGCTAAGTGTGTGGGTTGAGTTAAGACTAAATTTTAACATGGTATCAGACTTAGGGCTTTGATAGTGTTTCAGTGGATTGTTTTGTGGCAGTTGTTTGCAAGTGCGTTATTGTTTGGTACATTGTTATATACATAAAATAAAATATATAATGTTTAAATTATATATATATATATATATAACCAAAATTTTAAAAAAACAAATTAATATGACCTATCGTGACTACATGAACAGTCACGATAAGGTTTATATAAGCCCAAAAGGCCTATTGTAATTGATATATCAGAGAATTTTTTATTAAATACATTTTTATTAGACTAGTGTTTGTTTTTTGTCATTTCACTAGTATTGGAGCTGCGCGGTTCTCGACTGCTCAAGTTTCAACATTTGGTTGCTACTCCATTCTTCCCATCTCGTTACTGCTCTTACTCACATTGCTCTTTCCCATTCATATGTAGTTCTCTCCACACACCAGGTTCAATCGCACCCGTCCCAGTCCTTCCCTCTACAACCGTATCTCCACTCTTGCTACCTCTCTACACCATTTCCAACCCCCATACTCTTCCCCTCTCACGTCCCTCCACCACCGCGTCCCCTCTTCCTGCTCCAGGCCACCATACAATTCATTATCCATGTTACCTCCACTCCCTCCCACATTCTTCTCCGACGATGACGCTCTCCTCCCACAACTCCTATACTACTACATATGGGTCAAAAGTCCCATGAAAGTTTGCCACGAAATAGTTAAAATCATTGCTTTCGTGGAAAAACAGTTTTAATTTGTTGAAAATTTTGAAAAATTTCCCGATGTTCGTCGCTATTGCAATGAAATTTTAATAGTGTTTCTATAGCAACAAAAGGTAAACGTGGCTATTGCGACAAAATGTTATTCTTTGTCGCTATTGTGACGAAATTTTATGCTCCATTTATATTGTGACGAAAAACCGTGGCTATGGAGACAAAATTAATTTGCATGGGGGTTAGTCTTGGACTTGGTGGGGAATTTGGGTTAGGGATTAGGAATATGGTGGTTATTTATGGGTTTGATCATGTAGTGATATGTATATAGTATCATTCAACTCATAGTGTGTATGGAGCTTGGCTCCATTTTGATGGGGCATGGTCTTGAACTTTGTAGAATGCTTGGGATAAGGATTCACCATACGGTGGTTAATCTTGGGTTTGATCATGTAGTGATATGCATTGCATGTGAGGCCAATGGCATATTTTTTTCTCCAATGAGCAATGAGCACTAAAACTTGGGACAATAATTGATGGTTTAATAACATGGCCAAAGTCCCATATATTTGTTTTAAGGATTATAAGTGGATAATAGTTTGGGATTTTTATTGACTACTAGATATTAAAAGGGATAAGGAAAAAGGTTTATGCCATGAACTTAGTGGTTGGGAGATTATTAATATATGAAAAGCAATATCTAGAAGAAAGGAAATAAACTTTTAGTGGCAAGGCCATGGACCAAACAAAATTTTAATGAATTGTATGTTGAATTGTGCATCAATATTGAAAATACATAGCATCATAAGGAAAATGATACCATAATAAAATACCACCTTCACATCCAAGGAATGATTCTAAAGGTGTTTTTTTTATGATGGATACACAAATATTTTGTGGCCTTCCGTTTACCTTGTCACATGCATGCAACATTTCATTTGTCATGTGGCTTGAGTGATAAAATCATAACCATTCTATTGTTAAAACTAAGTGTTGTGTATGCATTTTCTTTGAAGTTGGTCTTGTCATTCAATCAACCTACAACCTATTCCATCGTGTGTATCATAAACACCAAACTATTATGCATCCATTATTAGAAAACCATATGAAAATCTAGATTTAATTCATAAGACTCTGTGGCATTCCTAAGTGGCAATAGTACTTGAGATGACATTGAACCAACGAAGAAATATATATTGAGAGTAAAGGATGAAGATATTGGGGAAACAATTTGATTAAGGCCTAAAACAACATGCAAATATTTTAAAAGGTAGCTTCTGAACACTTTGTTAGCTTTTCTCCATTGACCAAAATGGTTGTCAATAGTCCCATGTTAAAGGTTCACCTAAGTGCTTTTCATCTTTGATTTTATAATATACCTTTTTTCTTTGCTTATTCAACATCCTTCACTATATTTTATAATTATTTGATGTGTTATATCCAATTCTTGTGCATGTCCATGGATATCTTCCTTTTTCCATCATAATTTGCAAATAAATGGAAGATTGTGTTGACCAATATAGAATCCATGGACAAATCATACCAAAAGAAGTTGAATATTGGTTTGAAATTTCAAATTATTATTTTATAGTATGGTGTTTTCTAGACTATGACATCCTACTCATACATTATAGTCATTTTTCATAGTTGATCCATGACAAGGAAATCACTCATCCTATGCTTGTCTTAGTAAAAAAGTAAGGGATTTTAAAAAAAATAGGGGCTTGCCACATCTTCAAAGTTCACCTAAGTAATTTCCATATTTTCTTTTATGCTCCACCTTTTCTATTCCACTTCATTTACATCCTTCACTAGCTCATGTAATTCGTTTACCTTTTATGTTTAGGGCTTGTGCATGTTCATGGTTATCTTACTTGTTGTTTTTTATTGTAATGTGTGTAAATAGATGAAAGTAATATAGGTACAATGGTTGAAAAAACATGTCAAATTTGTGGTGGAAGGAATTGGGGATTGGTTCAAAATGACTTATTATTCACATCTCTGAGTATGTTTTTTTAGATTACATGATAACACTCTCAAATTTCATTTGAGGTGAAATAACTATTTGGGTGGTCCACCAACAAGTATACATTGTGAATCAATATTTCACAAATATTGATAAAGTAGTACGTTATCAACCACTACAAACATATGCATGGGAGTATTTTCCCATGTAGAAGAAAATGTTGTTGAAACCAATTTGATTAATACCAACTTTATGATTATGAACATGGATCATGAGACCCTTTATATAGGATAATCAATGTCTATTGTTTGAAAGGGTTTGGATGGTATCAGGATCACTTGCATAAGCAAGGCTTCCAAATCAAGTGATGTAATGATAGCAAAAAAAAAGTCATCGTTTTGAATGAGTCAAAGACTAGGTTAACCAACAAAGTCATAGAAGTTTTC
>LPNX010661884.1:348319-411773 GCA_001517045.1 Pseudotsuga menziesii | reverse complement strand
CAAATCATCGTCATCGTCATCATATCATCATATAACAAATATATATTAACAAATCCTTGCTCATTATGTATAATAACATCAATCATGTCTTTGCCCAACATATAATGTTATTAAACTGGTCTTATTCCTAAATTGTATTAAAATTTAGAGGCTAATGTATCCATCCCTTTACAACATAAATTATTTTTATTAGCCAAGGGTTATTATGAAGTGGCTAAGGGATTGGTGTTTTACAATTTAGGCACTTGTATTTACACCTTTGGTTTATAATTTATTATTTTGGTTTTTCATCATGTCGTTTAATTCATCATATTGGTTTTTCCTTTGTTCAGAAAACAACCCTTTGAATGCTTCATTTTCCATTTGCATCACGAGGAGGAGGGTTTGGGGGTTCTGGATTCATTCCATACCTCCCCTCTACTCGACCCATGCGATTTCAAAATGTACAACTTGTTTTTCCCTATGCCAGTTACACCAACCCAACAACACCTATAGTAGCATATAGGCTCGTTCAAGAGTAAGCTACAGACCTTGTTCTAGGACCATCCTAAAACCAATTGTAGGCTTAGGATGACTTCAACAATGATGAGAATGAAGAATTTGAATGATATTGTAGCAATGTTGGATTCTAGGAGGTAATATGTCATGAGAACCTCTTGTTGCATAATGTATTATGTTTACGTTTATTTAGTTATGTTTAAACCATCGTCATCATCATCATCTTCTTCATCATCATCATTGACATCATCATCACCATCTTCATCATCATCGGCATCATCATCTTCATCATCATCTTCATCATCATCATCATCATCATCATCATCATCATCATCATCACCATCATCACCATCATCATCATCATCCTCATCGTCGTCATCATCACCATGATCATGATCATGATCATCATCGACATCATCATCATCATCATCATCATCATCATCATCGCCATCATCATTGCCACCATCATCATCATCATCGTTATCATCATCATCACCATCATCATCACCATCATCATCATCATCATCGCCATCATCATTGCCATCATCATTGTCATCATCCTCATCATCACCATCATCATCATCATCGTGTCCATCATCGTCATCACCATCATCATCATCACCATCATCCTCATCATCATCATCATCATCATCATCCTCATCGTCGTCATCATTAGCACCATCATCATCATCATCATCGACATCATCATCATCATCATCCTCCTCCTCATCGCCATCATCATCTTCATCACCATCTTCATCATCGAAATCATCATCATTGTCATCATCATCATCATTGACATCATCATCATCATCATCATCGTATAATAACAAATATATATATTAACAAATCATCATCATATCATCATATATAGTAACAAATCCTAGTTCATTATCTATAATAACATCAATCATGTCTTTGCCCAACATATAATGTTATTAAACTGGTCTTATTCCTAAATTGTATTAACATTTAGAGGCCAATGTATCCATCCCTCTACAATTAGCCAATGGTTATTACAAAGTGGCTAAGGGATTAGTGTTTTACAATTTAGGCGCTTGTATTTACACCTTTTGTTTATATTTTATTATATTGGTTTTTCATCATGCCGTTTAATTCATCATACCATTTAATTCATCGTATTGGTTTTTCCTTTGTTCAGAAAACAACCCTTCGAAGGATTCATTTGCCATTTGCATCATGAGGAGGAGGTTTTGGGGGTTCTGGATTCATTCCATACCTCCTTTATGCTTGGCCCATGCTATTTCAGAATGTACAACTTGTTTTTCCCTGTGCCAGTTACACCAACCATAAGCAGTTTACCCAACAACACCTATAGTAGCATATAGGCTCGTTCGAGAGTAAGTTGTGTTGGGTTTTTATCAATTAGACAGTATTATCTTAGGATCTTATCTGAGAGAATAACATGCACAACAATCAATCACAAGAGATAAGAGACACAAATATTTTCCTCAGGGAAACCATAAAGGAGAAAGCCCCGCAACTTCCTCGGAGATAGAATAAGCACCAATGGCAGCAGTAAAACCCAAAGACAGTAAGATGATCTCCGACAGTTGTTCTCTCTCTTATCCCAGCTCCTTCTCTCTCACTCATGTGCTACAACTGAGTGTGAGTGACTGTGTGATAAATAGAGAGGCTCACTCTCTATTTATACTAGTTTCCAACTTGACAATAATGTACCAGGGTCGACTTCTCTAGGAGAGTCTAATAACCCTAGTTCCCCACAACTGCGGGGACTTTAACCCCTGATCAACAAGGAGGGTTAACCTCTATGACTTTACATGACTTGTTTACATTATTGATTCTCTTGATAGGAACATTGGGGACTAATCAAATACAATATATGAAATACATAAGTGAATACATTCTGAAGTTACAAATACATCAACAAGCCACAAACCCGGTTCCAGGACCATCCTTAAACCAATTGTAGGCTTAGGGAATCAAATAAGGACCATCCTTAAGTTCATGAATGAGAGTTTCATAAATTTTACAAAAGACATGAGGTAGATGATGCAACTACAAACCCAAGGCAAAAGGACCATGCACACTATGTTGGATACAACAATCCACAACCCTAAAAATTTTAAGGAGGAAGAAAAAAATGTGAACGTTTGGGGAATAAGAGGTAACGCCCCTCCAAACTTTTCAACTCTATGATGATCATCGCCATCATCATCCTCATCATCATCATTATAATCACAACCATCATCATCGTCGTGTCCACCATCATCACCATCATCCTCCTCTTCCTCATCATCCTCATCGTCGTCATCATTAGCATCATCATCATCATCATCACCATCATCATCACCACCATTATCATCATCATTTGCATCATTGTCATCATTAGCATCATTGTCGTCATCATTAGCATCATCGTCATCATCATTAGCATCATCGTCATTGTCATCACCATTGACCTTTGATCATCCTCACCATCATCCTCAACATCATCATCATCCTCATTGTCATCATCATAATTAGCATCATCATCATCACCACCATCGTCATCATCATCACCATCATCATCATCTATCTTGTCACAATTAGCAAGCCCTAGTCAAGGGAGTTACGATTTGTGAGTGATAAAAACAGTATCCAGTATCCCTTTGGGCCTTGTAGAGGGGTGATGGTGAAAGATCTAGGTTTTATGGTGATGGATTGAGATTTATTGCTATGAGGTTATACTCAAGTACTTTTTCTTACCTCATGTTTGTAGTAAACAAACTGGCCACATATGTCTTTTCAATAATTGCTTTATCCTTTAAGAGTTGTAGTTTGGGTGTAAATTATTCAATAAATTTTGCAAGGTAATGGTAACTTTATAAAGGGGACTATTAGTGATGCAGATTTTTTTTTTGGCCATAGGAATAAATCACTGGAGATGATTACCTTGGAAAGGTTTGGGTTCAAATTCAACAAACTACCACTTAACCTAAAAGTAGACCTAACATCACGCAAACTAGATATACTAATAACGTGTGACTTAGAGAGGTCAATACATCCCAATCAAACCCAACGTGGACTTTCTATCCCAAGAGTTTCAAATATTGCATACTAATTTTCTTTCAAGTGAAAGGATTTTAGCTCCCATGTGGCTTAAATCGAGGGTTATATGAAAACAAATTTCAATTTAATTCTATTTCCTGCTATGTAGTGAGGTGAGAAGTTTTTAACGGTCTGGATTACTTTTACACACTGTCGTAATCTGGACCATTGATCTTTTCCGAGCTTAATACATCCACATGTTTACGACTCGCTGGTTTCTTGCTGTCGACCTGGTTCATGGGTTTGGTGGGGTTCGTTTGTGAAGGCGGAACAACTACATAGGCATCCATTGATCGAGGTACTGAATGTCTTAGTTCCATTTAGAATGGCTAGCCTACTGTCTGTGTTAGGAATGCGCAGTTTTTTGTTTGAGTGGTTGTAAGTAATGTATGTCTAATTGTTTTCTCGATTTAAGGTTTTATGTAATAGTTTCATCTTGCTAGTCATTTGAGGTATATGCTATAATATTATGGTCAAATATTTGTATGCGTGGATAGTCGCTACTGCTAGTCCTTCGAACTTAGAGGGTTTTGAAAAATTATATTCAACAAACATATAAGTGCTAGGGCTTTACCGGATATATTGCATACTAATTTTCTTTCGAGTGAAAGGGTTTTAGCTCCCATATGGCTTAGATCGAGGGTTATATGAAAACAAATTTCAATTTAATTCTATTTCCTACTATGTAGTGAGGTGAGAAGTTTTTAATAGTCTGGATTGCTTTTACACACCGTCGTAATCTGGACCATTGATATTTTTCGAGCTTAATACATCCACATGTTTATGACCCACTAGTTTCTTGTTGTCGACCTGGTTCGTGGGTTTGGTGGGGTTCGTTTGTGAAGGCGAAACAACTGCATAGGCATCCATTGATCGAGGTACCGAATGTCTTAGTTCCATTTAGAATGGCTGACCTACTGTCTGTGTTAGCAATGCGCAGTTTTTTGTTTGAGTGGTTGTAAGTAATGTATGTCTAATTGTTTTCTCGATTTAAGGTTTTATGTTATAGTTTCATCTTGCCAGTCATTTGAGGTATATGCTATAATCTTATGGTCAAATATTTGTATGTGTGGATAGTCGTTACTACTAGTCCTTCAAACTTAGAGGGTTTTGAAAATATATATTCAACAAAAATATAAGTGCTAGGGATTTCCCGGATATATTGCATACTAATTTTCTTTTGAGTGAAAGGGTTTTAGCTCCCATATGGCTTAGATGGAGGTTTATATGAAAACAAATTTCAATTTAATTCTATTTCCTACTATGTAGTGAGGTGAGAAGTTTTTAACGGTCTGGATTGCTTTTACACACCGTCGTAATCTAGACCATTGATCTTTTCCGAGCTTAATACATCCACATGTTTACGACCCGCTGGTTTTTTGTTGTCAACCTGGTTCGTGGGGTTCGTTTGTGAAGGTGGAACAACTGCATAGGAATCCATTGATCGAGGTACTGAATGTCTTAGTTCCGTTTAGAATGGCTAGCCCACTGTCTTTGTTAGGAATGCACAGTTCTTTGTTTGAGTGGTTGTAAGTAATGTATGTCTAATTGTTTTCTCGATTTTAGGTTTTGTGTTATAGTTTCATCTTGCGAGTCATTTGAGGTATATGCTATAATCTTATGGTCAAATATTTTTATGCGTGGATAGTCGCTACTGCTAGTCCTTCGAACTTAGATGGTTTTGAAAAATTATATTCAACAAAAATATAAGTGCTAGGGCTTTACCGGATATATTGCATACTAATTTTCTTTCAAGTGAAAGGGTTTTAGCTCCCATACAGCTTAGATCGAGGGTTATATAAAAAAAAATCAATTTAATTCTATTTCCTACTATGTAGTGAGGTGAGAAGTTTTTAACGGTCTAGATTGCTTTTACACACCGTCGTAATCTGGACCGTTGATCTTTTCTAGCTTAATACATCCACATGTTTATGACCCGCTGGTTTCTTTTTGTCAACCTGGTTCATGGGTTTGGTGGGGTTCGTTTGTGAAGGTGGAACAACTACATAGGCATCCATTGATCGAGGTACCGAATGTCTTAGTTTCGTTTAGAATGGATGGCCTACTGTCTATGTTAGGAATGCGCAGTTTTTTGTTTGAATGGTTGTAAGTAATGTATGTCTAATTGTTTTCTCGATTTAAGGTTTTATGTTATAGTTTCATCTTGCTAGTCATTTGAGGTATATGTTATAATCTTATGGTCAAATCTTTGTATGCGTGGATAGTCGCTACTGCTAGTCCTTTGAACTTAGAGGGTTTTGAAAAATTATATTCAACAAAAATATAAGTGCTAGGGCTTTACCGAATATATTGCATACTAATTTTCTTTCGAGTGAAAGGGTTTTAGCTCCCATATGGCTTAGATCAAGGGTTATATGAAAACAAATTTCAATTTAATTCTATTTCCTACTATGTAGTGAGGTGAGAAGTTTTTAACGGTCTGGATTGCTTTTACACATCATTGTAATCTGGACCATTGATCTTTTCTGAGCTTAATACATCCACATGTTTACGACCCACTGGTTTCTTGTTGTCGACCTGGTTCGTGGGTTTAGTGGGGTTTGTTTCTGAAGGCGAAACAATTGCATAGGCATCCATTGATCGAGGTACTGAATGTCTTAGTTTCATTTAGAATGGTTGGCCTACTGTCTGTGTTAGAAATGTGCATTTTTTTGTTTGAGTGGTTGTAAGTAATATATGTCTAACTGTTTTCTCGATTTAAGGTTTTATGTTATAGTTTCATCTTGCTAGTCATTTGAGGTATATGCTATAATCTTATGGTCAAATCTTTGTATGCGTGGATAGTCTCTACCGCTAGGCCTTCGAACTTTGAGGATTTTGAAAAATTATATTCAACAAAAATATAAGTGCTAGGGCTTTACCGGATATATTGCATACTAATTTTCTTTCGAGTGAAAGGGTTTTAGCTCCCATATGGCTTAGATCGAGGGTTATATGAAAACAAATTTCAATTTAATTCTATTTCCTACTATGTAGTGAGGTGAGAATTTTTTAACAGTCTTGATTGCTTTTACACACTGTCGTAATCTGGACCATTGATCTTTTCCGAGCTTAATACATCCACATGTTTATGACCTGCTGGTTTCTTGTTGTCGACCTGGTTCATGGGTTTGGTGGGGTTTATTTGTGAAGGCGAAACAATTGCATAGGCATCCATTGATAGAGGTACTGAATATCTTAGTTTCGTTTAGAATGGCTGGCCTACTGTCTGTGTTAGGAATGCATAGTTTTTTGTTTGAGTGGTTGTAAGTAATGTATGTCTAATTGTTTTCTCGATTTAAGGTTTTTTGTTATAGTTTCATCTTGCCAGTCATTTGAGGTATATGCTATAATCTTATGGTCAAATATTTGTATGCTTAGATATTCACTACTGCTAGTCCTTCGAACTTAGAGGGTTTTGAAAAATTATATTCAACAAAAATATAAGTGTTAGGGCTTTAACGGATATATTGCATACTAATTTTCTTTCGAGTGAAAGGGTTTTAGCTCCCATATGGCTTAGATCGAGGGTTATATGAAAACAAATTTCAATTTAATTCTATTTCCTACTATGTAGTGAGGTGAGAGGTTTCTAACGGTCTAGATTGCTTTTTCACACCATCGTAACCTGGACCATTGATATTTTCCGAGCCTAATCCACATGTTTACAACCCGCTGGTTTCTTGTTGTCGACCTAGTTCGTGGGTTTGGTGGAGTTCGTTTGTGAAGGCGGAACAACTGCATAGGCATCCATTGATTGAGGTATTGAATGTCTTATTTCTGTTTAGAATGGCTAGCCTACTGTCTGTGTTAGGAATGCGTAGTTTTTTATTTGAGTGGTTGTAAGTAATGTATGTCTAATTGTTTTTTCGATTTAAGGTTTTATGTTATAGTTTCATCTTGCCAGTCATTTGAGGTATATGCTATAATCTTATGGTCAAATCTTTGTATGCGTGGATAGTCGCCCCTGCTAATCCTTCGAACTTAGAGGGTTTTGAAAAATTATATTCAACAAAAATATAAGTGTTAGGGCTTTACCGGATATATTGCATACTAATTTTCTTTCGAGTGAAAGGGTTTTAGCTCCCATATGGCTTAGATTGAGGGTTATATGAAAAAAAAATCAATTTAATTCTATTCCCTACTATGTAGTGAGGTGAGAGGGTTTTAACGGTATGGATTGCTTTTACACAGCATCGTAATCTGGACCATTGATCTTTTCTGAGCTTAATACATCCACATGTTTACAACCCGCTGGTTTCTTGTTGTCGACTGGGCTCGTGGGTTTAGTGGGGTTCATTTGTGAAGGCAGAACAATTGCATAGGCATCCATTGATCGAGGTACTGAATGTCTTAGTTCCATTTGTTGGAGACATTTACCAACATACACACTCTTTTTGGTCAAATTGACCTAGTTAAACCACTATCCTAGGTATTATTGACATAAATTGACATCAGTGGAGCATTAATTGACATCATCCAATCACACCCACGCCTACCTTCAGTCAAGGAGGCTAACTTAGCCTTCTCCTACATTCACGGAGGCTAACTGGATCACTCTAGGGGTGATCTGAGTGATATTAATGCACCTAATAGCTAACTGATGGTTACAATCAGTTAATAGGGCAGTGAAGGTGCCTCCTTTCATTTAATTGATTGTTTAATGATTAATTAATGAACTGGAGTCAACAGGGGTGCCTCCAACCACTTCTGGTGCTCTGTTACACTTCAGTTAACCTCATCGGGGTTCATTGGAGTCATTAATGTGCTAGCACTTGATGGTTGGCTTGTTGTGACATGTGTATGACCTCTTTCAGTTAAGACTCAGTCATTTATTGCACTTCGACTTCAGTTACGGCTCAGTTGAGTCAATTAGGGTTTTGATCAGTGGTTAACTTGAGGGTTGATTGTGGCTTACATTCAGTTAAGCTAGACTCACTCATTCAATTCGATTGACCTCCTTGAGGATTCGAATTGCTCATTCATTCATGCTTGTAGCATGACATTGTATTGTATTATCATTCTTTCATCTGATTATACAGAGCGGCTACCCATTTTGTAGACCGATTACACCATTTCATGAGTTATTTGTTGATTAATCTTTGATGAGACTGATGTTTAGTCCCTAGATCAATGTACAAGATTAATAAGGTATCAAAGGTCACGGCGGGACGAAGCTCTATCTCTCAAAAACAAGATTTTTGACAGATTTCTGCATGAAAATTGAGCAATAGCTCAAAAATCCAGCACTGCACCAGAAGCCAAGGCTTACCACATAATACCCCAAGTAAAGAACTTGTTGATCAAGCTTGCTAGATTGACTATGCTGGGTGTGATGAAAGCCTAAAATGTGTAGGCTATCCGACCTTACATTTCCCTTTCTGTTTTGGTTTTCAGGTTTTCTACAGGTGAAGCATTCGCTCCAGCAGATCCAGATGGCCTCCTTAGTAGATCTTTTAACTCCATAGAATTTCCACTCATGGAAAGGTGATATGGAGATTCAACTGCACTCCAGAGAACTCTTTAGAGTCACCATGGGCACCGAAGATGAGCCTACTTCTGCCATAGAAAAATCAAGATTCTTGAACAAGAAGGATGAAGCCTTCGGTTTCTTGTGCCTCTCTATTTCCCAGGATCTTCTTTTCCATCTTGCAGGATTGAAGAATCCAAAAGAAATATGGGAAAATTGGAAACTCTATATGGAAAGCATGATGACTTGAGATTTTACCAGCTCGAAAATGAATTAATGTCTCTCCATCCCTCCAATTTTGAGACTCTGAA
The DNA here is from genome assembly GCA_001517045.1 of Pseudotsuga menziesii. Taxonomy (NCBI): domain Eukaryota; kingdom Viridiplantae; phylum Streptophyta; class Pinopsida; order Pinales; family Pinaceae; genus Pseudotsuga; species Pseudotsuga menziesii. The sequence continues at coordinate 402,422 of LPNX010661884.1, read as the reverse complement.
TGAATTTTTCACAAATTTCAAGCATACTGTTTTACTCTTGAAGCAATGCAAAGTGGATAAGGAGGATGATCAGCTCATCCTCACCATACTATCCAAACTTAGGGCTGATTTTTCAGTTTTTGTTTCTACATTCCATGCGGGGAAGCTCACAAGCCTAGGATGGAAGATGCCTACACTCAATGCCTTCATTGAGTCCCTAACAAGTGAACATGACAAGCTTGTCCAGATGGGGATCATCAGATCTTCCCGTGATCAATCGCTCGATGTCTCGGGGCCCAAATTTTTGAAGGGTAAAGGAAAGCAGCAAAAGAACCCAAAAACTAAATTTGATGCTCATAAACCTAGAGTTGAAAACCAGCAGCATGATGAGTCTTCCTACTCAAGGAAGAACAAAGGAAAAGGGCACCATGGCAAGGAAAAAGTCAAGTGTTATTATTGCGAGAAGGGATTCCACCCTGAACATGCCTACATGAAGAAGAAGCTTGATGAAGCAACCCCTCTCCTTGAGAGAAATCACATCAATATTCCAGAGAGCTTTCGAAGGAGAGATCAGCAAGATCGGGAACCACAGCATGAAAAAGGTCATGCCCCCATGGCAAGCACTTCGAAGTCCAAAGCACTCATGATTGATTATGGAGCTTTGAACCACATGATGGCTAAAAGAGACTCCTTTTCATCCTTGGAGACCAGCAAATCCATCCCCATCCACATGGGAGATGACTCCACCATCATTTCAGAAGGACAAGGTACTGTTGATCTTGAAAATGGCTTTTTTTCAAATGTTTTGTATGTATCGTATCTGGCATCAAATCTACTTAGTGTTTATCAGACGACACATACAGAAGTGCCTAAGAGAGTTTCTTTCGGCCCAAATGATGTTGAGATAACAGAAATTGCATCCGGGAAACTCATTGCTAAAGGCCTTGCAAAGCATCATGCAAAAGCCTATGAGTTCTCTCACTTTGTTGCAGATGCAAAACCCACCGCTTTGCTAACTCATGGAAATGAGGTTAGTAGGCTATGGCATGAGAGGTTTGGCCATCTTAATTTCAAATCTTTACAGCAATTACAGAAAAACTCCATGGTTGAAGGCCTCCCAGTCATCAAAGCAACCATGGGAATTCGCAAGGGTTGTATGATTGGAAAACACCCTGAGCACAAGTTCGATCAGGGGAAGACAAACCGAGCTACATGCATATTGGGGCTGATACATTCTGATATCAGCGGTCCGATGCCTATCACATCCATGAATGGATCAAGGTATCTTCTTACTTTTATTGATTATTTTTCAAGGTACACATGGGTCTTCTTTCTCAAAAAGAAGTCTGAAGTATGTGAAAAAATTTATGAATTGAAGCCCTTGATCGAAAATGCCTATGGGCTTAAGATCAAGATCTTGAGATATGATAATGGAGGGGAGTATGTCAATAATGAGTTGCTGCACATATGCTGCCATAGTGGTATTCAGGTCCAACATTCAATTCCCTACACTCCCCAGCAGAACGGAGTAGCGGAAAGGAAGAATCGGTCTCTCAAGGAGATGACCACCTGTATGTTGGAATCAAAGAAGCTTGCTGAAAATTTATGGGCTGAATCCATGCATGCTGCAGCATACATTTAGAACAAGGTTCCACACTCATCCATGAAAGGGAAGACTCCTTTCAAAGCATACTTTCGACACAAGCCAGATGTGTCGAACCTAAGGGTGTTTGGGTCCACTGCATGGGCTGGGATTCCGCTTGATAAAAGAAGGGCTTTGCAACCGCAAAGCATAGAATGTCTATTTATTGGGAATCCTGATGAATCTAAAGGTTTCAAGCTGTTCGATATCAATACCAAACAGATCATCATCGAGAGAAGTGTCAAGTTCGATGAGCCTCTTCAGGAGGTGGAACTAGTGAAGGAGAAAACTATTGAATTTCCTTCCTATTCTATTGAATATTTGGATGATGAAATTGGGGGTGATGACCCTGATTTGGATCCTCTGATTTCTGATATCAGTGTGCATAAATCATCAGATGCGGATTCAGAACCTGAAGTGCAAAATCATCTTCCTACATGGGCCTGACAGACACTCTCCTTCGCAGGAGATAACATTGGAAATCCGGATGATCCAAGGAGAACCCGATCTGATTTCCAAAGAGCAGGTATTGCGCTCTCTTGTTATGATAATTTGCTGTCAAAAAATTGATATTTAATGATTAGTTTAGATCCAAAATCCTACTATCATGCTCAGAAGGATCCAATATGGCAATTTGCCATGGATGAAGAGATGAATTCTCTTCAGAAAAACACTACTTGGGAGCTAGTTTCTCTTCCTCCGGGAAGGAAATTGGTTCAATGCAAGTGAGTGTTTCGAACCAAGGTTGCTGCTGATGGAAGAACCTAAAAATATAAGTCAATGCTGGTGGAAAAAGGCTTCTCTCAAGTCCAAGGTGTGGACTACCATGAGACCTTTGCACCAGTTGCAAAAATGGACTCCATCCGCCTTGTTTTGGCAATTTCAGCATCCAAGCACTGGGAAGTGCATCACATGGATGTTAAGTCAGCATTTCTCCATGGAGATATTCATGAGGAGATATTCATGAGGAGATATACATGAAGCATCCTGAGGGATACATCACTGATCCATGTTAGGTTTGCAAGCTAAAGAAGTCACTATACGGGTTAAAACAGGCCCCAAGAGAGTGGTATTCCACGATGGATGCCTTCCTTCTCTCGCAAAACTTTCAAAGGTGTAGATCAAATCCAAATGTGTATTTACAGTAGTTTGATGGTCATATAATTATCATTGTTTTATATTTTCATGAATTACTGATCACAGGTAGCACAGTTGCCTCCATTTAAGCCATCAAAACTGCTCTCCACAATGCCTTTGAAATGAGTGATTTGGGGCTTCTAAAACAATTTTTGGGGCTCGAAATTGAGCAAAATTATGATGGGATTATGGTCACTCAGTCCAAATACATTTCATACCTATTATTCAAGTTTAACATGGCTGATTGTACTCCTACACCATTCCCTTTCCTTTCAAGGATCAGCCTTGAAGAAGGAAAAAGCACACCTCCCATGGACTGCACTATCTAGCGACAGCTGATTGGTAGCTTGTTGTACTTGACACATTCTCGGCCTGATATCTATTATGTTGTGAATGTTGTATCAATATATATCTATTAGCCTCATGATCTTTATTGGAAGGACACCAAGAGGATCCTCTAGTATATTCAGGGAACCAGGACCTACGCCATTCACTATGCTGTAGACTCCGAGCTAGAGCTGGTTGGATACACAGATTCCGATTGGGCGGGTGATTCTATTGATCGAAAGTCTACTTACAGATATGTATTCATGTTTGGTGGTGGCCCCATTTGCTGGTCTAGCAAAAATCAAGCTGCCATAGCACTATCTTCAGCAGAGGCCGAGTATCGAGGAGTAGTGAATGCTTGCATCCAAGCAGTTTGGTTGCAAGGCATTCTTTCAGAGTTTGATCTTCGTAGTACTTTGTCCACTATCCTCTTTTGTGACAATCAAAGTGATATTAAGATTTCCACTGATCCAGTTATCAGGCAGAGGACCAAGCATGTAGATATCCACATGCACTATATCAGGGAGCTAGTGCATGACAGGACCATCGGTCTGGAATATTGCCCGACTGATGAGCAAATTGAAGACATCTTCACCAAGAGCTATTCAGAAAAGAAGTTCACTTACCTCCATTCACTATTGGGGGTGAGTTCATCAAGGTGATTCAGACTACTTTCAGGGTTCAGCTTGAGGGGGGTTTTTCCCAGTGGGTTTTCTCTCTTTTCCTCACTTAGTTTGTTTTGAGCATTATTTCCGTTTCAGCATTGTACAGGGTGAGTATAGCTTAAGGGGGGGTGTTGGAGACATTTACCACCATACACACTCTTTTTGGTCAAATTGGCCTAGTTAAACCACTATCCTAAGTATTATTGACATAAATTGACATCAGTGGAGCATTAATTGACATCATCCAGTCACACCCACACCTACCTTCAATCAAGGAGGATAACTTAGCCTTCTCCTACATTTGGGGACGCTAACTGGAGCACTATGGGGGTGAACTGAGTGATATTAATGCACCTAATTGCTAACTGATGGTTACAATCAGTTAACAGGGCAGTGAAGGCACCTCCTTTCATTTAATTGATTATTTAAAGATTAATTAATGAACTGGAGTCAACAAGGGCACCTCCAACCACTTCTAATGTTCAGTTACACTTCAGTTAACCTCATCGGGGTTCATTGGACTCATTGATGCGCTAGCACTTGATGGTTGGCTTGTTGTGACATGTGTCTCACCTCTTTCAGTTAAGACTCAGTCATTTATTGCACTCTGACTTCAATTAGGATTTTGATCAGTGGTTAACTTGAGGGTTGACTATGGCTTAATTTCAGTTAACCTAGACTCACTCATTCAATTCGAATGACCTCCTTGAGGATTCGAATTGCTCATTCATTCATGCTTGTAGCATGACATTGTATTGTATCATCATTCTTTCATCTGATTATATAGAGCGGCTACTCATTCTGTAGACCGATTACACCATTTCATGAGTTATTTGTTGATTAATCTTTGATAAGACTGATGTTTAGTCCCTAGATCAACGTACAAGATTAATACCGTTTAGAATGGCTAGCCTACTGTCTGTGTTAGGAATGCGCAGTTTTTTATTTGAGTGGTTGTAAGTAATGTATGTCTAATTGTTTTCTCGATTTAAGGTTTTATGTTATAGTTTCATCTTGCCAGTCATTTGAGGTATATGCTATAATATTATGGTCAAATCTTTGTATGCGTGGATAGTCGCTACTGCTAGTCCATTAAACTTAGAGGGTTTTGAAAAATTATAATCAACAAAAATATAAGTGCTAGGGATTTACCGGATACATTGCATATTAATTTTCTTTCGAGTGAAAGTGTTTTAGCTCCCATATGGCTTAGATCGAGGGTTATATGAAAACAAATTTCAATTTAATTCTATTTCCTACTATGTAGTGAGGTGAGAATTTTTTAACTGTCTGGATTGCTTTTACACACAGTCGAAATTTGGACCATTGATCTTTTCCAAGCTTGATACATCCACATGTTTACGACCCGCTGGTTTCTTGTTGTCGACCTCGTTCCTGCGTTTGGTGGGGTTCGTTTGTGAAGGCGGAACAACTGCATAGGCATCCATTGATCGAGGTACTGAATGTCTTAGTTTCGTTTAGAATGGCTGGCCTATTGTCTGTGTTAGGAATGCGCAATTTTTTGTTTGAGTGGTTGTAAGTAATGTATGTCTAATTGTTTTCTCGATTTAAGGTTTTATGTTATAGTTTCATCTTGCCAGTCATTTGAGGTATATGCTATAATCCTATGGTCAAATCTTTGTATGTGTGGATAGTCGCTACTGCTAGTCCTTCGAACTTAGAGGGTTTTGAAAATTTATATTCAACAAAAAAATAAGTGCTAGGGCTTTACCAAATATATTGCATACTAATTATCTTTCGAGTGAAAGGGTTTTAGCTCCCATATGGCTTAGATCGAGGGTTATATGAAAACAAATTTTAATTTAATTCTATTTCCTACTATGTAGTGAGGTGAGAAGTTTTTAACGGTCTAGATTGCTTTTACACACCGTCGTAATCTAGACCATTGATCTTTTTCGAGCTTAATAAATCCACATGTTTACATCCCGCTGGTTTCTTGTTGTCGACCTGGTTCGTGGGTTTGGTGGGGTTCGTTTGTGAAGGTGGAACAACTACATAGGCATCCATTGATCGAGGTACTGAATGTCTTAGTTCCGTTTAGAATGGTTGGCCTACTGTCTATGTTAGTAATGCGCAATTTTTTGTTTGAGTGGTTGTAAGTAATGTATGTCTAATTGTTTTCTTGATTTAAGGTTTTATGTTATAGTTTCATCTTGCGAGTTATTTGAGGTATATGCTATAATATTATGGTCAAATCTTTGTATGCGTGGATAGTCACTACTGCTAATCCTTCGAACTTAGAGGGTTTTGAAAAATTATATTCAACAAAAATATAAGTGCTAGGGATTTACCGGATATATTGCATACTAATTTTCTTTCGAGTGAAAGGGTTTTAGCTCCCATATGGCTTAGATTGAGGGTTGTATGAAAACAAATTTGAAATTAATTATATATCCTACTCTGTAGTGAGGTGAGAAGTTTTTAACGGTCTGGCTTGCTTTTACACACCATCATAATCTGGACCATTGATCTTTTCCGAGCTTAATACATCCACATGTTTACGAACCGCTGGTTTCTTGTTGTCGACCGGGTTCGTGGGTTTGGTGGGGTTCGTTTGTGAAGGCAGAACAATTGCATAGGCATCCATTGATCGAGGTACTGAATGTCTTAGTTCCATTTAGAATGGTTGGCCTACTGTCTATGTTAGGAATTTGCAGTTTTTTGTTTGAGTGGTTGTAAGTAATGTATGTCTAATTGTTTTCTCGATTTAAGGTTTTATGTTATAGTTTCATCTTGCCAGTCATTTAAGGTATATGCTATAATCTTATAGACAAATCTTTGTATGCGTGGATAGTCATTACTGCTAGTCCTTCGAACTTAGAGGGTTTTGAAAAATTATATTCAACAAAAATATAAGTGTTAGGGCTTTATCGGATATATTGCATACTAATTTTCTTTCGAGTGAAAGGGTTTTAGCTCCCATATGGCTTAGATAGAGGGTTATATGAAAACAAATTTCAATTTAATTCTATATCCTACTATGTAGTGAGGTGAGAAGTTTTTAACGGTCTAGATTGCTTTTACGCACCGTCGTAATCTGGACCATTGATCTTTTCTGAGCTTAATACATCCACATGTTTACAACCCACTGGTCTCTTGTTGTCGACCTAGTTCGTGGGTTTGGTGGGGTTCGTTTGTCAAGGTGGAACAACTGCATAGGCATTCATTGATCGAGGTATTGAATGTCTTAGTTCCGTTTAGAATGGCTAGCCTACTGTCTGTGTTAGGAATGACAGGTTTTTTGTTTGAGTGGTTGTAAGTAATGTATGTCTAATTGTTTACTCGATTTAAGGTTTTATGTTATAGTTTCATATTGCCAGTCATTTGAGGTATATGCTATAATCTTATGGTCATATATTTGTATGCATGGATAGTTTCTACTACTAGTCCTTCGAACTTAGAGGGTTTTGAAAAATTATATTCAACAAAAATATAAGTGCTAGGGCTTTACCGGATATATTACATACTAATTTTCTTTTGAGTGAAAGGGTTTTATCTCCCATATGGCTTAGATCGAGGGTTATATGAAAACAAATTTCAATTTAATTCTATTTCCTACTATGTAGTGAGGTGAGAAGTTTTTAATGGTCTGGATTGCTTTTACACAGCATCGTAATCTCGACCATTGATCTTTTCATAGCTTAATACATCCACATGTTTACGACCCACTGTTTTCTTGTTGTCGACCTGGTTCGTAGGTTTGGTGGGGTTTGTTTGTGAAGGCGAAACAAATGCATAGGCATCCATTGATCAAGGTATTGAATGTCTTAGTTCCACTTAGAATGGCTGGCCTACTGTCTGTGTTAAGAATGCGCATTTTTTTGTTTGAGTGGTTGTAAGTAATGTATGTCTAATTGTTTTCTCGATTTAGGGTTTTATGTTATAGTTTCATCTTGCGAGTCATTTGAGGTATATGCTATAATATTATGGTCAAATCTTTGTATACGTGCATAGTCACTACTGCTAGTCCTTCGAACTTAGATGGTTTTGAAAAATTATATTCAACAAAAATATAAGTTCTAGGGCTTTACTGGATATATTGCATACTAATCTTCTTTCAAATGAAATGGTTTTAGCTCCCATATGGCTTAGATCGAGGGTTATATGAAAACAAATTTCAATTTAATTCTATTTCCTACTATGTAGTGAGGTGAGAAGTTTTTAATGGCCTGGATTGCTTTTACACACCGTCGTAATCTGGACCATTGATTTTTTCAGAGCTTAATACATCCACATGTTTACGACCCACTGGTTTCTTGTTGTTGACCTGGTTCATGAGTTTGGTGGGGTTCGTTTGTGAAGGCGGAACAACTACATAGGCATCCATTTATCAAGGTATTGAATGTCTTGGTTCTGTTTAGAATGGCTGGCCTACTGTCTATGTTACGAATGCGCAATTTTTTGTTTGAGTGGTTGTAAGTAGTGTATGTCTAATTGTTTTCTCGATTTAAGGTTTTATGTTATAGTTTCATCTTGCCAGTCACTTGAGGTATATGCTATAATATTATGGTCAACTATTTGTATGCGTGGATAGTCGTTATTGCTAGTCCTTCGAACTTAGAGGGTTTTGAATAATTATATTCAACAAAATTATAAGTGCTAGGGCTTTACCAGATATATTGCATACTAATTTTCTTTCGAGTGAAAGGGTTTTATCTCCCATACGGCTTAGATCGAGGGTTATATGAAAATAAATTCCAATTTAATCCTATTTCCTACTATGTAGTTAGGTGAGAAGTTTTTAACGGTATGCATTGCTTTTACACACCGTCGTAAGCTGGACCATTGATCTGTTCCGAGCTTAACACATCCACATGTTTACGACCCGCTGGTTTCTTGTTGTCGGCCCGGTTCGTGGGTTTGGTGGGGTTCGTTTGTGAAGGCAGAACAACTGCATAGGCATCCATTGATCGAGATATTGAATGTATTAGTTCCGTTTAGAATGGCTGGCCTACGTTTGTGTTAGGAATGCACAGTTTTTTGTTTGAGTGGTTGTAAGTAATGTATGTCTAATTGTTTTCTCGATTTAAGGTTTTACGTCATAGTTTCATCTTGCCGGTCATTTGAGGTATATGTTATAATCTTTGTATGCGTGGATAGTCACTACTGCTAGTCCTTTGGACTTAAAGGGTTTTGAAAAAATATATTCAACAAAAATATAAGTTCTAGGGCTTTACTGGATATATTGCATACTAATTTTCTTTCGAGTGAAATGGTTTTAGCTCCCATATAGCTTAGATCGAGGGTTGTATGAAAACAAATTTCAATTTAATTCTATTTCCTACTATGTAGTGAGTCGAGAAGTTTTTAATAGTCTGGATTGCTTTTACACACCATCGTAATCTGGACCATTGATCTTTTTCGAGCTTAATACATCCACATGTTTACAACCCACTTGTTTTTTGTTGTCGACCTCGTTCGTGGGTTTGGTGGGGTTCGTTTGTGAAGGCGGAACAATTGCATAGGCATCCATTGATCGAGGTACTTGAATGTCTTAGTTCCGTTTAGAATGGCTGGCCTACTGTCTATGTTAGGAATGCGTAGTTTTTTGTTTGAGTGGTTGTAAGTAATGTATGTCGAATTGTTTTCTCGATTTAAGGTTTTATGTTATAGTTTCATCTTGCCAGTCATTTGAGGTATATGCTATAATATTATGTTCAAATATTCGTATGCGTGGATAGTCACTACTGCTAATCCTTCGAACTTAGAGGGTTTTGAAAAATTATATTCAACAAAAATATAAGTGCTAGGGCTTACCGGATATATTGCATACTAATTATCTTTCGAGTGAAAGGGTTTTAGCTCCCATATGGCTTAGATCGAGGGTTATATGAAAACAAATTTCAATTTAATTATATTTCCTAATATGTAGTGACGTGAGAAGTTTTTAACGATCTAGATTGCTTTTACACACCATCGTAATCTGGACCATTGATCTTTTCCGACCTTAATACATCCACATATTTACGACCCGCTGGTTTCTTGTTGTTGACCTGGTTCGCGGGTTTGGTGGGGTTCATTTGTGAAGGCAGAACAACTACATAGGCATCCATTGATCGAGGTACGGAATGTATAAGTTCCATTTACAATGGCTGGCCTACTATCTATGTTAGGAATGCGCAGTTTTTTATTTGAGTGGTTGCAAGTAATGTATGTCTAATTGTTTTCTCGATTTAAGGTTTTATGTTATAGTTTCATTTCGCTAGTCATTTGACGTATATGCTATAATCTTATGGTCAAGTCTTTGTATGCGTGGATAGTCGCTACTGCTAGTCCTTCGTACTTAGAGGGTTTTGAAAATTTATATTCAACAAAAATATAAGTGCTAGGGCTTTACCGAATATATTGCATACTAATTTTCTTTCGAGTGAAAGGGTTTTAACTCCCATATGGCTTAGATCGAGGGTTATATGAAAACAAATTTCAATTTAATTCTATTTTCTACTATGTAGTGAGGTGAGAAGTTTTTAACGGTCTGGATTGCTTTTACGCATAGTCGTAATCTGGGCCATTGATCTTTTCTGAGCTTAATGCATCCACATGTTTACGACTCGCTGGTTTCTTTTGGTCGACCCGGTTCGTGGGTTTGGTCGGGTTCGTTTGTGAAGGCGAAACAACTGCATAGGCATCCATTGATCGAGGTACTGAATGTCTTAGTTCCATTTAGAATGGATGGCCTAATGTCTGTGTTACAAATGCGCAAATTTTGTTTGAGTGGTTATAAGTAATGTATGTCTAATTGTTTTCTCGATTTAACGTTTTATGTTATAGTTTAATCTTGCCAGTCATTTGAGGTATATGCTATAATATTATGGTCAAATATTTCTATGCGTGGATATTCGCTACTGCTAGTCCTTCGAACTTAGAGGGTTTTGAAAAATTATATTCAACAAAAATATAACTGCTAGGGCTTTACCGGATATATTACATACTAATTTTCTTTCGAGTGAAAGGGTTTTAGCTCCCATATGGCATAGATAGAGGGTTATATGAAAACAAATTTCAATTTAATTCTATTTCCTGCTATGTATTGAGGTGAGATGTTTTTTACAGTCTTGATTGCTTTTACACACCGTCCTAATCTAGACCATTCATCTTTTCTGAGCTTAATACATCCACATGTTTACGACCCGCTGGTTTCTTGTTGTCGACCTGGTTCGTGGGTTTGGTGGGGCTCATTTGTGAAGGTGGAACAACTTTATAGGCATCCATTGATCGAGGTACTAAATGTATTAGTTCCATTTAGAATGGTTGGCCTACTGTCTGTGTTAGGAATGCGCAGTTTTTTGTTTGAGTGATTGTAAGTAATGTATGTCTAACTGTTTTCTCGATTTGAGGTTTTATGTTATAGTTTCATCTTGCCAGTCATTTGAGGTATATGGTATAATCTTATGGTCAAATCTTGGTATGCGTGGAAAGTCGCTACTGCTAGTCCTTCGAACTTAGAGGGTTTTGAAAAATTATATTGAACAAAAATATAAGTGACAGGGCTTTACTGGATATATTGCATACTAATTTTCTTTCGAGTGAAAAGGTTTTAGCTCCCATATGGCTTAGATCGAGGTTTATATGAAAACAAATTTTAATTTAATTCTATTTCCTACTATGCAGTGAGGTGAGAAGTTTTTAACGGTCTGGATTGCTTTTACACACCGTCGTAATCTGGACCATTGATCTTTTCTGAGCTTAATACATCCACATGTTTATGACCCGCTGGTTTCTTGTTGTCGACCTAGTCCGTGGGTTTGGTGCGGTTTGTTTGTGAAGGCAGAACAACTGCATAGGAATCCATTGATCGAGGTACTGAATGTCTTAGTTCCGTTTAGAATGGCTGGCCTACTGTCTTTGTTAGGAATGAGCAGTTTTTTGTTTGAGTGGTTGTAAGTAATGTATGTCTAATTGTTTTCTCGATTTAAGGTTTTATGTTATAGTTTCATCTTGCTAGTCATTTGAGGTATATGCTATAATCTTATGGTCAAATATTTGTATGCGTGGATAGTCGCTACTACTAATCCTTCGATCTTAAAGGGTTTTGAAAAATTATATTCAACAAAAATATAAGTGCTAGGGCTTTACCGGATATATTGCATACTAATTTTCTTTCGAGTGGAAGGGTTTTAGCTCCCATATGGCTTTGATCGAGGGTTATATGAAAAAAAATTTCAATTTAATTATATTTCCTACTATGTCGTGAGGTGAGATGTTTTTAACGATCTGGATTGCTTTTACACACTGTCGTAATCTGGACCATTGATCTTTTTCGAGCTTAATGCATCCACATGTTTACGACCCGCTGGTTTCTTGTTGTTGACCTGGTTCGTGGGTTTGGTGGTGTTCGTTTGTGAAGGCGGAACAACTGCATAGGCATCCATTGATGGAGGTATGGAATGTCTTAGTTCCGTTTAGAATGGCTGTCCTATTGTCTGTGTTAGGAATGTGCAGTTTTTTGTTTGAGTGGTTGTAAGTAATGTATGTCTAATTGTTTTCTCGATTTAAGGTTTTATGTTATAGTTTCATCTTGCCAATGATTTGAGTTATATGCTATAATCTTATGGTGAAATATTTTTATGCGAGGATAGTTGCTACTACTAGTCCTTCGAACTTAGAGGGTTTTGAAAAATTATATTCAACAAAAATATAAGTGTTAGTGCTTTACCGGATATATTGCATACTAATTTTCTTTCGAGTGAAAGGGTTTTAGCTCCCATGTGACTTAGATCGAGGGTTATATGAAAACAAATTTCAATTTAATTCTATTTCCTAATATGTAGCGAGGTGAGAAGTTTTTAATGGTCTTGATTGCTTTTACGCACAGTCGTAATCTAGACCATTAATCTTTTCCGAGCTTAATGCATCCACATGTTTACGACCCACTGGTTTCTTGTGGTCAACCTTGTTCGTGGGTTTGGCCGGGTTCATTTGTGAAGGAGGAACAACTTCATAGGCATCCATTGATCGAGGTACTGAATGTCTTAGTTCCGTATAGAATGGCTGGCCTAATGTCTGTGTTAGAAATGCACAGGTTTTTGTTTGAGTGGTTGTAAGTAATCTATGTCTAATTGTTTTCTCGATTTAATGTTTTATGTTATAGTTTCATCTTGCCAGTCATTTGAGGTATATGCTATAATCTTATGGTCAATTCTTTGTATGCGTGGATAGTTGCTATTGCTAGTCCTTCGAACTTAGAGGGTTTTGAAAAATTATATTCAACAAAAATATAAGTGCTAGGGCTTTACCGGATATATTGCATACTAATTTTCCTTCGAGTGAAAGGGTTTTAGCTCCCATATGGCTTAGATCGAGGGTTATATAAAAACAAATTTCAATTTAATTCTATTTCCTACTATGTAGTTAGGTGAGAAGTTTTTAACGGTCTTGATTTCTTTTACACACCGTCCAAATCTGGACCATTGATCTTTTTCGAGCATAATACATCCACATGTTTACGACCCGCTGGTTTCTTGTTGTCGACCTAATTCGTGGGTTTGGTGGGGCTCATTTCTGAAGGCGGAACAACTTTATAGGTATCCATTGATCGAGGTACTGAATGTTTTAGTTCCATTTAGAATGGCTGGCCTACTATCTGTGTTGGGAATGCATAGTTTTTTGTTTGAGTGGTTGTAAGTAATGTATGTCTACTTGTTTTCTCGATTTAAGGTTTTATGTTATAGTTTCATCTTGCCAGTCATTTGATGTAGATGCTATAGTTTTATGGTCAAATATTTGTATGCGTGGATAGTCGCTACTGCTAGTCTTTCAAACTTAGAGGGTTTTGAAAAATTATATTGAACAAAAATATAAGTGCTAGGGATTTACCGGATATATTGCATACTAATTTTCTTTCGAGTGAAAGGGTTTTAGCTCCCATATGGCTTAGATCGAGGGTTATATGAAATCAAATTTAAATTTAATTCTATTTCCTACTATGTAGTGAGGTGACAAGTTTTTAACGGTCTGTATTGCTCTTACACACCGTCGTAATCTAGACCATTAATCTTTTTCGAGCTTAATACGTCCACATGTTTACGACCTGTTGGTTTCTTGTTGTTGACCTAGTTCGTGGGTTTGGTGGGGTTCATTTGTGAATGCGAAACAACTGCATAGGCATCCATTGATCGAGGTACTGAATGTCTTAGTTCCATTTACAATGGCTTTCCTACTGTCTGTGTTAGGAATGCACAGTTTTTTGTTTGAGTGGTTGTAGGTAATGTATGTCTAATTGTTTTCTCGATTTAAGGTTTTATGTTATAGCTTCATCTTGCGAGTCATTTGAGGTATATGCTATAATCTTACGCTCAAATCTTTTTATGCGTGGATAGTCGCTACTGGTAGTCCTTTGAACTTAGACGGTTTTGAAAAATTATATTCAACAAAAATATAAGTGCTAGGGCTTTACCGGATATCTTGCATACTAATTTTCTTTCGAGTGAAAGGGTTTTAGCTCCGTTATGGCTTAGATCGAGGGTTATATGAAAACAAATTTCAATTTTATTCTATTTCCTACTATGTAGTGAGGTGAGAACTTTTTAAAGGTCTCGATTGCTTTTACACACCGTCGTAATCTGGACCATTGATCTTTTCCCTGCTTAATACATCCACATGTTTATGACCCACTTATTTCTTGTGGTCGACCTGGTTCATGGATTTGGTGGGGTTCGTTTGTTAAGGTGAAACAACTTCATAGGCATCCATTGATCGAGGTACTGAATGTCTTAGTTCCGCTTAGAATGGTTGGCCTACTGTCTGTGTTAGGAATGTACAGTTTTTTGTTTGAGTGGTTGCAAGTAATGTATGTCTAATTGTTTTCTTGATTTAAGGTTTTATGTTATAGTTTCCTCTTGCCAGTCATTTGAGGTATATCCTATAATATTATGGTCAAATCTTTGTATGCATGGATAGCCACTACTGCTAGTCCTTCGAACTTAGAGGGCTTTGAAAAATTATATTCAACAAAAATATAAGTGCTAGGGATTTAGCAGATATATTGCATACTAATTTTATTTTGAGTGAAAGGGTTGTAGCTCGCATATGGTTTAGATCGAGGGTTATATGAAAACAAGTGTAAATTTAATTCTATTTCCTACTATGTAGTGAGATGAGAAGTTTTTAATGGTCTAGATTTCTTTTACACACCGTCGTAATCTAGACCATTGATGTTTTCCGAGCTTAATATATCGACATGTTTATGACCCGCTGGTTTGTTATTGTCGACCTGGTTCGTGGGATTGCTGGGGTTCGTTTGTAAAGGTGGAACAACTGCATAAGCATCCATTGATCAAGGTACTGAATGTCTTATTTCCGTTTAGAATGGTTGGCCTACTGTCTGTGTTAGGAATGCGCAGTTTTTTGTTTGAGTGGTTGTAAGTAATGTATGTTTAATTGTTTTCTCGATTTAAGGTTTTATGTTATAGTTTCATCTTGCCAGTCATTTGAGGTATATGCTATAATCTTATGGTCAAATATTTTCATGCGTGGATAGTCGCTACTTCTAGTCCTTCGAACTTAGAGGGTTTTGAAAAATTATATTCAACAAAATTATAAGTGCTAGGGCTTTACTGGATATATTGCATACTAATTTTCTTTCAAGTGAAATGGTTTTAGTTCCCATATGGCTTAGATCAAGGGTTATATGAAAACAAATTTCAATTTAATTCTATTTCCTACTATATAGTGAGGTGAGAAGTTTTTAACGATGTGGATTGCTTTTACACATCGTCGTAATCTGGACCATTGATCTTTTCTGAGCTTAATATATCCACATGTTTACGACCCGCTGGTTTCTTGTTGTCAACCTGGTTTGTGGGTTTGGTGGGGTTCGTTTGTGAAGGCGAAACAACTGCATGGGTATCCATTGATCGAGGTACTGAATGTCTTAGTTCCATCTAGAATGGCTGGCCTACTGTCTGTGTTAGGAATGCGCAGTTTTTTGTGTGAGTGGTTGTAAGTAATGTATGTCTAATTGTTTTCTCAATTTAAGGTTTTATGTTATAGTTTCATCT
This sequence comes from Pseudotsuga menziesii, assembly GCA_001517045.1. Lineage (NCBI taxonomy): Eukaryota > Viridiplantae > Streptophyta > Pinopsida > Pinales > Pinaceae > Pseudotsuga > Pseudotsuga menziesii. Next base: position 386,652 of record LPNX010661884.1, on the reverse strand, counting down.
TGCCAGTCATTTGAGGTATATGCTATAATCGTATGGTCAAATATTTGTATGCGTGGATAGACGCTACTGCTAGTTCTTCGAACTTAGAGGGTTTTGAAAAATTATATTCAACAAAAATATTAGTGCTAGGGCTTTACCTGATATATTGCATACAAATTTTATTTCGAGTGAAAGGGTTTTAGCTCTTATATGGCTTAGATTGAGGGTTATATGAAAACAAATTTCAATTTAATTCTATATCCTACTATGTAGTGAGGTGAGAAGTTTTTAACGATCTGGATTGCTTTTACACACCATCGTAATCTTGACCATTGATCTTTTCCGAGCTTAATACATCCACATGTTTACAACCCGTTGGTTTCTTGTTGTCGACCTGGTTCATGGGTTTGGTGGGGTTCGTTTGTGAAGGCGAAACAAATACATAGGCATCCAGTGATCGAGGTACTAAATGTCTTAGTTCCATTTTGAATGGTTGGCCTACTGTCTGTGTTAGGAATGCATAGTTTTTTTTTTAGTGGTTGTAAGTAATGTATGTGTAATTGTTTTCTCGATTTAAGGTTTTATGTTATAGTTTCATCTTGCCAGTCATTTGAGGTATATGCTATACTCTTATGGTCAAATCTTTGTATGCGTGGATAGTCGGTACTGCTATTCCTTCAAACTTAGAGGGTTTTGAAAAATTATATTCAACAAAAATATAAGTGCTAGGGCTTTACCGGATATATTGCATACTAATTTTATTTTGAGTGAAAGGGTTTTAGCTCCCATATGGCTTAGATCGATTGTTATATGAAAACAAGTTTCAATTTAATTCTATTTCCTACTATGTATTGAGGTGAGAAGTTTTTAACGGTTTGGATTGCTTTTACACACCATCGTAATCTGGACCATTGATCTTTTCCGAGCTTAATACATCCACATGTTTACGACCCACTGGTTTCTTGTTGTCGACCTAGTTCGTGGGTTTGGTGGGGTTCGTTTGTGAAGGCAGAACAACTGCATAGGCATCCATTGATCGAGGTACTGAATGTCTTAGTTCCGTTTAGAATGGTTGGCCTACTGTCTGTGTTAGGAATGCACATTTTTTTGTCTTAGTGGTTGTAAGTAATGTATGTCTAATTGTTTTCTCAATTTAAGGTTTTATGTTATAGTTTCATCTTGCCAGTCATTTGAGGTATATGTTGTAATCTTATGGTCAAATCTTTGTATGCATGGATAGTCGCTACTGCTAGTCCTTCGAACGTAGAGGGTTTTGAAAAATTATATTCAACAAAAATATAAGTGCTAGGGCTTTACCAGATATATTGCATACTAATTTTCTTTCGAGTGAAAGGGTTTTAGCTCCCTTATGGCTTATATCGAGGGTTATATGAAAACAAATTTCAATTTAATTCTATTTCCTACTATTTAGTGAGGTGATAATTTTTTAACGGTCTGGATTGCTTTTACACACTGTCGTAATCTGGACCATTGATCTTTTCTGAGCTTAATACATCTGCATGTTTACGACCCGTTGGTTTCTTGTTGTCAACCTGGTTTGTAGGTTTGGTGGGGTTCATGTTTTAAGGCGGAACTACTGCATAGGCATCCATTGATCGAGGTTCTGAATGTCTTACTTCCGTTTAGAATGGGTGGCCTACTGTCTATGTTAGGAATGCACAGTTTTTTGTTTGAGTGGTTGTAGGTAATGTATGTCTAATTGTTTCTCGATTTAAGGTTTTATGTTATAGTTTCATGTAATACTCGGGTTTTGATCCTGTTTGCATTAAAAGGTATGCGATGTATATTTTGTAATTAATCATGGTGTGGAGCTAAAGGAAAAAGCCCCACCATCGATTTGGTTGTGTATGTTTCGGCAATAGGGATCATTGCCAATGGCATATCGTGCTATCCGGCACGTTATAGTTTTGGGATTGTGTAAATATGCACATCAATTAAAATAAACGTACAACCAGCTACGACGGTGCAACATTAAATGAAAAGGGCATGATTGCTAAGGTTAAGGGGGGGGATTTGTCTAACCTGTGGAAGCCATTGGGTGTTTGCCATATGTCGATCGCCCACTAAACTTCTGTTGTTCGATTAGTGGGAAGCAATTATGACTGGGGAGTGGTGGGTGGCAAGACTGCCTGTCTTTGCCCCACGTACACTACACCAGCAAGCTCGCTCTTCCTCACACGGAGGAGAGGGGGAAAGTCACGACTTTCCCACTCTTCCACTCGTTTTTTTTTTGTCTTGACCATCTCACGCATGCGGGGGTCAGTTCTGTTCTCCCTTCTCTCGCCGTTTGCTGGTTGGTGGATCTGTTTCTCCTCCCACAGCGAGTCATTTTTTTCATCCTCACACAGAGAGTCATTCTCTCTCACCTTGTCACGCACAGGAATTCTGCGTTGGTTTTCTCATGCAGGGAGCGGGAGAAATCGTGGCTGTCACTTAGGACTTTCGGGTGTAGGTGCCATTCACCCTCGGGGCTGTGTGCCTGTGTGTTCCATATCGGTTTCGGTGGTAGGTGTATGTCTCCTTGCTGATTGTGGCAATGTATGTTGTCGATTGTGGTCTGTGTCTATGTTTTCCCCTGTCCATGCTGGGAGTTTGGCTTCTTTCCCATTTGTGCACTGTGTAATGTTGCCATCATTTCATTGTGAGATTGGGGCTATTGTCTCCCCCTGGTTTTGGGTTGCTATGTATGCAAGTATCTTTTTGGGTTGCTGCTGAGCTGTTTTGGCCATGCTAGGGCCAAGAACAACTTTGAGTCGTCTTGTTGACTTGAGTTGTGTTCACCTTTTCGTTTAGGGTTGTTAGCCTGTTGTCTTCATCTTCTTCACAGAGCTTTGAACTGTTTGTTTTACTGCGGTATGCAATGGTGGGTCTTTGGACTGTTTAGAGTAGGATTAGAGGTTGGGTATGCTTGAGAAAACTGGTGTTTGGAGCCACTTAGACAGAGTTAGACTGCTGGATTTCTTCTCCACAACCCTTGAAGAGTATTGGAAAGGGAAGTCAGGGCCGTGTCAGGGCCTGAGGGACTGTGAAGCAAAGAAAGGAATGATTCCTGGAATTTGGGTGTGTCGATGTCTTAAAAGTTAGGATTAGCTCTGGTGTAGGCATCTTTAGCCCTCCATTGATACCACCAGCTTAGCATTTAGCCTTTCCTAGCTCCTTTACGACCGGATAAACCCTACTGTGTGGGCTTGGATGATTTGTATACCTTGGCTATGTGTAATCCTGCTTTGACCCTTATTCCTTGAGGAATCATGCCCAGCTCGGGGGTGGTAGTGTTTCTGAGAGATTAATGAACACGCTGGCCTATGGTTGGGTGGAACGTTGCAGCGACGTAGCTGGTTGCGGGATGAATTCTTTGTAAGATAAGTATTCTTGTTTATTTCGTATCTGCAATTATATTTGTTGATTAATGAATATGATGAACATGTAGCATGCTTGGATGAATGTGTGTTTGCTTCCACTATGTATATGAAGGAGCATGCATCTTAGTATGTTTTATGTTTAAGCATTTTATTTCAGCATTATATGTATGTTCATGTCCATGGGGCTATTTGCCCATATGTATGGTGTTAGTAGCATCCTCTTCGTCGGTTTAAAGGTCAAGGATGTTACAGTATGGTATCAGAGCTAAAGTTGCAACATGGGCCTGAATGGGCCATGAAAGATCAGCTAGCAGAGGCAGGTTGCCCTCTACCCAGCAAAAATCAGAAAAAGTTCTAGAAAATTTTGGTTGAAAAATTCTCCAAGTGCCAAACTCGTTGGATCATCGGAGGACTAAGTGGAAACATCCTTCGATACAGCAGAATGCTTAGTCGGAAGACCATTCGACAAGGGTCCGGCGGAAGGAAATCCATGAAATGTTTCTAAGAGTAAGACTATTGGCTCATCTGAGGACTTAGTGGGAAGCCCACCCGATGTAGTGGACAGACTAGTCTGAAGAACCTCCGATGTAGACCCCGGCGGCGGTGAAATTAGTTAGTCGGATCGGCTACATTTACTTGATTTCATCGCTGATTATTAGACGATGGGAGCGCCAAAACAACAGCTCCGTATGGCTAAGAGTCACCGAAACGTCAGCGGAATTAGGGAACGGATTGGAAAAAATTAGTGGATAGGTCTGTCGAAGATCGCTGAAGCATCAGTGAGAATTAGAGGATGAATCAGCCGATGCAGCAGCAAGAAAAATTTCAATTTTTTTTTGTCTAAGTGTTAAAAACCATCGGGGCTCGGCGCCACTAAGATGAAGGGATCACCGATGACATATCGAAAGAGGTTAGACGATCTTGCACCGCCATTGCGGATGGCTAGACAACTACCCTTCCGACGGACAGAGCCCCGACCGTCGATGCCGCAGGGGAAAGTCGTTCTGGCAGCCGACGCAGCAGCGAAAATTCCAAATTTTTTCTAAGGAATGGGATCATCGGCGATTAGAGAAGAATAGTTGTTAACATCACCAATGAATAATTGAAGGAAGAGTCGATGCAAGAAGAAAATTTCTAAGTGATCGTCGGCCATCTGAAAATGTTAGTGCTATGGGTCGTCGATGGACATCGAAAGAAGTTAGGGGTTTGCACGCCCATTGTTGCGGAAGACTAGAGCACTAAGCTTCCGACGGACAAATGTTCCGACTGTCGATGCCGTGATATTTGTGCTTCAGATCGCCGATGCGGCAGGAAAAGTTTTTGTTTGAGCTGCCGACACATCGAAGGAAAATAGAAGATGGGATCATCGATAGACATAACTAGAGGCTTCGGTGAAAGTTAGCTATTTGGAAAGTCAATGCGGTGATAGATAAGGGAAGAAAATTTCTTAAATTTCTCTAAGTGCAGAAAGCATTGGAAAAGATTAGTAGATGAAACCGTCGATGAGCATCGGAAAAACCTAGCTGTTTGTGTGTCCAGCGTTGCTGGAGTCTAAGGCCTTCTCCACCCGATGGTTAGTGGATCCGATAGTTGATGAGCGTCATTGAAAGAATTTAGTCATTGGGAGTCCGTGGTTGCGGCTACCTAGAAGACTAACCATCCGACGCCGCAGCCGTTAGTGCTTCTGACCGCCGATCGGAAGATTGCAGTTGTTAGTCGTTCCAATCACCGAAGCGGTATTGCCTGGAGGATCCGAACGCCAATGGATTGTGAACCGCATAAACCCTAGAAGGTTTGTTGGCCGTCATTATGGAAGCTGAGATGACTAGCCACCCGATGCACAGAGCACCCGACCGCCGATGCAGCATATAAGTTGGTTTTATCACCGATAAAACTCAGAGTGTTAGGTAGCCATGGACCTGATACAACAGGGGAAGATAGACAACTAGACCGCTGACGAGCGCGGAGAAAACTAGAGCTTTTGACCACCGAAACATCGGAAACTTAGTTGGAAAAAGGTCTGATTGGAAAAAAAAAAGGGATTCTTTGGGGTTTTCAAGTGGAATTTTCAGCAAATTCCAGCTAGTGTTCTAGTGGGTTTTGTAGTAAATTCTCATTAGATTTTTCAACAGTTCAGGACTGAAAAGAAAGAAAGCTCTAGGTGGCTGAAGTTAGCATTTCAGACCAAAATATAGTGGTGTGTTTTGCCATCATTCTAGAAGTGGTGTGGTTTTCACACCCGAGGTCAGGATGAAGCATGTGGATAAGCGTTGGAAAGCTTATCCAGCAGGGAACAAGGGAGAGTCACCAGAATTTGAGTGTGGAGCAGCAAAGTGCTAGTGATTGCTTGAAAGAGAAATGTGTTGCTGAAAATCTGGACAAATCTAGGAATTGCATGCCTAGAGGTAGCAATACCATGAAGTCAAACTAGTTGTTGTGTGGAAGAGGAGTTCCATGCAAAGATGAGGGACTTGAAAAGGTAAATTTCCTTAAACCCTATCTTGCTAATTATGATTACAAGTTTTATACATGAAATATATGAGGATATGCCTTGCATGCATAGGATATTACATGATTGATAAGAATAGTGAGAATTATACATTTACGATGAGCCACTAATGATAATTATTGCATTGGTGTTGGCATTAGTGGAAAAAAAATCCAATGACAACATGGACATGGATGAATATGTTGCTGATGTTGACGAATGTGACTAGCAACGCTCTAGAGAAAGGGATAAGGAAACGAGTCCAGAATCAAAAGTTGGTGAGCAAATTCTGCAATCTCCTGCAAAGGACCAACCAAACTGGTAATGTCAAAGGTATAAGTAGGACCCATGAAGGTAAGGGTTTAAGTGTGACAATTGCATGGAGTGGTAAAAGCAAGAGGTCTCATACCATGTGGGTATTTGAAATTTATACTACATTCATACAGAAATGTATCATGCTTGTATATGTTGTTATGAGCTTAGTAGCCCAAAGAAAGAAAGTACTGATGGTCTTGATTATAGCAATGCATCCTATATGAAGTAGTCATGGTTAGTCCCTACATGGTATGATTGAATGCATAAGTAATCTTGAAACAATGCAAAGTGGCATTGAGTGGATGTGCATTAGAATATTTCATAAATCTTGTGTTTACGCATTGAATAGATGCATATGAAGAGTATGAGTAAATGTTGTAGATATGCATACATAAGTATGGGTGCAAATGTTGTGATGCATTGCATGAATGCATCGAGATAGTGCATGTGATATCATAAATAGTTAATGGCTAAAATGATGAATTGATGACAATTCTGGAACCATTTCAAAAGCTGTTAGGAATGCAGGATAGTAAGTGCATGAAGAGGGTGGTCATGATCAATTGGCTGCCGAAAATGCTCTATGGAAGCGCAAGGTGGTCCAAACGATACGCTTGTGAAGTAAGGAGTATCTAAACATTTCATTTAAATTGCATAAATGATGTGATTATACCCTGTAATTCAAAGTATGATAATGATTGCGTGAAGTAAATGAGTTTTGGTAATATTGATGTGATTAACAGCTGGAAGTATTGGAATTTTATAAATTATGAAAATGCTTCAGTGATTGTTGTAGCAATGAAAATGATATATGCATCAAGACTTACCAAGTGTTTGGCTGATTGAAGTTTAGGTTTCAAGTAGATTGTTTGGAGCATGGCAATGAGAGTAAGACCATGACAAAGGCCGGAATCTACCATGTGAAAGAGCCAAACCTCATGAAAAGAGTCTCATGGCTGTGATAATAGTTTGTATGCATAATGAGTTGTAAATTTGAATTTGTGAATTTCGGACTTGAGAAATTGTTGACAACTACTAATCACTATTGGCTTGCACAAGATTGTGTCAGGAGGACGCATTGTAAGTGGGTATTCATGATATGCTACTATGCATGAAATTATAATGGGCATAGTGGTGTTTCTTACAAGAGACCCACAAATGAGGATCACCTCATTGCCAAGCAAATAAGTTTCTATAGTAAACAGAGTTGCAAATTCTCATTGAATTTAATTGCTAATGTCATTGCTTGGTTATGGAACAACCAAATTTGGATTGTATTATCAGATAATGATAGACTGTTTGGCTATTTGATGAATGTGCCAGGGGTACACACTGCAGGAAGATCATGTGTGATGGCCTGCAGGAGCCAAACTTCATGGGAAGGTTTTCCCTTATCTTGGAAATGGGTTTCAAGTGAAACTCCATTGGACATTTGGAAAATGTCTCATCTGCACTACATGTTTGGTAAGCAACATGAGTGAGATGGTATAGATTGTGTCGGTAAGACATGTGTGGATACGAAATGAAAAGAGGAGTTGGGATGGCAAACACAGGGACTGACAACTCAGAGAAGGGATCCCCCATTCCTCCTTAACGAAGGAATACTACCTCTGCAAATGGATAAGTGTTCTGTGACCCTAGCTAAGAATATGCATGTCAAATTGTTAAATTCAATATGCAGAGCATGTTTCGATTTTGTTTCCATTATGGCAGATTGATTGAGTATACATAGGGCCTACATGGCACACACCGGAAAAGGGTGCACACTTTTCCGATGTCGGATCATGGAAGGGTTTTTCAATATTGATAACACCCTATGGAGTGGACGCACTCCTAGTGTCTCAATACTTGATAGTGAATGATGTGAAATGTGGTTACAATTTTAGAGCAATAATGCTAAAAAATATGCTTATATTGTTTGTGTTGTCAGGATAAACAGATGTAGTCTGGTATTGTACACTAAATGGACAATGGCTTGAGCTCATCCTACCTTCTACTAAAGAGCACAGAGAAGGAGACATTCCTGAGGGACTGTCAACTCAGAGAAGGGAGTGGTCTCTTGTGTGATATGGGGTAGTGGAATTAGAGCTCACTACTGGAAATGAAACCTAGAAATGGTTGTTTATTGTTGATATAAGTGCTTGTGTTATTGTTGATGGCCTGATAAACCCAACGGTGTTGGCTTGGTTAATGATTGGTTGTTGATATAAGTGTATTTTTTATATAAGTATAGGCAATTTGTTGATGGTCTGATAAACCCAACTGAAGGTTGGCTTGACTATGCCTGATATATATAAAAAGATGTTGTGAAGCAACCTGCATGCTGACCTAACATCCAAGTCCATAGGCAATCCCAAGGCTTGCAAAGCGAAGCAGGATCCTGTGGACCAGAGAGGAAATGCGCAATACATATTAGTATTGGATTATTTTCCAATTTCTTGCTTATGAATATACATTTGTATATGATTTGGTTATGATGTTTTAAGCTCTTGTTAAGAGATAAAAACTGACGAGAATAAACTAAACATGTGAATCTATTCAATGTTTGAATATAGGTATCGCTGGAAGCGAGGACTACGAAAGCATCCTAGGGGTGCATGTGGACATGTGACTGTCCTAAAGAGCTCGGAATGAGCAGTAATGAAAAAGGTGCTAGTGAGACTGTGAAGGTCCTAGCAGCTGAGACCAACCATGTGGGGAGGCTCCATGGTTGAGAAATTTGAAATAGACTGGAGACACTAAATGTCATGACCAAGAGGGATTGGTCCAGCACTCACGGTAAAGTGAAAGAGGCTGAGAGCATGAAAACCACAGCGGTGGTGTGGTTCCAGGATGGAACAAAACAAAGAGGGGAAAAACTCTTGCTGCTCTCTCTTGCCTTTTTTATTATATATATATATATGCATTGTGAAAACAAAAGATTGTTGAATGCATGTATCACTGAAAATGGAATGCGTGTATTTGCTTAAAATAAATTGTGAATGTTGGAATGGTTAACTCTTTGCCCAATAATGGACATGAATGAGCTCATGTGCCTGTTGGGAAGGCATGAAAAATATGAAAGTCTCCTTGATGAGACTTGGACTGTCCTACCACTTGGGTAATCAATTGACTGGTTTTAATGCCTATATTATGCTTGGTCTAACAAAATTTCAATGATGCATTTCACAGGTGAGAAAGGTGAAATCCAGTGGTGCACATTGATCATGGCAGCAGATCAAAAGTTGTTGGACTTGGCTGGAAGTCTCCTTCAAACGATTGCCAGGACCCAAGAGAATCTTGGAGAGATGCTCAAGATACAGAAAAGGCAGAATGAGATGAACCACCATATTTTGCAAGACTTTATTGGTTTGCAAAAGGAGGTAAAAAGCCTTCTGGGAGCAATCTGTAAAGGCAAGGAAAGTGGATCAATGATGGGACATTCACCCAAGTGATCCATTAAGAAACATCCCACGCATAAAGACTCTGAGGAAATTGAGCAGGTAAAGATGAAGCAGCCAGTGAAATGTTGGAAATACGGAGGACATCATTTACGTCGGGACTACCCAATGAGGGAACATAAAGAGGGCAGCAGCCACAAAGTTCCTAGATTTGGAGATGGGCCGAAAGCTGAGAACCAACAGAAGAAGCTCATGGAATTCGAGGGGCTTGGTCCTGAAAGTTCAAAGTAAATAATTGAACTTGGGACAGATCTGCAAAATTTGAACTTTTGATGTGCAAATTGTATATGATTCCTATGTATTGGAACACCGAGGACGGTGTTATTTCAAGGGGGATGGGATTGTAATAACCCGATTTTGACCCCATTTGCATTAAAAGGTACGTGATTTATATTTTGTAAATAATTGTGGTGTGGAGCTAAAGGCAAAAGCCCCACCATCGATTCAGTTGTGTATGTTTCGACAATAGGGATCGTTGTCGATGGTATATCATGTTAACCGGCACCTTATAGTTTTGGCATCATGTAAATATGCACATCAATTAACATAAGCCTACAGCCAGCTACGACGATGCAACGTTAAATGAAAAGGACATGATTCCTAAGGTTAAGGGGGGGGATTTGTCTAACCCGTGGAAGCCATTGGGAGTTTTCCATGTGTCGATCACCTACTAAACTTCTGTTGTTCGATTAGTTGGGAGCAGTTATGACTGGGGAGTGCTGGGTGGTAGGACTGCCTGTCTTTTCCCCATGTACACTCCACCAGAAAGCTCACTCTTCCTCACGTGGAGGGCAGGGGGCGGTCACCACTTTCCCCCTCTTCCACTCGTGATTTTTTGGTCTTGACCATTTCACACATGCAGGGGTCGGTTCTGTTCTCCCTTCTCTCGTCGTTTGCTGGTCGGTGGATCTGTTTCTCCTCCCACAATGAGTCGCTTTGTTCATCCTTGGACAACGAGTCATTCTCTCTCACCTTCTCATGCACAGGAATTCTGCATTGGTTTTCCTCACGTAGGGAGCAGGAGAAATCGTGGCTGTCACTCAGGATTTTCGAGTGTAGGAGCCATTCACGCTCGGGGCTGTGTGCCTGTGTGTTCCATACCGGTTTCGATGGTAGGCGTATGTCTCCTTACCGATTGTGGCTATGTATATTGCCGATTGTGGTCCGGGTCTATGTTTTCCCCTGCCCATGTTGGGATTTTGGCTTCTTTCCCATTTGCGGAATGTGTAATGTTGTCATCGTTTCATTGTGACATTAGGGTTGTTGTCTCCCCCTGGTTTTGGGTTGCTGTGTATGCAAGTACCTTTTTGGGTTGCTGCTAAGTTGTTTTGGCCATGCTAGAGAACAAGAACAACTCTGAGTCGTCTTGTTGACTTGAGTCGTCTTCACCTTTTTGTTTGGGGTTGTCACCCTATTGTCTTCATCTTCTTCACAGAGCTATGAATATTTGTTTTACTATGGTATGCAGTGGTGGGTCTTCGGACTATTTAGAGTAGGATTAAAGGCTAGGTATGCTTGAGAAAATTGGTGTTTGGAGCCACTCAGACGGAGTTAGACTGCTGGCTTTCTTCTCCACAACCCTTGAAGAGTATTGGAAAGGGAAGTCAGAGCCTAAGGGACTATGAAGAAGAGAAAGGACGGATTCCTGGTGTTGGGCGTGTGGATGCCTTAGAATTCAAGATTAGCTCTAGTGTAGGCGTCTTTAGCCCTCCATTGAGACCACCAGCTTAGCATTTAGCCTTTCCCAGGTCCTTGGCGGCCTGATAAACCCTACTGTGTGGGCTTGGCTGATTTGTATACCTTGGCTATGTGTAAGCCTGCTTTAACCCTTATTCCTTGAGGAATCATGCCCAGCTCGAGGGTGGCAGTGTTGCTGAGAGATTGATCAGCACGCTGGCCTATGGTTGGGTGGAACGTTGTAGCAACGTAGCTGGTTGCGGGACGATATCTTTCTAAGATAAGTATTCTTGTTTATTTCGTATCTGCAATTATATTTGTTGATCAATGAATATGATGAACATGTGGCATGCTTGGATGAATGTATGTTTGCTTCCGCTATGTATATGAAGGAGTATGCATCTTAGTATGTTTTATGTTTAAGCTTTTTATTTCAGCATTATATGTATGTTCATGTTCATGGGGCTATTTGCCCATATGTCTCGTGTTAGTAGCATCCTCTTCGCCGGTTTAAAGGTCGAGGACGTTACATTTCATCTTGCCAATCATTTGAGGTATATGATATCATATTATGGTCAAATCTTTGTATGCATGGATAGTCACTACTCCTAGTCCTTTGAACTTAGAGGGTTTTGAAAAATTATATTCAACAAAAATATAACTGCTAGGGCTTTAACGGATATATTACATAGTAATTTTATTTCAAGTGAAAGGGTTTTAGCTCCGATTTGGCTTAGATCGAGGGTTATATGAAATAAAAATTCAATTTAATTATATTTCCTACTATGTAGTGAGGTGAGAAGTTTTTAACGGTCTGGATTGCTTTTACACACCGTCGTAATCTGGACAATTGATCTTTTCCAAGCTTAATACATCCACATGTTTACGACCCGTTGGTTTCTTGTTGTCGACCTGGTTCGTGGGTTTCATGGGGTTCATTTGTGAAGGCGGAACAACTACATATGCATCCATTGATCAAGGTATCGAATGTCTTAGTTCCATTTAGAATGGTTGGCCTACTGTCTGTGTTAGGAATGCGCAGTTTTTTGTTTGAGTAGTTGTAAGTAATGTATGTCTAATTGTTTTCTCGTTATAGTTTCATCTTGCCAGTCATTTGAGGTATATGCTATAATCTTATGGTCAAATCTTTGTATGCGTGGATAGACGCTACTGCTAGTCCTTCGAACATAGAGGGTTTTGAAAAATTATATTCAACAAAAATATAAGTGTTAGGGCTTTACCGGATATATTGCATACTAATTTTATTTCGAGTGAAAGGGTTTTAGCTCCCATATGGCTTAGATCGAGGGTTATATGAAAACAAATTTCAATTAAATTCTATTTCCTACTATGTAGTGAGGTGAGAAGTTTTTAACGGTCTGGATTGCTTTTACACACCGTCGTAATCTGGACCATTGATCTTTTTTGAGCTTAATACATCCACATGTTTAAAACTCGCTAGTTTCTTGTTGTCGACCTGGTTCGTGGGTTTGGTGGGGTTCGTTTGTGAAGGCGGAACAACTGCATATGCATCCATTGATCGAGGTACTGAATCTCTTAGTTCCATTTAGAATGGGTGGCCTATTGTATGTGTTAGGAATGCGCAGTTTTCTGTTTAAGTGGTTGTAAGTAATGTATGTCTAATTGTTTTCTCGATTTAAGGTTTTATCTTATAGTTTCATCTTACCAGTCATTTGAGGTATATGCTATAATCTTATGGTCAAATATTTCTATGGGTGGATAGCCACTATTGCTAGTCCTTCGAACTTAGAGGGTTTTGAAAAATTATATTCAGCAAAAATATAAGTGCTAGGGCTTTACTGGATATATTACATACTAATTTTCTTTCGAGTGAAAGGGTTTTAGATGCCATATGACTTAGATCGAGGGTTATATGAAAACAAATTTCAATTTAATTATATTTCCTACTATGTAGTGAGGTGAGAAGTTTTTAACGGTCTAGATTGCTTTTACAAACCGTCTTAATCTGGACCATTGATCTTTTCTGAACTTAATACATCCACGTGTTTACGACCCGCTGGTTTCTTGTTGTCGACCTGGTTTGTGGGTTTGGTGGGGTTCGTTTCTGAAGGCGGAACAACTACATAGGCATCCATTGATTGAGCTACTGAATGTCTTAGTTCCGTTTAGAATGGCTGGCCTACTGTCTATGTTAGGAATGTGCAGTTTTTTGTTTGAGTGCTTGTAAGTAATGTATGTCTAATTCTTTCTCGATTTAAGGTTTTATGTTATAGTTTCATCTTGCCAATCATTTGAGGTATATGCTATAATCTTATGGTCAAATCTTTGTATGCGTGGATAGCCACTACTGCTAGTCCTTCCAACTTAGAGGGTTTTGAAAAATTATATTCAATGAAATTATAAGTGCTAGGGCTTTACTGGATATATTGCATACTAATTTTCTTTTGAGTGAAAGGGTTTTAGCTCCCATATGGCTTAAGGGTTATATGAAAACAAATTTCAATTTAATTCTATTTCCTACTATGTAGTGAGGTGAGAAGTTTTTAACGGTCTGGATTGCTTTTACACACCGTCGTAATCTCAACCATTGATCTTTTCTTAGCTTAATACATCCACATGTTTACGACCCACTGGTTCCTTGTTGTCGACCTGGTTTGTGGGTTTGGTGGGGTTTGTTTGTAAAGGCAAAACAACTGCATAGGCATCCATTGATCGAGGTACTGAATGTCTTAGTTCCGTTTAGAATGGCTAGCCTATTGTGTGTGGTAGGAATGCGCAATTTTTTGTTTGAGTGGTTGTAAGTAATGTATGTCTAATTGTTTTCTCGACTTAAGGTTTTATGTTATAGTTTCATCTTCCTAGTCATTTGAGGTATATGCTATAATCTTATGGTCAAATATTTGTATGTGTGGATAGTCGCTACTGCTATCCCTATGAACTTAGAGGGTTTTGAAAAATTATATTCAACAAAAATATAAGTGCTAGGGCTTTACCGGATATATTGCATACTAATTTTCTTTCGAGTGAAAGGGTTTTAGCTCCCATATGGCTTAGATTGAGGGTTATATGAAAATAAATTTCAATTTAATTCTATTTCCTACTATGTAGTGAGGTGAGAATTTTTTAACGGTATTGATTTCTTTTACACACGGTCGTAATCTGGACCATTGATCTTTTCCAAGCTTAATACATCCACATGTTTACGACCCGTTGGTTTCTTGTTCTCGACCTGGTTCGTGGGTTTGGTGGGGTTCGTTTGTGAAGGCGGAACAACTGCGTAGGAATCCATTGATCGAGGTACTTAATGTCTTAGTTCCATTTAGAATGGCTGGCCTACTGTATATGTTAGGAATGCGCAGATTTTTGTTTCAGTGGTTGTAAGTAATGTATGTCTAATTGTTTTCTCGATTTAAGGTTTTATGTTATAGTTTCATCTTGCCAGTCATTTGAGGTATATGCTATAATCTTATGGTCAAATCTTTGTATGCGTGGATAGCCGCTACTGATAGACCTTCGAATTTAGAGGGTTTTGAAAAATTATATTCAACAAAAATATAAGTGCTAGGGCTTTACCGGATATATTGCATACTAATTTTCTTTCGAGTGAAAGGGTTTTAGCTCTCATATGGCTTAGATTGAGGGTTATATGAAGATAAATTTCAATTTAATTCTATTTCCTACTATGTAATGAGGTGAGAAGTTTTTAATGGTTTGGATTGCTTTTACACACCGTCGTAATATGGACCATTGATCTTTTCCGAGCTTAATACATCCACATGTTTACGAACCGCTGGTTTCTTGTATTCGACCTGGTTCATGGGTTTGGTGTCGTTCGTTTGTGAAGGCGGAACAACTGCATAGGCATCCATTGATCGAGGTACTGAATGTCTTAGTTCCGTTTAGAATGGCTGGCCTACTGTCTGTGGTAGGAATGCACAGTTTTTTGTTTGAGTGGTTGTAAGTAATGTATGTCTAATTGTTTTCTCAATTTAAGGTTTTATGTTATAGTTTCATCTTGCCAGTCATTTGAGGTATATGCTATAATCTTATGGTCAAATCTTTGCATGCGTAGATAACTGCTACTGCTAGTCCTTCGAACTTAAAGGGTTTTGAAAATTTATATTCAACAAAAATATAAGTGCTAGGGCTTTACCGGATATATTGCATACTAATTTCATTTCGAGTGAAAGGGTTTTAGCTCCCATATGGCTTAGATGGAGGGTTATATGAAAAAAAATTTCAATTTAATTCTATTTCCCACTATGTAGTGAGCTGAGAAGTTTTTAACGGTCTCGATTGCTTTTACACACCGTCGTAATCTGGACCATTGATATTTTTTTCGAGCTTAATACATACACATGTTTACCACCCTCTGGTTTCTTTTTGTTGACCTGGTTCGTGGGTTTGGTGGGGTTCGTTTGTGAAGGCGGAACAACTACACATGCATCCATTGATCGAAGCACTGAATTTCTTAGTTCCGTTTAGAATGGATGGCCTATTATCTGTGTTAGGAATGTGCAGTTTTTTGTTGAGTGCTTGTAATTAATGTATGTCTAATTGTTTTATCGATTTAAGGTTTTATGTTATAGCTTCATCTTGCGAGTCATTTGAGGTATATGCTATAATCTTATGGTCAAATATTTGTATGTGTGGATATTCGCTACTTCTAGTGCTTCGAACTTAGAGGGTTTTGAAAAATTATATTCAACAAAAATATAAGTGCTACGGCTTTACCGAATATATTGCGTACTAATTTTCTTTCGAGTGAAAGGGTTTTAGCTCCCATATGGCTTAGAGCGAGGGTTATATGAAAACAAATTTCAATTTAATTCTATTTCATACTATGTAGTGAGGTGAGAAGTTTTTAACAGTCTGGATTGCTTTTACACACCGTCGTAATCTGGACCATTGATCTTTTCCGAGCATAATACACCCACATGTTTACGACCTGCTGGTTTCTTGTTGTCGACCTAGCTTGTGGGTTTGGTGGGGTTCGTTTCTGAAGGCGAAACAACTGCATAAGCATCCATTGATCGAGGTATTGAATGTCTTAGTTCCATTTAGTATGGCTGGCGTACTGTCTGTGTTAGGAATGCCCAGTTTTTTGTTTGAGTGGTTGTAAGTAATGTATGTCTAATTGTTTTCTCGATTTAAGGTTTTCTGTTATAGTTTCATCTTGCCAGTCATTTGAGGTATATGCTATAATCGTATGGTCAAATCTTTGTAAGAATGGATAGTCGCTACTGCTAGTCCTTCGAACTTAGAGGGTTTTGAAAAATTATATTCAACAAAAATATAAGTGTTATGGCTTTACCGAATATATTGCATAATAATTTTCTTTCGAGTGAAAGGGTTTAGCCTCCCATATGGCTTAGTTTGAGGGTTATATGAAAACAAATTTCAATTTAATTCTATTTCCTACTATGTAGTGAGGTGAGAAGTTTTTAACGGTCTAGATTGTTTTTACACACCGTCGTAATCTGGACCATTGATCTTTTCCGAGTTTGATACATCCACCTGTTTACGACCCGTTGGTTTCTTGTTATCGACCTAGTTCGTGGGTTTGGTGGGATTCGTTTGTGAAGGCAGAACAACAGCATATGCATCCATTGATCGAGGTACTGAATGTCTTAGTTCCGTTTAGAATGGTTGGCCTAGTGTCTTTGTTAGGAATGCGCAGTTTTGTGTTTAAGTGGTTGTAAGTAATGTATGTCTAATTGTTTTCTCGATTTAATGTTTTATGTTATAGTTTCATCTTGCCAGTCATTTGACGTATATGCTATAATCTTAGGGTCAAATCTTTGTATGCGTGGATAGACGCTACTAGTAGTCCTTCGAACATAGAGGGTTTTGAAAAATTATATTCAACAAAAATATAAGTGCTAGGGCTTTACCGGATATATTGCATACTAAATTTCTTTTGAGTGAAAGGGTTTTAGCTCCCATATGGCTTAGATCGAGGGTTATATGAAAACAAATTTCAATTTTATTCTATTACCTACTATGTAGTGAGGTGAGAAGTTTTTAACGGTCTGGATTTCTTTTACACACCGTCGTAATCTGGAGCATTGATCTTTTCCAAGCTTAATACATCCACATGTTTACGACCCGTTGGTTTCTTGTTGTCGACTTGGTTCGTGGGTTTGGTAGGGTTCGTTTGTTAAGGTGGAACAACTACATAGGCATCCATTGATCGAGGTACTGAATGTCCTAGTTCCATTTAGAATGGCTAGCCTATTGTCTATGTTAGGAATGCGCAGTTTTTTGTTTGAGTGGTTGTAAGTAATGTATGTCTAATTGTTTTCTCGATTTAAGGTTTTATGTTATAGTTTCATCTTTCTAGTCATTTGAGGTATATGCTATAATATTATGGTCAAATCTTTGTATGCATGGATAGTCGCTACTGCTAGTCCTTTGAACTTAGAGGGTTTTGAAAAATTATATTCAACAAAAATATAAGTGCTAGGGCTTTACTGATAATATTGCATACTAATTTTCTTTCGTGTGAAAGGGTTTTAGCTCCCATATGGCTTAGATCGAGGGTTATATGAAAACAAATTTCAATTTAATTCTATTTCCTACTATGTAGTGAGGTGATAAGTTTTTAATGGTCTGGATTGCTTTTACACACTGTCGTAATCTGGACCATTGATGTTTTCCGACCTTAATACATCCACATGTTTATGACCGGGTGGTTTCTTGTTGTTGACCTTGTTCATGGGTTTGGCGGGGTTCGTTTGTGAAGGCGGAACAACTGCATAGGTATCCATTGATCGAGGTACTGAATGTATTAGTTCCGTTTATAATAGTTGGCCTACTGTATGTGTCAAGAATGCACAATTTTTTGTTTGAGTGGTTGTAAGTAATGTATGTCGAATTGTTTTCTCGATTTAAGGTTTTATCTTATAGTTTCATCTTGCCAGTCATTTGAGGTATATGCTATAATGTTATGGTCAAATATTTGTATGCATGGATAGCCGCTACTGCTAGTCCTTCGAACTTAGAGTGTTTTGAGAAAATTTATTCAACAAAAATATAAGTGCTAGGGCTTTACTGGATATATTGCATACTAATTATATTTCGAGTGAAAGGGTTTTAGCTCCCATATGGCTTACATCGAGGATTATATGAAAACAAATTTCAATTTAATTCTATTCTATCCGATGTAGTGAGGTGAGAAGTTTTTAACGGTCTGCATTGCTTTTACACAATGTCGTAATCTGGACCATTGATCTTTTCCAAGCTTAATACATCCACATGTTTACAACCCGCTAGTTTCTTGTTGTCAACCTGGTTCGTTGTTTTGGTACGGTTCGTTTGTGACGGTAAAACAACTTCATAGGCATCCATTGATCGAGGTACTGAATGTCTTAGTTCCGTTTAGAATGGCTGGCCTACTTTCTATGTTAGGAATCTACAATTTATTTTTTTTAGTGGTTGTAAGTGATGTATGTCTAATTGTTTTCTCGATTTCAGGTTTTATGTTATAGTTTCATCTTTCTAGTCATTTGAGGTATATGATATAATCTTATGGTCAAATCTTTGTATGCATGTATAGCCGCTAGTGCTAGTCCTATGAACTTAGAGGGTTTTGAAAAATTATATTCAACAAAAATATAAGTGCCAGGGCTTTATCGGATATATTGCATACCAACTTTCTTTCTTGTGAAATGGTTTTAGCTCCCATATGGATTAGATCGAGGGTTATATGAAAACAAATTTCAATTTAATTCTATTTCCTACTATGTAGTGAGGTGAGAAGCTTTTAACGGTCTGGATTGATTTTACACACCGTCATAATCTGGACCATTGATCTTTTCCAAGCTTAATAATTCCACATGTTTACGACCCGTTGGTTTCTTGTTGTTGACCTAGTTCGTGGGTTTGGTGGGGTTCGTTTGTGAAGGCGGAACAACTGCATAGGCATCCATTGATCGAGGTACTGAATGTCTTAGTTTCATTTAGATTGGTTGGCCTACTGCCTGTGTTAGGAATGTGCAGTTTTTTGTTTGAGTGGTTGTAAGTAATGTATGTCTAATTGTTTTCTCGATTTAAGGTTTTATGTTATAGTTTCATCTTGCCAGTCATTTGAGGTATATGCTATAATCTTATGGTCAAATCTTTGTATGCGTGGATAGCCGCTACTTCTAGTCCTTCGAACTTAGAGGGTTTTTAAAAATTATATTCAACAAAAATATAAGTGCTAGGGCTATACCGGATATATTGCATACTAATTTTCTTTCGAGTGAAAGGGTTTTAGCTCCCATATGGCTTAGATCGAGGGTTATATGAAAACAAATTTCAATTTGATTCTATTTCCTACTATGTAGTGAAGTGAGATGTTTTTCACTATCTGGATTTCTTTTACACGCCGTCGTAATTTGGACTGTTGATCTTTTCAAGCTTAATACATCGACATGTTTATGACTTGCTGGTTTCTTGTTGTTGACCTGGTTCATGGGTTTGGTGGGGTCCGTTTGTGAAGGCGGAACAACTGCATAGCCATCCATTGATCGAGCTACTGAATGTCTTAGTTCCGTTTAGAATGGCTGGCCCGGTGACTTTGTTAAGAATGCGCAGTTTTTTGTTTGAGTGGTTGTAAGTAATGTATGTCTAATTGTTTTCTTGATTTAAGGTTTTATGTTATAGTTTCATCTTGCCAGTCATTTGAGGTATATGCTATAATCTTATGGTCAAATATTTGTATGCGTGGATAGTCGCTACTGCTAGTCCTTCGAACGTAGAGGGTTTTGAAAAATTATATTCAACAAAAATATAAGTGTTAGGGATTTACTGGATATATCGCATACTAATTTTCTTTCAAGTGAAAGTGTTTTAGCTCCCATGTTGCTTACATCGAGGGTTATTAGAAAACAAATTTCAATTTAGTTCTATTTCGTACTATGTAGTGAGGTGAGAAGTTTTTAACGGTTTGGATTGCTTTTACACAACATCATGATCTGGACCATTGATCTTTTCTGAGATTAATACATCCACATGTTTACGACCCGCTGGTTTCTTGTTGTTGACCTTGTTTGTGGGTTTCGTGGGGTTCGTTTATGAAGGCGGAACAACTGCATAGGCATCCATTGATTATGTTATAGTTTCGTCTTGCCAGTCATTTGAGGTATATGCTATAATCTTATGGTCAAATATTTGTATGCGTGGATAGCCGCTACTGCTAGTCCTTCGAACTTAGAGGGTTTTTAAAAATTATATTCAACAAAAATATAAGTGCTAGGGCTTTATTGGATATATTGCATACTAATTTTCTTTCGAGTGAAAGGGGTTTAGCTCCCATATGGCTTAGATCGAGGGTTATATGAAAACAAATTTCAATTTAATTATATTTCCTACTAAGTAATGTATGTGTAATTGTTTTCTCAATTTAAGGCTTTGTGTTATAGTTTCATCTTTCCAGTCATTTGAGGTATATGCTATAATCTTATGGTCAAATCTTTGTATGCGTGGATAGTGGCTACTACTAGTCCTTCGAACTTATAGGGTTTTGAAAAATTATATTCAACAAAAATATAAGTGCCAGGGCTTTACCAGATATATTGCATACTAATTTTATTTCGAGTGAAAGGGTTTTAGCTCCCATATGACTTAGATCAAGGGTTATATGAAAACAAATTTCAATTTAATTCTATTTCCTACTATGTAGTGAGGTGAGAAGTTTCTAATGCTCTGGATTGCTTTTACACACCGTCGTAATCTGGACCATTAATATTTTCCGAGCTTAATACATCCAGATGTTTACGACAAACTGGTTTCTTGTTGTCAACCTGGTTCATGGTTCTGGTGGGGTTCGTTTGTGAAAGCAAAACAACTGCGTAGGCATCCGTTGATCGAGGTACTGAATTTCTTAGTTCCGTTTAGAATGGTTGGCCTACTGTCTATGTTAGGAATGCGTCATTTTTCTTTTGAATGGTTATAACTAATGTATGTCTAATTATTTTCTTGATTTAAGGTTTTATGTTATAGTTTCATCTTGCCAGTCCTTTGAGGTATATGCTATAATCTTATGGTCAAATCTTTGTATGCAGGGATAGCTGCTACTACTTGTCCTTAGAACTTAGAGGGTTTTGGAAAATTATATTCAACAAAAATATAAGTGCTAGGGCTTTACCATATATATTGCATACTAATTTTCTTTCGAGTGAAAGGGTTTTAGCTCCCATATGGCTTAGATCGAGGGTTATATGAAAACAAATTTCAATTTAATTCTATTTCCTACTATGTAGTGAGGTGAGAAGCTTTTAACGGTCTGGATTGATTTTACACACCGTCATAATCTGGACCATTGATCTTTTCCAAGCTTAATAATTCCACATGTTTACGACCCGTTGGTTTCTTGTTGTCGACCTAGTTCGTGGGTTTGGTGGGGTTCGTTTATGAAGGCGGAACAACTGCATAGGCATCCATTGATCGAGGTACTGAATGTCTTAGTTTCATTTAGAATGGTTGGCCTACTGCCTGTGTTAGGAATGCGCAGTTTTTTGTTTGAGTGGTTGTAAGTAATGTATGTCTAATTGTTTTCTCGATTTAAGGTTTTATGTTATAGTTTCATCTTGCTAGTCATTTGAGGTATATGCTATAATCTTATGGTCAAATCTTTGTATGCGTGGATAGCCGCTACTTCTAGTCCTTCGAACTTAGAGGGTTTTTAAAAATTATATTCAACAAAAATATAAGTGCTAGGGCTAGACTGGATATGTTGCATACTAATTTTCTTTCGAGTGAAAGGGTTTTAGCTCCCATATGGCTTAGATCGAGGGTTATATGAAAACAAATTTCAATTTGATTCTATTTCCTACTATGTAGTCAGGTGAGAAGTTTTTAACGGTCTGGATTGCTTTTACACACCGTCGTTATTTGGACCTTTAATCTTTTCCGAGCTTAATACATCCACATGTTTACGACCCGCTGGTTTCTTGTTGTCGACCTGGTTCGTGGGTTTGGTAGGGTTCGTTTGTGAAGGCGAAACAACTGCATACGCATCCATTGATCGAGGTATTGAATGTCTTAGTTCCATTTATAATGGCTGGCCTACTGTATGTGTTAGGAATGCACAATTTTTTGTTTGAGTGGTTGTAAGGAATGTATGTCTAATTGTTTTCTCGATTTAAGGTTTGATGTTATAGTTTCATCTTGCCAGTCATTTGAGGTATATGCTATAATCTTATGGTCAAATATTTATATGCGTGGATAGCCGCTACTGCTAGTCCTTCGAACTTACAGAGTTTTGAAAAATTATATTCAACAAAAATATAAGTGCTAGGGCTTTACTGGATATATTACATACTAATTTTCTTTCGATTTAAAGGGTTTTAGCTCCCATATGGCTTAGATCGAGGGTTATATGAAAACAAATTTCAATTTAATTCTATTTCCTACTATGTAGTGAGGAGAGAAGTTTTTAACGGTATGGATTGCTTTTACACACCATCGTAATCTGGTCCATTGATCTTTTCCGAGCTTAATACATCCACATGTTTACGACCCACTGGTTTCTTGTTGTCGACCTCGTTCGTGGGTTTGGTGGGGTTCGTTTGTGAAGGAGGAACAACTACATAGGCATCCATTGATCGAGGTATTGAATGTCTTAGTTCCGTTTGGAATGGTTGGCCTACTGTCTGCGTTAGCAATGCACAGTTTTTTGTTTGAGTGGTTGTAAGTAATGTATGTCTAATTGTTTTCTTGATTTAAGGTTTTATGTCATAGTTTCATCTTGCCAGTCATTTTAGGTATATGCTATAATCTTATGGTCAAATATTTGTATGCGTGGATAGCCGCTATTGCTAGTCCTTCGAATTTAGAGGATTTTGAAAAATTATATTCAACAAAAATATAAGTGCTAGGGCTTTACCGAACATATTGCATACTAATTTTCTTTTGAGTGAAAGGGTTTTAGCTGCCATATGGCTTAGATCGAGGGTTATGTGAAAAAAAATTCAATTTAATTCTATTTCCTACTATGTAGTGAGGTGAGAAGTTTTTAACGGTCTAGATTGCTTTTACACACCGCTGTAATCTGGACCATTGATCTTTTCCGAGCTTAATACATCCACATGTTTACGACCCGCTGGTTTCTTGTTGTCGACTTGGTTCATGGGTTTGGAGGGGTTCGTTTGTGAAGGTGAAACAACTGCATAGGTATCCATTGATCGAGGTACTTAATGTCTTAGCTCCGTTTAGAATGGCTGGCCTACTGTCTATGTTAGGAATGCGCAGTTTTTTGTTTGAGTGGTTGTAAGTAATGTATGTCTAATTGTTTTCTCGATTTAAGGTTTTATGTTAAAGTTTCATCTTGCCACTCATTTGAGGTATATGTTATAATCTTATGGTCAAATCTTTGTATGCGTGGAGAGCTACTACTGCTAGTCCTTCGAACTTAGATGGTTTTGAAAAATTATAATCAACAAAAATATAAGTGCTAGGGCTTTACCGGATATATTGCATACTAATTTTCTTTCGAGTAAAAGGGTTTTAGCTCCTATATGGCTTAGATCGAGGGTTATATGAAAACAAATTTCAATTTAATTCTATTTCGTACTATCTGAAAACAAATTTCAATTTAATTTTAACGGTCTGAATTGCTTTTACACACCGTTGTATTCTAGACGATTGATTTTTTCCGAGCTTAATACATCCACATGTTTACGACCCGCTGGTTTCTTGTTGTCGACCTGATTCATGGGTTTGGTGGGGTTCGTTTGTGAAGGTGGAACAACTACACAGGCATCCATTGATCGAGGTACTGAATGTCTTAGTTTCGTTTAGAATCGTTGGCGTGCTGTCTGTGTTAGGAATGCACAGTTTTTTGTTTGAGTGGTTGTAAGTAATGTATGTCTAATTGTTTTCTCGATTTAAAGTTTTATGTTATAGTTTCATCTTGCCAGTCATTTGAGGTATATGCTATAATCTTATGGTCAAATCTTTGTATGCATGGATAGTCGCTACTGCTAGTCCTTCAAACTTAGAGAGTTTTGAAAAATTATATTCAACAAAAATATAAGTGTTAGGGTTTTACCGGATATATTGCATACTAATTTTCTATGAAAACAAATTTCAATTTAATTCTATTTCCTACTATGTAGTGAGGTGTGAAGTTTTTAACGGTCTGGATTGCTTTTACACACAGTCGTAATCTGGACCGTTGATCTTTTCCGAACTTAATACATCCACATGTTTATGACCCACTAGTTTCTTGTTGTCGACATGGTTCATGGGTTTGGTGGGGTTCATTTGTGAAGGCAGAACAATTGCATAAGCATCCACTGATCGAGGTACTGAATGTCTTAGTTCTATTTAGAATGGCTTGCCTACTGCCTGTGTTAGGAATGCACAGTTTTTTGTTTGAGTGGTTGTAAGTAATGTATGTCTTATTGTTTTGTCGATTTAAGTTTTTATGTTATAGTTTCATCTTATCAGTCATTTGAGGTATATGCTATAATATTATGGTTAAATCGTTGGATGCGTGGTTAGCCGCTACTACTATTCCTTCGAACTTAGAGGGTTTTGAAAAATTATATTCAACAAAAATATAAGTGCTAGGGATTTACCGGATATATTGCATACTAATTTTCTTTCGAGTGAAAGGGTATTAGCTCCCATATGGCTTGGATCGAGGGTTATATGAAAAACATTTTCAATTTAATTATATTTCCTACTATGTAGTGAGGTGTGAAGTTTTTAACGGTCTGGATTGATTTTACACACCATCGTAATCTGGACCATTGATCTTTTCCGAGCTTAATACATCCCAATGTTTACGAACCACTGGTTTCTTGTTGTGGATCTGGTTCGTGGGTTTGGTGGTGTTCGTTTGTGAAGGTGGAACAACTACATAGCCATCCATTGATCGAGGTATTGAATGTCTTAGTTCCATTTATAATGGCTAGCCTACTATCTGTGTTAGGAATGCGCATTTTTTTGTTTGAGTGGTTGTAAGTAATATATGTCGAATTGTTTTCTCGATTTAAGGTTTTATGTTATAGTTTCATCTTTCCAGTCATTTGAGGTAGATGCTATAATCTTATAGTAAAATCGTTGTATGCGTGGATAGCCGCTACTGTTAGTCCTTCGAACTTAGAGGGTTTTGAAAAATTATATTCAACAAAAATATAAGTGTTAGGGCTTTACCGGATATATTGCATCCTAATTTTCTTTCGAGTGAAAGGGTTTTAGCTCCCATATGGCTTAGATCGAGGGTTATATGAAAACAAATTTCAATTTAATTATATTTCCTACTATGTAGTGAGGTGAGAATTTTTTAACGGTCTAGATTGCTTTTACACATCGTCGTAATCTGGACCATTGATCTTTTTCGAGCTTAATACATCCACATGTTTACGACCCGCTGGTTTCTTGTTGTCGACCTAGTTCGTGGGTTTGGTGGGGTTCATTTTTTAAGGTGGAACAACTGCATAGGAATCCATTTATCGAAGTATTGAATGTCTTAGTTCCTTTTAGAATGGCTGGCCTACTGTCTATGTAAGGAATGCGCAGTTTTTTGTTTGAGTGGTTGTAAGTAATGTATGTCTAATTGTTTTCTCGATTTAAGGTTTTATGTTATAGTTTCATCTTGCCAGTCATTTGAGGTATATGCTATAATCTTATGGTCAAATCTTTGTATGCGTGGATAGTCGCTATTGCTAGTCCTTCGAACTTAGAGCGTTTTGAAAAATTATATTCAACAAAAACAGAAGTGCTAGGGCTTTACCAGATATATTGCATACTAATTTTCTTTCGAGTGAAAGGGTTTTATCTCCCATATGGCTTAGATCGAGGGTTATATGAAAACAAATTTCAATTTAATTATATTTCCTACTATGTATTGAATTGAGAAGTTTTTAACGGTCTCAATTGCTTTTACACACCGTCTCAATCTGGACCATTTATCTTTTCCCAGCTTAATACATCCACAGGTTTAAGACCCGCTGGTTTCTTGTTGTCGACCTAGTTCGTGGGTTTGGTGGGGTTCGTTTGTGAAGGCGAAAAAATTGCATAGGCATCCATTGATCGAGGTACTGAATGTCTTAGTTCCGTTTAGAATGGCTGGCCTACTGTCTGTGTTAGGAATGCGCAGTTTTTTTTTTGAGTGGTTGTAAGTAATGTATGTCTAATTGTTTTCTCGATTTAAGGTTTTATGTTATAGTTTCATCTTGCTAGTCATTTGAGGTATATGCTATAATCTTGTGGTCAAATATTTGTATGCGTGGATAGCCGTGACTGCTAGTCTTTCGAACTTAGAGGGTTTTGAAAAATTATATTCAACAAAAATATAAGTGCTAGGGCTTTACCGGATATATTGCATACTGATTTTCTTTTGAGTGAAAGGGTTTTAGCTCCCATATGGCTTAGATCGAGGGTTATATGAAAACAAATTTCAATTTAATTCTATTTCCTACTATGTAGTGAGGTGAGAAGTTTTTAACGGTCTGTATTGCTTTTACACACCGTCATAATCTGGACCATTGATCTTTTCCGAGCTTAATACATCCACATGTTTACGACCCGCTAGTTTCTTGTTATCGACCTGGTTTGTGGGTTTGGTGGGGTTCGTTTGTGAAGGCGGAACAACTGCATAGGCATCCATTGATCGAGGTACTGAATGTCTTAGTTCCGTTTAGAATGTCTATCCTACTGTCTGTGTTATGAATGCGTGGTTTTTTGTTTGAGTGGTTGTAAGTAATGTATGTCTAATTGTTTTCTCGATTTAAGGTTTTATGTTATAGTTTCATCTTTCCAGTCATTTGAGGTATATGCTATAATCTAATGGTCAAATCTTTATATGCGTGGATAGCCACTACTACTAGTCCTTTGAACTTAGAGGGTTTTGAAAAATTATATTCAACAAAAATATAAGTTCTTGGGATTTACCGCATATATTGCATACTAATTTTCTTTCGAGTGAAAGGGTTTTAGCTCCCATATGGCTTAGATTGAGGGTTATATGAAAACAAATTTCAATTTAATTCTATTTCCTACTATGTAGTGAGGTGAGAAGTTTTTAATGGTTTGGATTGCTTTTACACACCGTCGTAATTTGGACCATTGATCTTTTCCGAGCTTAATACATCCACATGTTTACAACCCGCTGGTTTCTTGTTGTCGACCTGGTTCGTGGGTTTGGTGGGGTTCGTTTGTGAAGGCAGAACAACTACATAGGTATCCATTGATCTAGGTACTTAATGTCTTAGTTCCGTTTATAATGGATGGCCTACTGTCTGTGTTAGGAATGCGCAGTTTTTTGTTTTAGTGGTTGTAAGTAATGTATGTCTAATTGTTTTCTCGATTTAAGGTTTTATGTTATAGTTTCATCTTGCCAGTAATTTGAGGTATATGCTATAATATTATGGTCAAATCTTTGTATGCGTGGATAGTCGCTACTGCTAGTCCTTCGAACTTAGAGGGTTTTGAAAAATTATATTGAACAAAAATATAAGTGTTAGGGCTTTACCGGATATATTGCATACTAATTTTCTTTCAAGTGAAAGGGTTTTAGCTCCCCATATGGCTTAGATCAAGGGTTATATGAAAACAAATTTCAATTTAATTCTATTTCCTACTGAGTAGTGAGGTCTTAGTTTCATTGGATGAGTGTAAGGACCCTAACCCTATTTTCCAGTTAGAAACCATATCTCAAGGAAGGTGGATGTTGCCAAAAACCCATGTCTCCATTGTCAAAACCTAAAAAAACAAGCTAAAACAAGGTCCAAAACACATGTCAAAAAGCCCAAAAAGAAAAAAGTAAAACAAATGCACATAAGAGGTGTTTTTATATATTTTTAGATGTTTTTAATGTTTTTGGGTTTTTAATATTTAATAATGTTTTTAAATGTTTTACAAATATGTATTTCGAGACTGATCAAGACATGCCACATGCACACAAAAGGAAAATGCACACCACACATTGATATAGTACATAATGTACAAAGAACCATGTGGTAGTGTGGCCTATGTGTAACAATTTTTGTGAGAAAACCCATGCCCCACTTGCTTAGGCTTCCAACAAATAACCTCACTTTCGGCATGATTGAGAATTACCAATTTTCCCTTCCCAACATTATTCTTAGAGGTTGGTGAGATTCCCCTAGCATGACTCACAGATGCTAGTGGCTTGCCCCCAATAGGATTTCCATAGGCTAATAGATTTCCCACACCAGGATTAGTATAGGATAATTGTTTACCCCCACTAGGATTAATAGAGGCTAACATGTTATCCCAACTAGGATTAACAGAGGCTAAGAATTGTCTCCCTTGTTTTGATTTCTTTCGCCTATGCATACACCTCTTCTCAGTCTTGAAGATGTGTCCCAAGATTCCTATCACAATCACATCAAGTTTCGTAATGGGAACATGGTCTCCATACAATATCAAAACATGGAATCTCATCATTAGAAGATGAGGAAGAAGGAGAAGAAGCATTTGTATGTTCCACGGATTAGGATCCCATAGCTATCAATGAGCCTATAGATATTGAGGACAAGGACACATAGAAAAGTGGTGGGGGTAGGTTGAATGTGCCTACCAACATGGGATCTTTAGAAATATTAGGTCCCACACTTGTCATGGTCAAGTTGGAATCATTTATAAGGGGTATACTTTGACCATTAACAACCCTTGGTTCGGTGGTGCAGAAATCTAACTGATCAATAGTTACCACTTTCTCTTCATGGGGAAAATGAATCACTTGAAACACAATAGAAACCATCGCATGCATGGAATAGACCAACTCCATCCTAGTAATAGATTGTAATCCAATGGGGCGTCAACAACCATGTCTACATTGACTATATTTCCACCTAGTTAACTTGGAAATCCCTAGGTGATTTCTTTTGGTTGGAATGAATGGTCATCAAAGGCTTTCAACATGGTAGAGGAAGGGGCCAAAGTGGGGGAACCCAAATCCTTCCAACAACACATAGACATGACACAAGTAGAGTCTCGCTCGTCCACAACAGTGTGATAGATGGTGACCCCTCATGGCTTGACATGGATTTGGAATGCCACTTGAGGGGGAATCCTAGGTGCATCCTGGTCTAACTTGAAAGCAATGAAATTGGCATTAGACAAGTTGATGCCACCGATGACATTCAACAATTCCTTCTTCTGCCCATGAGAACTTTGGAGTACTTCTAGAGCCAACATGCCACAAGGGGATTCTGCGAAATACTCAACATTGTTGTAATTATGGGAAGCTCTTGTAAGAAGATTAGACTTCTTAAAAAATTTCTTTAAGAAGGTGAAGGAATGGATCATGAGTATTATTCTCAATATGTAGAGAGTCATCGAGTTGTGAAGTGAAGGTCTTGTTAGTGGCTAGACGCTTTCTTGAGCCATCATAGTTCTTAGAGTGTGTTTGTAAAATGACATCTTGCAAGAACACAATTGCATTGGATGAAGGCCCCCCATAATGATGTTTGTCATGTATGCCCCCTTGCGAGGACATGAGAGGTGTAGTTACCAATTGTTGTTGATTTTGAGGGACGGGTTGGGTAAGGACAACGGGTGGGGAAGGATTTCCACGTTACGCCAAATACTTGTGAACATCCTCCATGAGAGGGCATAGGTGAGTATGGTTGTCACCCTTGCAAACAGAGCATGGGTAATAATTTTTCTTTTTACCCCCTTCCTCTTTCGTAGGAGCATTGGTAGGTTGGGGTTTTGTCCCTTGCCCATTATTATTCTTATTTTTATGATTAGGGACTATACTCCACCCATCAGGGACTATACTCTCATCTTTCTTAAAACATGACAAGACCACCCTCAACTCCTCCTTTGAGACCTCATATAGAAAGTTCTCATTTTTTTTCATCATAAATATGGGAAAGAAAGAAGTTGTTTTAACTATTCATGCAACATTCACTCTTTTAGTCTCCTTATAGATATTCTACAAGTGTTTGACCCTCACTCCTGCTCCCTCAATGACTTCTATCTCATTAACCTTTTTCATCCGTCATTTCCCAAATAGTATTATGGTTCTTTCCATGATTAACATATTAGTGAAAACAATATTTTGTTCTCGTCGTCATTTTTGACACATATTGTCCCACTTTTCAATATTCATGTTGCCTCTCTATTAGCCAACAACCCCTTCACCTTGATTTACAATTCATTCAACCTTGGTTTTCTTCACCATTGAAAATCCCTCTTTCATTGTCTTTGTGAATCCTGCATGTCTCCTTCCCTTCTTCCTTAAGATTCTTATATTTGGATTTATATATTTTATCTTCTCATTCTTTTAGTTTTAACTTTATGGTCTTGAAAGATAATTTAAATTGAACACTAGTAGGAGTCCCCAAATCTCCATCGCATGATTTCCACATTGGGACGTCAATGGAGTTGAATTTAAGAGGATTTATCACTTTTTTTTAACACCATTTGTAAGTAAAATGACAATGATTTAATCATCCACCACAACCAACCTAGGACCTACATCAATCCACCTTCCCCACAAGGCTCTCAAATAGAAATAATATATCTATTTGATACACACTCATTTCGACATATGTCATTTCTCCATGTCGAAGAGATCTTAATTGGTTCAACATCAATGAGAACTTCTTGCTCAAAGTTGTATATGAATAATGCCCCTAATCTTACCATATCTAGCCATGGGACCCTATGTCTTTGATCTACTTCGGATCCCCACCAATAAAAACCATTAATCTTTTAAAATATCAAGGGCAAAGAAATCTTTTCCAACACCCTTTGTCTATCTTCATATGCTTGGTAAACATTTAGAACAAAAACAATGATACCCAAATCCTTAATCTCAAAAGAGGTGTCAAATATAAGATGGCCCTATCCAATGACAATACCTCCCAACACACCATCTACATATAAAGCTTCAAAATCCCATTTGTTAAACGTGATTTCAACATCCTAATAATATTTCCCCCACCCCCAATGGATTCATATTGATCTTTGGATTCTCTAACTCAACAAGTCTAGAAGGGGCATTCTTTTTGGAAGGGTTTCCCAACCCTCTAATTTTTAAAATCATACTTTCATCTTCCAACCTTCTTGTGGGGCCTACTTTCTCCAATAACCCTTATTATTTCCATTTTCCCTCATTGTTGTACCTCTCTCCATGCCTTCTATTGTGCTCTTTGAACATTGGATTTTATATCGATAGATGCGTGTTTTGGAACCTTAATACCATTGAACCTCATACCCCCCATAGGTTTTCCTCCCACCACCTCTTCTCCCTTTCTTGACCTAAGATGATACTAGCTCAAATATTTTTGTATTCCCTTTGAGCCCCCTTATCTTTCTAAAGATTTCATAATGGAATCAAAATTTGAGTAAGAGAGGAGTTTTTAGTTTTCCTTTTCTCCAAATTAAGACAATATTACATTTTTATCGATTTAAACCACCATCCCAATGCTCCCCCCTAAGCTCCCTTCAATGTTTAGTGGAAAAAACAACTTGATACCCACAACTCTATTGACAATGTCATAAGTAATTTGGGAAGGGAGATCACTTGATGGCATACCTTTTGCAATGCCAAAATCCTTGTCCCGGGTTTGTATTGAAACCTCCAACCTTGCGATCTCCTCCTTGGACGAGTGAGGGATTTCCTTTGGCTCAACATTTGATGTGGCTAGGTTTACGTTCTCAGTTATATTACTTTCAACCATATGGAGAATTTGGCTATCACTCTTCTTCTCATTGGTTTGAGCTTTCACCCAAGTAACTCCTCACTAACTATATGATCTTTTGCAATTCTAATATTTCTCCTCTAAACCTTCTTGATGAAGGGTTTTTCACTCTTCAAAGATGTGCCCAAGTTCATGGCATTTGACACACCATAAGGGCACACTACATTAATTTAGTACTTATTTATGAGTTCTATGACTTAACAAAATATATATACTTTATACCAAGCCCTCCGTGAGGTATAGTTCTAATTGTATTTTGGTTATAATACTATATGTACTAGACTTGAATGAGTGGTCTATCAATAAAAACTTATCCAATTTGTTTCCCAACCACTCCCAAAAATTATCTATCCAAAACTCAAGGGGAAGCCTTAGAACTTTAACCTATATTAGGACTTTTGAATTTGACTCAAACATGGGATCAAAACATGTGTTCCAAGGATTTAAAGAGAAGAAAGAAGTATCACAAAACCAAGCTCTATTCAATTCTTTACTTGCATCTTATTCATATCCAAATAAAAACTAGGCCAACCCCTAGGCATGATATAGAATACCAAGCAATACCCTATAATTGGCCTCCAAACCCGTTGCATCCAAGAGTTTAAATATTTTGTCGTGACATGATGCCTATTTTTTGTTTCCTATTGATCCTTTCTCATGTATTCGAACAACTATGCAACCCCCAAGTCTTCAACCACTACCATATTGACCCTCACCTCCTTGCATATGATAACTTGGTTTTTGTCTTGTATTTCATTTCTTTCTAAGTGTTTGGTATGATGTCCTTTCCTTTGAAATCATCACATAATGATCTTAGATCCATATTAACCCCTACAAAACTAGCTCCTTTCACTAGATCAATGACAAGATCATTAAGGGAATTTTTCCCTTGATGTAGTTTCAAATCCCCCTCACATCTTTTGTTCTAAAGAGCATTGAATCTATTGGTTGACTAAAAGACTCCACAAAAGGAGAAACCCCTACCATCCTATCTCGAAGTAGATAGACCTTCCTTAGGCCTTGTATTTGGACTACACACCCATCTACCATGGGTAGCACACAATTAGGAGGGTTGTACTCCAAGCCTTCAATACCTCTAACATGAGTTTTGTTTCCAAAAATTGATGCCACATGCTCCAACACTAGACATAGATTTCCAAGAATCTTATAGCAAAATGATTTATTTAATATAAATTTGATAGCACTAAAGTATAAATTTTAGATATAATACACTCCATTTTAGATCAATTTTTCATGCATGTTGTAATGAGGTTCTTAGGATTTTACTCAATTCAAAATTAGTTTAAATCATTGAAAATTCAATGAGAGTTTGAATCAACAGGAACTTAAACTTTGTGTATCATTAGATTTCAATCACAAAATTCCATATAAAACACTATCTAGTTTATGAATTTTATTACTTAAAGTAACGTAATCATATGTAACAAGCACAAAAACACCGCTTTAAAAACTTGCTAAGAGTAGGTTACTAGCTTGAGCCAAATTGGTAATCAATTGTGAACTAACCACTATTATTTATGTTCAAATAACTAAACTTAAAGTTGAAGAGTGTCATGTTAATTCTAAGTGTCTTTTCCCACCTCGATTTCAAGTCTCTCGCTCATTGTTTAATGCCCAACCTAATAAACATTTCTATTGTGGATGAATTGATTTCTCATAAACAAATTGTACATGAAACATTGAAAAAATTCACTAAGAAAATTTTTATGCCAGTCACACACAGAAAATTTCAGACATAGTATTTTGGCGAATTACCTAGGAAAAACCCACAAGGGGAAAACTTATTCGAGAGAGGTTTTTTTTTATATTATTTCTTCAACAAAATAAATTGAAACAATAGAATTACAACTTACCTCATGGGCCACAAAACCCATAATTTTGTCTCAGACTTCGTGCCAAAACAACAGTGAACAAACTGTACTTATTTGACTATACTGACCTTGAAAATTATGCCATTGTACGGACTATACAGATTTCGAAAATCATGCCATTATACGAATTTTGAATTTTTTTCTCGAAAATTGTGTCATTGCCTGGAAACATGTGCCACTATTCCAAAACTGTTGCACAAACCTATTGTACAGATTCTTGGAATTCATGCTTGTATATTGTTTCTTTCTTCTGTGTTTTTCTTCTTCTCTCAAGAAGTTGAATTGCACTATGCTCTCTCAAATTTGCTCTCCAACTCTTTTGGTTGTAAAATAAGGAATGGGTGCCTTTTTTATTGTTTCCCTTGTCTTTTCATTTCACCTTCCTAGGGTAGTTGAAAGGTCACTAGATCAAGGGCCTACATTTGATCTAGTTTTTTCATATCAATGGACGAACAAAATCACTTTTTTCTCCATTGAATATTTTCCCTCTAAACTCCACTTAAATTTATTTTAAAAGTCACTTTATTCTCTAAAGTGCATTAATTACTCATCTAAAGTAATTAATCCAGTGGTCATGTAACTTGTCCAATTTTTAGTGACTAGGGCACAAAGTCATTAGGGGAACACTTCCCTAGGTACACAAATTCAACACTCCCTCTTACCTGGGAAGATGTTCTCCCTCACTCCCAACTTTCCTTGAAGAAGATAAACTACTTCTCCACCAAAGCTTGCAATCTGCTCATGTGCTTCTCACATAATGTAAGAATGCCCACCCTTTCTAAACTCCTCTCTAGAAAGATCAAATTTAATGTCTCTTCATGTTAGGCATCATTGCATGAAGGACATCCTGAGCTGCAACACTCACCACTTTCACTTCCCATGAGAATATTTTTCGCTTGTCCTCCATGAAAATCAGACTCTAGTCTCACACTGTCTATTGTAGAAGCTCCCTCTATAGAACTTGTACTATGCACTGGTGTCTCATGTCGAGAAGTCTCATCTTGCTCATCTATCAGTGACAAGTCATACCAGCTGACTCTCCTGCCAACATTGGAGTGAGTAGCCTCTCACATACTCCCCTAAATCAAAGACTGGATACCTGGTACCATTGCAATCATCAGAGCATATCGTTCTCCTCTCTAAACTAAGGAATGACTAATCGGGGCCACATCAATCATTAGAGCTTCACTCTCTCCATCTATCTTAGACTATGATCATGTCATCCACCTAGATCCTCTAGATGTAGGATGACCATGGCACCACATACTCTCCATCTCTATGATGACTAATCAACACTGGATCAATTAGATCCACTCCCACTAGGTAGATAAATATGTGTTCACTCTTGAACACCACTGCATACCCTGCACCCTCCAAGGCTGGAATGGAGAGTCTACTATCTCCAAGCCCTTGAACAAAGAGCACTCCTAATACCTCCATAAGCTCTCCAACATCTAGCTGGAGTTGTACTCATTCCATCTCTCTGACTGCATAAACTGTGCCCTCTCCATCCTATACGAGTTGTTTTGGAATAGTCTCTAAAGTGAGGAATGCATCTCACATCCCAGTCATGTACTCACAATATGCACTCTCAACTATCCACTTCCATGCATCCATACGTCTACTATTGTCACAACTCGAAACAACTGTGACAAGAGATAATTTTTTCTCAAACTTTGCACAAAAATCTCGATCTCTGTTGTAGATGCAACCTATTCCTCCTTCCCTGCTTTCCCCTCTTCTTGTTACGACATTGGCTAGCACAATGGCCAAATGCATTGCATGCATAACACCTGACTTTGCTTAAGTCCTTCTTCTGCTCACCTCTTTGCAACTCAACCCCTCCCTTCTTGGACTTCTTGCTTGTAGTTGACAGGGAAACATTCTCTTTTTCCTCCTTACCTTTTGATGAGCTACCCTGCACAAGACCTCTCCAAGTCTCCTCATGCATGAAATCATCCCACAGTATATCCTAAGAAGGAAAATTATCCCTGGAAACTATAGCCTCCACAAAATCAGTCCATGTCTTTGTCACGCCATTCACAACTGTCCTCACTAGCTCACTGCCATCTACCTTCTCCCTAACTACAACAAGCTCATCTCTCATTTGAGATATCCTGGTAAAGGTAAGAAGCTACATTTTCAGATTTAGTCATCCTTGTGCTCTTCAACTTTTCTCATAGTACCATTTTTTTTATTCTCATTTGAACTCTGGTATAAGCTGGTCAAAGCATCCCACATCTTATAGGCATGGACTTTGCTTGAAATATGTGGGATAACATTGTATTTAAGTGCATCTAGAACGATCCTTCTAGATTTTATATCCTTTTTGTTGAAGGGTGCAAGTGCTTGTGCATCAGTGGAAGCGATAACTTGAATTGGATTTGCTTGTGTACTATGAACCACTTCATCCCACAATTCATTTCCTTCCAATATAACCACTACCCTAGCTTTTCGTGGGACAAAATTCCCAGCCCCATCAAGTCTGTCCTCCAACCTTAATGCAATAGCCATTTCAATGCAAATTTAAAATCCAATAAAGGTTGCTCACTAACAAAAGAAGACCCACTAACTGTTTGAAAATTTACAAATCCAAATTCTGTCCCTTTCTTCAGCTCAGCTTTGATACCATGTTAATTTTAAGTGTCTTTTCCCACCCTGGTTTCAAGTCTCTTCCTCATTGTTTAATGCCCAACCCAATAAACATTTATGTTGTAGATAATTGATTTCTCACAAACAAATTGTACATGAAACATTGCAAAAATCCACTGACATAAATTTTAGGACAGTAACACACAGAAAATCTCCGACATAGTATTTTGACAAATTGCCCAAGAAAGACCCATAAGAGGAAAACCTGTTTGAGATATAGTTCTTTTTTATTTCTTCAACAAAATAAATTGCAACTTATCTCATCTGCAAAACCTAGAATTATGTATTAGAATTCGTGCCAAAACAGTAGTGAATGGATTGTATGGACCTCGAAAATCGTGTCAGTGTATGAACTATACGTATTTCAAAAATCATGCCATTGTATGGACTGTACAATTGTTTTTCTTGAAAATCGTGCCCCTCCTTGGAAATGTGCGCCATAGTTTTTCTTCTCCAAAAACGTGCTCAGAAGTGCTGTACAGATTCTTGGAATTCATGCCTATATGTTGTTTCTCTCTTCTGTGTTTTTCTTTTTCTCTCAAAAAGTCGAATTGCTCTCTGCTCTTTCAAATTTTCTCTCCAACTCTCTTGGTTGCAAAATGAAAAATGTGTCTTTTTTATTGTTTCCCTTGTCTTTTTATTTCACCTTCCTAGAGTAGCTGAAAGGTCACTAGATTAAGGCCCACATTTGATCTAGTGTTTTCTTATTAATGGATGAGAAAAATCATTTTTCTCCATTAAATATTTTCCCTCTAAACTCCACTTCAATTTATTTAAAAAGTCACTTTATTCTCTAAAGTGCATTAATTACTCATCTCAATTAATTAATACAAAAATCATATAACTTGCCATCTTTTTAGTGACTAAGACACAAAGTCATTAAAAAAACCCTTCCCGGGATAAAAAATTCAACATGTCATAATATTATACTCTAATGAATCATGATGAAAAGAAATTAACAATCATACAAGTTAAAAAAATATGATAATGTTATACTCTAATTAATCAAGATGAGAAGAAATTAACAATCACAAAAATTAAAAAAATATGATTAAACTCTTGAGCCAAAATGTTAGTATATAAACGTTGCAACAAACACATGAGGAAAGGGCAAGATAACAAGGACAACACACGAAGTAAAAGCGAGACAAAAAAACGCAGAAAAACCTAAGCGTCACTCTGGCAAAGCTCTTGAATAACTCAGAAGTCGAGAGGGGAGGTAAAAACTGGGGATATCAAAGTTGCGTTGCATAAGGTAAAATACTACATTAGAAGGGACAAGATATTGTTAGGGGAACAAGGTTCCTTCCTTGCAGGGTTTCGTTTTGCAGTTGGCGCTCTTCCTGTACATGCAGGTTTCAATTCACTTTCTGAATGCATATCCTAAAAAATAAATATTTTTAAACTATTGCTCTGCGTTTGACATTTTTACTTCGAGGGCTTTCTTGTTCCATATAAGGCTTATCTTTGGTCCTTGTCTTCACATTTCTTTTCATATCGTTGATAATCATGTTTCTATTATTGTTTTGTCATTGCTACGATTTTATGGGATTAGGTCATAGCCTCTTTTTCATGTCATTCTTATCAGTTGGATAGCTCACGGTATTTTACTATGACATTGATAAATCTCTTTGATAGTTCGTAACCTTTTACATTGCCATATTTCAGTTAGAGCTCAAAATGGGTATTAGGGCAAAGAAGAAGGTCGAAGAGAAAGTTGGTACCGATGATTTTCTGGTATGTCCATTTGCCTTGAACCCACTTATAAGAAGTTGCAATGTAAATGCTAATAGAACTATCTGCTATTGGCACTGATTTTAATTTGAGATTTTAGGGGAAGTGGTCTGCTT